>CM062230.1:20321637-20860102 GCA_031216235.1 Syzygium jambos | reverse complement strand
GTGGCTATGGTGTCTAGCCCTAATGTTAATTAGGCTTTATTCCCAAAATAGTCTAATATCACTTGGAGAAATCCAAAATAGTTTGAGCTGAAAAAAAGGCTCGTAAGGCAATTCACTCCGTTGCCGTGGCCCCTGTCAAAGTTACTACCGATGCTATTGGAAAGACATTTGGTGGCCAAAGAAGTGCCAAGAGACAATCCTATAAAGTTCCCCTCGTACGATAAGTCAAAGACTTGCACATGTCACATGAGAGAAAGAGGACACGATATAGACAATTATCTAGTTTTGAAATATAAAGTTCAGTAGCTCATCGATAAGAAGATATTAAACTTCCAAGAGCCAGAGCCAAATATGTATCAGAACCCTCTTCCTAAGCACAATGTAGTAAATGTGGTCCTTACAGAAGGAGAAATGATAAGGCCTAATGATGAATATGAAGTCAAGATTAAAGCTTCTCGATTAGAAGATGCTCACTTTCGTCAAGAAGCACACTTAAAAGGCGAGATTGTAGACAACTTGGGAGAAGACTCCGGAAAATATAACTTCCAAGTGATATATACCCCACCGCCATGGGCATTCAAAAATGAAGTAATTGTACCCGATAACTAGGGTGGTATGGATGATGAAACTAGTCCTGAGGAGAAAACTCTACCCAAGAAAGAAACACTTCAGGATGAAGTAGATCCAGATGAAGAGGAGAAAGAAAAAGTCCGTTAGGGTGAAAGGCGTTTCACCCAGAAAGCGGCTAGGGAATGCAAAACTGTAGACCTACTCGGTTAAGATAGTGATAAATATAATTACCGTGTCAAACATACACCATCACCATGGGTGTTCAAAAATGAAGTCATTATACCGGACGGATGGGGTGGCATGGATGAAGTCCTGATTAGCCAATTGAATCTCAAGGATAATGAAGATCAGGAAGAGAAAAAGAAGAAAAAGACTCGCCAAGATGATAGGCGATTTGTTCGAAAAGCACGAAGACAAGGTGAAGTTGATTATTTGGGTCAAGACAACGGTAAATATAATTATCGTGTCAAATATACACTTCCTTTATGGGCATTCAAAAACGAAACAATCACACCTGATGGTTAGGGTGGAATGGATGCTGACAAAGCCAACAAAAGCATGGTATCCATGATTACACCATTTATAATCAAGCTTGATGAGGTGGATAAATATAAGGCAGAGGAAGGTCCCGTCATACCAATCACTATTCAACTTTCCATTGATCAGCTAAGGATCGAAGAAGAAGAAATGCAGCCTGTGATCATCGCTCTCCCTCCAAAAGAAAAGTTTGACACTAAGTGTGTACCTTGGGATTACTCTCCTAAAGAAGTCGATGCCATAACCCGATTAGGGAAATGCAATATATCGAAGGAAAGTGAACCCGAAAAGAATGGAGTAACTAAAGGAGATGTTAAATAATTACTCTCGGTCATGAAGACAAGCGAATTTGAGGTAATTGAATAGTTAAGAAAGATGCCGGTACAGATCTCTCTGTTGGATCTCTTCAAGACTTTAGAAAGCTACAAAATGGTACTTATGAAGCTTCTCAATGAGGTGCACGTCCCAGAGTCGATTAATGAAGTATAATTGGAAGACTTTGTTGAGCATTCCTACAATAAAGCCCTGTATATTGCTGTCAAATGCTAGGACAAGGAGGTGTCAAAGGTGCTGATCGATAATGGTTCCGCACTTAACTTGTGTCCACTAAGCACACTGCATCGCCTGGGGATTAGTGAGGAGCTCATCAAACCTTTCAAAGTAACCGTGCACTCGTTTGATGGAATGAAAAAGGACATTATTGGTGATATCAAGCTCGAGGTGAACATAGGCCCTGTGCCTTTTCTGATCGACTTCCAAGTAGTGGATATTCCAAGGACTTTCAATTTATTACTCGGAAGACCTTGGATTTATATGGCTGGCGCCATTCCTTCAAGTCTCCATCAAAAGGTCAGATTTGTCATTAATGGCAAGATGATCACCGTACACGGGGAGATAGATTTCACAACCTATAAGGAGAGTGCAATACCATATGTCGAATCCAAACCAAAAGAAGAACCAAGTTTGTTGACACCTAATTTTTAGCCGACGCGTCGTTAATAGTAGAAAATTCGAGATTACGGTTTTCGATCGCGACGGAACTCGTTTCTTGAACAAAAAGTGTCGTTTTTTAATTATGTCTGTTAGTCTAGCTTCTGTAGACAATTTCCTATTCATTTCATGTAAAAACCCAAAAAGTCAAACGATTGACTTTCGAGTTGACTTTTTGGTCAACCCTTTAACCAAAAGTCAACCCTGGGTCAAATTGAGGCTTTTCGCATAAAAATATTCCTTTCAAGTTTAATTTCACTTGAGAAGTGGAAATTTCAGAAAAATTCAAAGATTTGATCATAAAATCAAGCTCCTAGTGAAAAGTCAACTAGAGTTGACTTTTGGTCAAACCTTTGACCAAAAAAATTGAAAAATACAAAAATCCCAAAATCATCTTATTTTACATTCAATTTACCTTTGGCATTTGAAATTTTACAAAAATCGATTTAGAATCAACTTTTTCCCAATTTGCGGAATTTGGTTCAAATCGGCCAAAAATGAAATTACTTCATTTCTAGTCATTTTTTAGGTTAGTTTTCTTCATGACATTTGATCTAGAGATCATCTTATATTCAATTTTTTAATCAATTTTGTGATTCCAAGCTAAACACAAAAACCCCCAATTTTGGCCTTAATAAGTGATTTGGATCGATTTCTCATTATTGGCGCAATTGAGGCACGAATGAGCCTAATTTCTTATATCAAATCCAAATTCAAAATCAATTTTGGAAGATTCACATGAATTTGAGTCAATTTGATCAATTTAGTGATCCAATGATTAAGAAGTCTAAGAGTAATTGGTCTAATGAGTGCAATTCAACTTGACCCGCTCTAAACTAATATTCAATTTGATGAATTGTGACTCAATTTGGTTAATTAGACTTCAATTAAATTTGTTGGTCTAGCTTAGCCATGCAATTACCCAAATTCAAGAGCAATTGAGACAGACAAGTTAAATTGGATCAATTTGTGCATGAATTTCAAATCGGTTCAATTCAATTTGATCGAATTCGATACTAATGGGGTCAATTAATCATGATAGAGATCAAATTGTACAAAATAGGAACAAATGGAACCAAGGATTGAACCAGTCCAATCAAGCCAATTCGGGGCTAACCGGCTCAACCCGGTTTGATTCCAATTGAATCGGTCTAATCGGACTGGCCATTTTTCGATCGAAAATCCGGCGGTCGACAGTCCATCCCGACCAGCCAAGGCCGGCCACATCCTTTTGAGCTCAAAAATGACAAAAATGCCCTTAATTGAAAATTACGAAAATGCCCTTAAGTGAAAATTACCAAAATACCCTTCATTAAGGATTAAGCAAATTAATTAGGGGATAAGCAAATCAATCATGGCCATTCATTTAGAATTGATCATATCCATCCATGATGCCATGTCACCAATCCTTAGCCCTTAAAGAATATTCTTAATCATTAAGGATGCATTTTGGGCCATTGGATTAATCTAAGGGCTAGGATTCAAAGTTGAGGGAAGTATATAGTGTTTTTTCCCTCCAAAATGGGGGGGACTCTCATTTTCAGATCTGAATTCTCTCTCCTCTCTCTCTCTCTAAACTCACGTTCTCTCTCTCTCTCTCTCTCTCTCTCTCTCTCTCTCTCTCTCTCTCTCTCTCTCTCTCAAAGCTCACGTAGATCTCTCTCTCCCTGCCCTCTCTCGGTCGCCGGCCACCTCGCCTATTCACCGGCCATTTTCCGGCGGACCATCGCCTCACTGACGTCCTCCACGGTGCCACGAAGCTAGTCGCAAGATCAGCCAAGCTTGCTGGTGGCTGGAGCTTCTCATTCTGGCGAGATCTCTTCCGTGGCAGCATCACCGGCGCTGCCGCCGGTGATTTGATCAGCCGGTTCAAGCGGCTGAACCGGCCGATCGGCGTTCCCTTCGACAATCCAGAACCTCCAGCAGCATTCCTCGATGTCTTTATGTGGCTGTGGTGGCCGGTTTCTCATTGAACAGCCACCGGATCGCACCTTTTGATTTGATTCTCTGTTTTTAGTTCACTAGTGCGAGATCGAATCGATTCTCACTATAGTTTGTGCAATCTCTTCTCATAGGTTGTCGAGCTTTCCGAGACTTCTCCGTGCTGTTCTTGATCTGAATACGGAGGCCGGATCGCTCGATTGCACGTCAGAGCATCGTTAAACACGGTAAGTGCACTTGGATGTGGTTCTGTGAATTCGTATCCAGGAAAGCCTGCATGTTTGAGATGCTGATTTGAGCTCATTAGTGTCAAAATCTTACGAAGTGATGAACTAGAGAATCGTAAAACGCGTCTTAAGCTTCGATTTGATATATCGCATGCCTCGATCGGACTTGATTTGCCATGTAAAAACTCTTTCAAAAGTTAGGATCAGAATCTGGAATGTTATGTTCAAGTTTGTTCTGATGATGTCCTGATTGACGTTGTGCTGTTCTGTGATTTTTCTGATTTTATACGATCATTTTTTGAAAACACTTTCTTCATGAAAATTGTAAAGCACATCTTAGTCTGTTCATCATAAAATTTTCATAAAATTCCAAGCATGTTAGCATGGTACGATATGCAACGTCATCTATGCATGAATCGGGTGACAGACTGGTTTCTGACTGACCTTCGTGTATTCTTCGATTTTCATAAATTCGTGTGTTCAAAATATGCAAAAGTTTTTTTCACAAAAGTTCACACTGAGATCGAGATCTTTCCATTGATACTAATTTCATCAAAATCGGAGTTCATTTGAATTTTCAAAAGGAATTTTTACGATCGAATCAGTATCTGTGTTCAGATCTGATTTTCATTCCTTTGAAATTCAAAAGATGTTTCTCCGAATTTGATAAAGTTAGAGTCCTTTTTTGCAAAAAATCAAAATTACAAAGTTGTTCATTGGGGTCTCATTATGTTGACTGAAAATTTTGAGGGCCAAATAGCAATTTTTGGAGGGTTAATTTGCTTAAAATTTCATATAAGGCCTTCTGGGATTAAAATTTGATTTGCAATTGAGTCTTTTTTGAAAATCGAATTTTATAAAAATTTGGAGGACTTTTTAGCAAAAACTCAAAACAGGAAATTTGTTGCACACGGAGAATCCTAATTGCCTAAAAATTTTCACGTGGTTTTGATAAGGTTTGTTATTTTTCCTGCTATTATTTTGAAATCCTTAACAGAATCGGGTCCAGTCTGTCACCGAGGTTAAATTTATCATTTTCGGGAAAATCGGTGAGGACTTAGAAAAAATGGTCTTCTTAACTTTTGATCCTCATGTTATAAGCTTTCTAATGAAACATGAATCATTTCATTTAGACGTCATTAAGGTAGTTAATCACATCTGAACAGAAACAATCTGAATTAAATAATAACTGAATAAGTGGTTTCCTTATGAAGCCCACTTCTCATTATTTGATTGGCTTCGAAATAAGGCCCATGGGCCTGAATGCATGCTCATTCTATTACTATACATGTGTTTGTTAGATGAATGTTAGGCCCGGTTCATGTTCGGCGGGTAGCCCATTGTGGTCATTTAGAATCTAACTTTAGGGGTTAATTGATATGAGTTGCCGTTTTGTGAATGCAAATGGTAGCTCATTATCGTTAACCATTAATCAAATAATGTTAGATGATTAGGTGGGTGGTGAATCGAAACGCATGAAAAACAAAGGCCGATGTCAAGGCCCGTGTTTGATTGGTGAATTGTTAACACCATTATTTTTCTTTGATTGTTCCTTTGTACATTGTTTGTCGCGAATGAATATTGTGAATGTAAACACCGATACCCAAGAGGCGGTCCATGGGAGGATAATCCGAAATGGTAAAAAAAACCAAGGCGATTGACTGATGTCCAATCCGGTCTCCATTTATATTCATTTGATGATGACGATAAACCGATGTCCGATCTGGTTTCAATTTGTACTCAATTCATTCATCCCCGATCATGTCTCGGGTTTTCAATTTGTGTTGTAATAAACACCCGACGAGTTGCGCGTTTTACTTTTTTTGCACTTAGAATTAGCTCGTCTTTTCAATACTTCAAGTGTTTACTTTACGAAATGTCTTTCAATACAATTGATTGTTTCTTTCTTTTTCTAGACTAAGATAGGATTAGTTTAGAATCTTAAATGAAAATACAAAAACAAGATGCAAGATCACCTAATGGACTAAGACTTTAAACATGAGAATGGTAAAAAACAAATGCATAACAACTTAGATAACAACCATGTTAAGTTTAGCGGTACCGAAAGGACGTTAATAGAAATATTAACATAAGCTAATCCCCGAACCTTTGATCTCTGGTTTTCGTGGAAACCGAAACGAAATTCCCGCGTTTCGATTGGGTATTCTAGCCGACCCCCGATCTAGGCTAGTGGTGACTCCTAAAAAAAGATAAAATCGATCCGCTGTCACGCGAGATATGGATTTAGGAAAAATCCACGTTCATGATCAATGAGCCATATGGCTAATAAAAAATTTATGCTTCAGTAAAATCATTTTTATGATGTGCCATATGAACCGTCTCATGAACACTTATCTCTAAACCCGCCTCATCGAGTTCGGCCCTCGAGGGGTAGGTCGCGACAGGCTTGGCGACTCCGCTGGGGACTAGGTTACAAACCTAAGTGGATTAAAGCCGTAATAAATTTGTTGGTTGTTATCTCACTTGTCTACATTTTGTAGCATCGACTGCATGTCGAAGTCGCATGGAAAATAAGGTTAGTCCACTAACCATGTGTTAAATGGTTTTGTAGGTGGGAGACATAAGGGGTGGAGTGAATGCAAACCCTTTGTTTTGTAGGTGGTGTTCAGGTGAATGTCGAATGTATGAGATTATATTGAAGTGTTGTTTGCTTTAGATTTAAATGCATATTTACTTGCTTTAGCACGACACAATGCACCCACGTCCCGCGGTCTAAAACCCCGGATCACTTTAGGGCACCTTTAAGAGGTATTAAGAGTGGAATCCGCATGTGAATCCATGTGGTAATCCATTCTTCAATACCACTCATCTTGATTAGTAAGAAGTGCACCGGCCAACGTTAGTAGCGGTGGGTAAACTCTTCTTATCTAATTAAGGTGGGGACCTTAAACCTTTAGAATCCTACCCTTAGATGTCAAAACTCACATGTCCTCATGCGATGTGTCGATGTGTTTGCCATTTTCTCTTCGTGGTAAGGTTGATTGTATCGTTCTACAATTTCAATTACACCATTTCAATTCCATGTTATATTTCTTTCTATAATGCGTGGTGATTAATCTCGATGGCCCAAATTAGGGTTAGTCAAAATGGATATGTCGGAGATTCGAATCATCCCCGTACCTAGAGCTCTCGTGACCATGTGGGAAAGTCTCGAGTCAAAGCACAAGGACTATGTGGAAAAGAGGATCAGATATCTTTCCGCACTTTTATATGTCGAGCCTCGTATCGCCATGATCAAAGCATTGTCCACTTTTGGAACTCAAAGACATCCACTTTTGTGTTTGGTCGAAATGAGTTGACACCTACAATTGAGGAGTACGATATTGCCATTGGAAGAGTCGGGTTTTTTGGTCTAGTTAGTCCTCCGATAGATATAGATCCAATAACTCTTTTGAGCCAATTCTTAGGAGTTAACATTCTCCAAATCAAAGGCGTTCTTAGAGGAAATTCCAATGCACTCTCCTTCGCATTCTTAGAACGACATTTTTCTAGCTTGTCAAAAGAATCGGGTAATCAAATTCCTCGAGTCTTTCTCTTAGCATTCTTTGGTTTTGTGGTTTTTCCATTCACCAAAAAGACCATGGATCCTTTGGTAGTTCACATTGTCAATCAAGTATGTATGTTCAAAAGATTCTCCAATATGATCCTAGGTGAGATTTTCATATCATTCAATAAGTTCAAACAAAACGGAAATGTTATCTTTAGAGCCCCAATAGGTTTACTCCAAATTTGGTTGGTCTCTCATTTCAAAGGCTTCGGTTTGAGCTTGAAAATCATAGATGTGTCCAAAGATTGTCATCCTATCTCGCTCTTCCGAGAAAAGGAAGAAATCTTTCCCTATTGGTCATTCTCAACTTGGTTTAATTTTTTCAAGAACTTTATTCCAAATCAAATCCAATGGCATGTTCGTTGGCTCGGAAATCTCGGGGTGCGCCTTAATAATGGATCCGACAACCCAATCCCACTTTTGGGTCTCACGGGGTCTACGCCATATTACCCTTTTAGGGTGATCCGTTAATATCGCGCGCTTCAAAAGATTCCGCCATTCCTCAAGCTAGGGTTATATCATTTTGACTATCGCAAAGATGTCATCCAAAAGAACCAAATGGCGGATTTGAAGGAAATGATCAAGTCCAGCATTGATATGTGGTACAAATGCTACTTGGAGCCGATTCTCATTACCGACGAGTCAGAATTGGAAGGGAAAATGAAGATACATCATGCATTGCTGGAGTACATACACCGTTGTCTCGAGCCCGAGCTTAAAGTGGATCTCCCTAATGTCCCCGAGAAGCCAACTCAACAACAAGCTATAGCCGCAAGAGCTCTTAGGGAAAAGGATGAGGTTTTAGCCGAGGTTGAACGTTTGATCCAAGAAAACAAACGAATTCGCCTCGCATCTAAAGAAGATCCATTGGGATTTTGGCTATATTCCATGAGGAAATCTCCTTTCATATAATTTTCATTTTATAGATTTGATGTATATGATTTCCTTTTTACTCATTTTAGTAATGATGTAATAGGATTCTCTTTTTGTTTTTAGATTGATCTATAGGGATTGTATTTCACGAATTTTGTTGTTAATTGTGAAATTTCCCTTTGTGTGTACTTTCTTTTTCGAGATTCCAATGTAATATAGATGGGGCATCTTGATTAATCATCGCGTGTTACCCCTTTAATTGTATAATTTCTTATGAAGAAATTGTGATGAGAGATTATTCACATGATATTGGGATCATGAGAATATTTCTTATCTCTATTTCATCCAAAGAAAATATAAAATTGAAGGGTTTTATATTTTCGTCTCAATTCATTTTCCGTATACTAACTTGATTTTTGTTTTTTTTTTTAAACAAGATACTAAAGCATAGCCGAGACACGTTCTATTATATGCACCTATCATCAAGCAAAGATGGAGAACAAAGACACTCAAGTCCGAGTAACTAATGTGGAAAATCGACTGGATGAAATAATCGCCACATTTGCAGACTTTGAAGCGTTCGTAACTCCATTGCTTCCGACCAAAATTGCACCCACTCTTGAGGATCTTCAGAATCAAGTAAACGAAATGCGTAAGATGATGATGCGTCTTATGGATCGTGTAAATCAAATAACTATAGAATTGTCATCCCTTTCCATGCCGGAAACAATTGGTCTTCATTTAAAGGGTAAAGGAAAATGGCCTTATGAAGAATAAGCATTTGAAATTGAACTATCTTCTGGGACTGGAGAGTGTAATCAAGGACATCTTGACAAAATGGACGTAGTTCGTATTCAATCGCGTCATGACTCCAATAAGAAGCCACGTAAGCATGGCCCGCTTCGTCAGTTTGCACCCTTACCAAAACCACTCTCTCAGTTGTTGCCTATGCTTTTGGAAAAGAGATTGGTGGCTAAGGAAGATCCAAGAGAAAAGCTTCCAAAGTTTACTGGATTTGATATGTCCAAGACATGCGTGTATCACATGGGAGAAAAAGGACATGATGTTGATAATTGCTTGGTTCTTAAGGTCAAAATTCAAAATCTGCTTGATAAGGGGATTCTGTCTTTTGGGAATGCAGCATCAGAAGTACGAAAGGAGCCTATCATCTTGGACCTGTGAACATGATTGACATTGCTAAGCTACATGGGATCACACTCACTTCTCCCTTGGTGTAGAATACAACATGCTTAACTAGTTCTCATTTCATGCATTTTCGTTATTTTGTTCTTTCATTCATGTGTGTGAACACTTGGATCTTGAGCCGTTGATCCAAGGTAGTATATGTAGTAATACGGCCTTATCACTTTCAATTCAATAAAAGCATATGCATGTTTTGTTAATAGACGTGCGAAAGTATACCAAACCAGCCCTATGATGATACTTTGAGGCCTGGGCTTTTGCACGATCTATAGTTTTCAAAACAATCTTTTGGAACGAGGATGTCCAATGATATGAGGACGAGTTCCCCATGAAATTTTCGAAAATTTGGAATTCGAAAAATTTTTTCATCACATCTGCATGCATTGCAATTCTTATCTTCATATACTAACCATTTTTTGTTGCATCTCAAGCATAACACTTTGCATAATCATGATAGTCATATGTTTGGCTCGGATTCATGTCCAAAAGACTCTTGCAAGCCCGACTATTCTGATCCCGAAAATGAAGAGGATTTCAGGGTTATTAAAAGAGAATGGATCCGACTTGAAGAATCCAAACCTCCCACGGAAGAACAAACTGTCATTATAAATTTGGGTGATTCTGAAAATCCCAAGGAAACAAAAATTGGGACAGGTCTTTCTCAAACAAATACTGATTAACTGATCAAACTTTTGAAGGAGTACTGGGATGTCTTTGCTTGGTCTTATGCTGATATGTCTAGTTTGGACCCCAACATTGTAGAGCACATATTACCGCTCGATCCTGCCATTCCGCCTAAAAAACAGAAGCTTAGGAGGACGAAGCCAGAATTATCTAAGAAGATCGAGGAAGAAGTCATGAAACTGTTAAAAGTTGATTTCATTGAAGTCACTCGTTATGCTGACTGGATTGCTAATATTGTCTCAGTTATAAAGAAGGATGGGCGAGCTCGGGTATGTGTCGATTACCGCGACTTGAACAAAGCAAGTCCCAAAGATGATTTTCCACTACCACATATTGACGTCTTGGTCGATAGCACAGCAGGATTCGAATTATTTTCTTTCATGAATGATTTCTCTGGTTATAACCAAATCCGAATGAAAGAAGAAGACAAGATGAAAACATCTTTCATCACCCCATGGGGAACATTCTATTACAAGGTTATGCCCTTCAGCTTGAAGAATGCGGGGGCAACTTACCAAAGAGCTATGGTGACACTATTCCATGACATGATGCATAAAGAGATTGAAGTATATGTCGACGACATGATAACTAAATCATGACAAGGTGAAGACCACATTGAAGTCTTGAAGAAACTGTTTGATCGACTTAAAAAGTTCAAGCTAAGGCTTAACCCCGCTAAATGCGTGTTTGGGGCAAAGTCTGGAAAGCTCCTCGGATTTATGGTTAGTAACAAGGGCATCGAGATTGATCCCTTGAAGGCGAAGGCCATTTGCGATTTGAAACCCCCTTTTACTGTCAAGGAGGTCCGAAGCTTGTTGGGAAGACTGAATTATGTCGCAAGATTTATTTCCCAATTATCCGAAACAGCCAAGCCATTCTTCAAGCTATTGAAAAAGAATGCCAAAGTTGAATGGAACGAAGATTGTCAAAAATCCTTTGAACAATTGAAGCAATATCTTTCACAACCACCAGTGTTAGTACCGCCTACTCCGGATATACCATTGATCTTGCATCTCACCATTCATGATAAGTCTTTGGGAGCTATGTTAGCGCAGAAGAGATCGGAGGATGGAATGGAACGCGCTATTTACTACCTCAGTAAGAAATTTACTTCTGGTGAAGCTCGATACCCTAAAGTTGAGAAAGCACGTGTAGCCTTAATTTGGGTATTACACAGATTACGGCAATACACTCTTCACCATCATATCCTACTTGTGAATGAAAATGATCCTATCAAGTATCTTTTGGAAAAGTTAGCACTAGTTGGAAGGCTTGCCAAATGGCAAATATTGCTCTCCGAATTTGATATCCATAGCATATCTCAGAAGTCCGTCAAAGGGCGAGCCATAACTGACATGTTGGCTGAAAGTCCCTTAAAGTCAGACTACTGGGATGAAATTGATGAAAGAAACCATTTGGTGTCACAAGACAAGTGGACCATGTATTTTGATGGAGCTGTTAACCTCTCCGATTTTGGCACTGAAGCAGTCTTGATATCCCCAGCGGGTCAACATTCTCCAGCAGCTGCAAAGTTGGTATTTCCTTGTACCAATAAACATTTTAGAATATGAAGCTTTCATCCTTGGTCTCCAATTAGCCATCGATATGAAGGTTAAGAAATTACAAGTTTATGGTGATTTCGTACTTATCATTCTCCAAACAGGAGGTGAGTGGCAAACTCGTGATTCAAAATTGATTCCTTACCACGAGTATCTTAAAGATTTGGTGGAAGAATTCGAAGAGATCTCATTTGATTATTTGCCAAGATCTCATAATCAATTTGCTGATACCTTGGCAACATTATCCTCAATGTTACAAGTAACCGATGGTTTGAATATATATATATTTTTTTGGTAAGGACCGATGGTTTGAATATTGATCCTTTGCAAATCGATGTTTTAAAAGAGCCTACGTATTGCATGGTTATAGAAGAAGAACTCGATGGTCAACTATGGTACTGTGATATTATGAATTACCTTTGAGAAGGAAAATTCCCCCAAGGAAGTCGAGCTACGGATCGAAAATACTTGACTAAATTAGCTTCCAAATTCTTTCTTAGCGGAGGTGCTTTGTACAAGAGATCTTTTGATTCGGTCCTGTTGAAGTGCGTAGACACCAAAGAGGCCAATTTATTGATGAAAGAGATACATGAAGGAGAATGTGGTCCTCATATGAACGGCCATCTTCTAGCAAGGAAGATCATGAGGCTAGGTTATTACTGGTTAATCATGGAAGCCGGTTGTATTCAACATGTTAGATGTTGCCATCAATGTCAAGTTTATGGAAACAAAATCAATGCTCCTCCAAATGAATTACATCAAATGTCCGAGACATGGCCTTTCTCAATGTGGGGCATTGATATTATCGGACTAATTAATCCTAAGGCATCAAATGGACATCGTTTCATTCTAGTGGCTATCGATTACTTCACCAAATAGATCGAAGCCAATTCTTATGCCTATGTCACTGCGAGAAGTGCGGCAAAATTCATTCATCGAGACATTATCGCTCGATATGGGGTTCCAGAAGCGATTATCACTAATAATGGGTCAAACCTGAATAACAAAGTAGTGGATGAGCTACTCAATAAGTTTCACATTCGCCACTTGAATTCTTCTCCTTACTGCCCACAAATGAATGGAGCTGTAGAGGTGGCAAACAAGAACATAAAGAAGATTTTGTCCAAGACGGCAGAGAATTACCAAGATTGGCATAAGCGGTTGCCGTACGCGTTAATGGCTTACCGAACTTCTATTCACACTTTGACTGGGGCAACACCATTCTCATTAGTATATGGAATGGAAGTAGTTTTACCTGTGGAAGTGGAAATTCCTTCGTTAAGGGTACTTTCTCAAGTAAAGTTTTCTGAAGCAGAATGGATTCAACAAAGATTTGAACAGCTTAACATGATTGATGAAAAAAGGATAAAAACCCTGTGCTATGGACAAAGCTACCAAAAGCAAGTGGCTAAGTCATTCAACCGTAAGGTTCGACCCAGGCATTTTGAGGTCAATGACTTGGTTTTGAGGAAAGTCCTACCCATTATTCTAGATCGTGGGAAGTTCACCTCCAATTATGAAGGACCGTATGTCATCAAAAAGGTGTTACCTGGCGGAGCATTGATTCTTATAGAAATGGATGGCCGAGAGTTGTCAAAACCTGTAAATACTGATGCTGTCAAGAAATATTTTTCCTGAATAAAAAACCTTTGAGCTACTTTTGGATTAAATCCAAGTCATTTTAGGACATTTGCATCATGCATCTCATGCATACATGGCATTTTTGCATCTTTGTTCATTTTGTAGGTACTCAATTGTTCCCTAGGGAGGCTATTCCAAACTTCAAGGAGTCAAGCTCGAGGAAGTAGCTATATATATATATAAAATCAAAAATAAAAAATCAATCTTCTCCCTAGAGTTTAGGAAGTAGATCCTTTTTGTAAGGACCTTTTCTGTCCAAAATGTTTTTCAAGCTTGAAATTTCACCCCCAGAGGAGTCAAAAAAAATTTCAAGTGTTTTGATTTATCAAAATTCCCCATAAATGGGAGATTTAACCAAATGATCCTTTGAAAAACAAAAAAAGGGGGATTTCTCAAAAATGCCGAATGGAAATGCCTAGGATGATAAAAGGCAAACCTTTGATCAAACACGTCCCTATACTCATTTTGAGAGAATTGAGTGAAAAAAAACCATGTCCTAGGATGTAGGGTTCGTTCACATTGAATACATAGATTGAAATGATAAAAAGCATTTCATTTCTCTATCCTAAACACTCATTTTATCATTTGCTAGCCACTTTGAGCTAAATAGGGAGAATTTTCCAAATACCCCTATCAAGAATCACCACATATTGGGGCTAGTTAAGAAGTTGTGGTTGATCATTTTTTGAGCAAAAAGATTAAGAAAGATTTTATTGCTTTCACTTACATCAATCTTCTTGTGGTAATTCCAAGTGGATCTTTACGGAAGCTCGAAATATCCCAAAGTGAAGAAGAGCATTCTTTTCCTCTACCCAAACACAGTTATCCCTTGCTTAGCCAAATTGAGCCTTAAGCATGTTCATTTCAAAGCCTAAAATGTGATTATCTCCCTACATTGGGGCAATGCATATGATTTACCAAGGAAATTTAGAAAAATTGGTGAATATGTATAGAGTGTCTCGAGAGTCCAAAGAGCTCAAAAGATAAATATTAGGGGGCATGAAAAAGCAGTGTGCCTGATAAAAGCAAGGCCGATGCCCATGAAAAGAAAATGAATCAAAAGCAAAAGCAAAAAACAATATGCTTATGATGAAAACAAAATTCCCATTGCAAAAGATGCTTAGAAAGAGCAAAGCTCTTATGTTGCAAGAAAAATGGACTCTCGAGACAATTTGGTTTTCAAGAGTCAGATGACGTCAAATTTGGACGATTTGGTAATGATGTCAAGATAATCATCATTTCTCTTCCAAACCCCTTTTACAAAATTTCAAACCTTTTGAGCCTAACTCGAACCGACATTACAACCCTCTCCGAAGTCTCTTCCGATTGGGATGGTTTGAGTTGACGTAAAGATTTCACAAAGGAGCTACCGCTAGAAGGAGTGAAAGTAATCTTATCTTGTCTTATCTTCAAGGTTCTTGACTTGTAAACTCGCTGAAGATATTAATGGTATATTTCTTTTCTTAGCCTCAAAGCAAATACCTTTTGTGTAAGCCTATGACCAAGCCTATATTACAGTCCTTTTGAAAGACCTTTCTGATCAATCAATTCGTATTCAATGTGAACGTTTTCGAAAACCTTTGACATAAGTTTGTGAGGCATCACGAGTGAGAATTGAATAGCTTTCCCACATCAATAGATGGGAATCAAAGCCTTTATAAGAGCCAGTGCGAAAGACCTTTTTGATTAGGTTATTTTCAATTTGGCATTTTTCATCTAACCTCTTTAGATGGTTATTCAAAGATCATTTTGTTAAAATTTCCTCTTAAGGATTTTGATAGTCAATGTCTTTTACCAAAATGTGAAAAATTCCGTTTGGTTTGTCGTTAAATAATCTCGGAACTTTTTTCAAAATATCTTTCCCCAGTGGATCGGTTTTTGGTCATCCTAAACCATAATCCTCATTTTCGGTTTTTGGTAATCCTAAACCATAATCCTCATTTTCGAGTTTTGGTCATCTGAACCATAACTCTCATTTTCGATTTTTGGTCATCCTAAATCATACCCCTCATTTTCAGTTTTTGGTCATCCTAAACCATAACCTCCATTTTCGATTTTTGGTCAACCTAAACCATACCCCCATTTTCGATTTTTGGTCATCCTAAACCATAACCCCCATTTTCAGTTTTTGGTCATCCTAAACCATACCCCTCATTTTCGGTTTTTGGTCATCCTAAACTATAACCCCCATTTTCAATTTTTGGTCAGCTTAAACCATACCCCCATTTTCGATTTTTGATCATCCTAAACCATAACCCCCATTTTCGATTTTTGGTCATCCTAAACCATACCCCTTAATTTCGGTTTTTGGTCATCCTAAACTATAACTCCCATTTTCGATTTTTGGTTAGCCTAAACCATACCCTCATTTTCGATTTTTGGTCAGCCTAAACCATAACCCCCATTTTCAATTTATGGTCATCCTAAACCATGCCCCTCATTTTCAATTTTTGCTCATCCTAAACCATAATCCCCATTTTCGATTTTTGGTCAGCTTAAACCATACCTTCATTTTCGATTTTTGGTCATCCTAAACTATAACCCCCATTTTCGGTTTTTGGTCATCCTAAACCATAATCCCCATTTTCGATTTTTGGTCAGCCTAAACCATACCCCTATTTTCGATTTTTGGTCAGCCTAAACCATAACTCTCATTTTAGGTTCCTGGTAATCCTTAAACCTTACCTTAGGTTCCTAGTCATCCTTAAACCTTACTTTAGGTTCTAGATCATCTTTAAACCTTGTCTTAGGTTCATGGTCATTTTTAAACCTTGTCTTAGATTCCTGGTCATCCTTAAACCTTACCTTTGGTTCTTGGTCATCCTTAAACCTTGTCTTAGGTTCCTGATCATCCTTAAATCTTGTCTTAGGTTCCTGGTCATCCTTAAATCTTACCTTTGATTCCTGGTCATCCTTAAACCTTACCTTTGGTTCCTGGTCATCCTTAAACCTTACCTTAGGTTCCTGGTCATCTTTAAACCTTGTCCTTAGGTTCTAGATCATCCTTAAACCTTATCCTTAGGTTCTAGGTCATCCTTAAACCTTGTCCTTAGGTTTTTTGGTTATCCTTAAACCATAGATTTCCTACAAAATCATTTCTCTTTCTTTTCTTCCTTCATTCCATCCCATGAGAGAGAGAAGAACACGTGAATGACCTGACAATCTAATGGTAAGTGCTTCAGGTAAGACTCTGATCAAATGTCTTTATCTTTAGTTTCTTTTATTTCCCAAGTGGAGTCGACTAAAAATTTGCAAGTGCCAATTGGTCTTTGAGCGGAACCTCTTCGAACTCCCACTCAAAGAGGGGCAGCTGTTAACACCTAATTTTTAGCAGACGCGTCTTTAATAGTAGAAAATTCGAGATTACGGTTTTCGATTGCGACGAAACTCGTTTCTTGAACAAAAAGTGTCATTTTTTAATTATGTCTATTAGCCTAGCTTCTGTAGATAATTTCCTATTCATTTCATGCAAAAACCCGAAAAATCAAACGGCTGACTTTCGAGTTGACTTTTTGGTCAATCCTTTAACCAAAAGTCAACCGTGGGTCAAATTGAGGCTTTTCGCATAAAAATATTCCTTTCAAGTTTAATTTCACATTAAAAGTGGAAATTTCAGAAAAATTCAAAGATTTGATCATAAAATCAAGCTCCTAGTGAAAAGTCAACTAGGGTTGACTTTTGGTCAAACCTTTGACCAAAAAAATTGACAAATACAAACATCCCAAAATCATCTTATTTTACATTCAATTTATCTTTGGCATTTGAAATTTTATAAAAATCGATTTAGAATCAACTTTTTCCCAATTTGCGGAATTTGGTTCAAATCGGCCAAAAATAAAATTACTTTATTTCTAGTCATTTTTTAGGTGAGTTTTCTTCACAACATTTGATCTAGAGATCATCTTATATTCAATTTTTTAAACAATTTTGTGATTCCAAGCCAAACACAAAAACCCCCAATTTTGGCCCTAATAAGTGATTTGGATTGATTTCTCATTATTGGCGCAATTGAGGCACGAATGAGCCTAATTTCTTATATCAAATCCAAATTCAAAATCAATTTTGGAAGATTCACATGAATTTGAGTCAATTTGATCAATTTAGTGATCAAATGATTAAGAAGTCTAAGAGTAATTGGTCTAATCAGTGCAATTCAACTTGACCCGCTCCAGACTAATATTCAATTTGATGAATTGTGACTCAATTTGATTAATTAGACTTCAATTAAATTTGTTGGTCTAGCTTAGCCATGCAATTACCCAAATTCAAGAGCAATTGAGATAGACAAGTTAAATTGGATCAATTTGTGCATGAATTTCAAATCGGTTCAATTCAATTTGATCGAATTCGATACTAATGGGGTCAATTAATCATGATAGAGATCAAATTGTACAAAATAGGAACAAATGGAACCAAGGATTGAACCAGTCCAATCAAGCCAATTCGGGGCTAACCGGCTCAACCCGGTTTGATTCCAATTGAATCGGTCTAATCGGACTGGCCATTTTTCGATCGAAAATCCGGCGGTCGACAGTCCATCCCGACCAGCCAAGGCCGGCCACATCCTTTTGAGCTCAAAAATGACAAAAATGCCCTTAATTGAAAATTACGAAAATGCCCTTAAGTGAAAATTACCAAAATACCCTTCATTAAGGATTAAGCAAATTAATTAGGGGATAAGCAAATCAATCATGGCCATTCATTTAGAATTGATCATATCCATCCATGATGCCACGTCACCAATCCTTAGCCCTTAAAGAATATTGTTAATCATTAAGGATGCATTTTGGGCCATTGGATTAATCTAAGGGCTAAGATTTAAAGTTGAGGGAAGTATATAGTGTTTTTTCCCTCCAAAATTGAGGGGGACTCTCATTTTCAGATCTGAATTGTCTCTCCTCTCTCTCTCTCTAAACTCACGTTCTCTCTCTCTCTCTCTCTCTCTCTCTCTCTCTCTCTCTCTCTCTCTCTCTCTCTCAAAGCTCACGTAGATCTCTTTCTCCCGCCCTCTCTCGATCGCCGACCACCTTGCCTATTCGCCGGCCATTTTCCAGCGGACCATCGCCTCACCGACGTCCCCCACGGTGCCACAAAGCTAGTCGCAAGATCAGCCAAGCTTGCTGGTGGCCGGAGCTTCTCATTCCGGCGAGATCTCTTTTGTGGCAGCATCACCGGCGCTGCCGCCGGTGATTTGATCAGCCGGTTCAAGCAGCTGAACCGGCCGATCGGCGTTCCCTCCGGCAATCCAGAACCTCCAGCAACATTCCTCGATGTCTTTATGTGGCTGTGGTGGCCGGTTTCTCGTTGAACAGCCACCGGATCGCGCCTTTTGATTTGATTCTCTGTTTTTAGTTCACTAGTGCGAGATCGAATCGGTTCTCACTATAGTTTGTGCAATCTCTTCTCATAGGTTGTCGAGCTTTCCGAGACTTCTCCGTGCTGTTCTTGATCTGAATATGGAGGCCAGATCGCTCGATTGCACGTCGGAGCATTGTTAAACAAGGTAAGTGCACTTGGATGTGGTTCTGTGAATTCGTATCCAGGAAAGCCTGCATGTTTGAGATGCTGATTTGAGCTCGTTAGTGTCGAAATCTTGCGAAGTGATGAACTAGAGAATCGTAAAATGTGTCTTAAGCTTCGATTTGATATATCGCATGCCTCAATCGGACTTGATTTTCTATGTCAAAACTCTTTCGAAAGTTAGGATCAGAATCTGGAATGTGATGTTCAAATCTGTTCTGATGATGTCCTCATTGACGTTGTGCTGTTCTGTGATTTTTCTGATTTTATACGATCATTTTTTGAAAAAACTTTCTTCATGAAAATTATAAAGCACATCTTAATCTGTTCATCATAAAATTTTCATAAAATTCCAAGCATGTTAGCATGGTACGATATGCAACGTCATCTATGCATGAATCGGGTGACAGACTGGCTTCTGACTGACTTTCGTGTGTTCTTCAATTTTCATAAATTCGTGTGTTCAAAATATGCAAAAGTTTTCTTCACAAAAGTTCACACTAAGATCAAGATCTTTCCATTGATACTAATTTCATCAAAATCGGAGTTCATTTGAATTTTCAAAAGGAATTTTTACGATCGAATCAGTATCTGTGTTCAAATCTGATTTTCATTCCTTTGAAATTCAAAAGATGTTTCTCCGAATTTGATAAGTTAGAGTCCTTTTTTGCAAAAAAATCAAAATTACAAAGTTGTTCATTGGGGTCTCATTATGTTGACTGAAAATTTTGAGGGCCAAATAGCAATTTTTGGAGGGTTAATTTGCTTAAAATTTCATATAAGGCCTTCTGGGATTAAAATTTGATTTGCAATTGAGTCTTTTTTGAAAATCGAATTTTATAAAAATTTGGAGGACTTTTTAGCAAAAACTCAAAACAGGAAATTTGTTGCACACGGAGAATCCTAATTACCTAAAAATTTTCACGTGGTTTTGATAAGGTTTGTTATTTTTCCTGCTATTATTTTGAAATCCTTAACAGAATCGGGTCCAGTCTGTCACCGAGGTTAAATTTATCATTTTCGGGAAAATCGGTGAGGACTTAGAAAAAATGGTCTTCTTAACTTTTGATCCTCATGTTATAAGCTTTCTAATGAAACATGAATCATTTCATTTAGACGTCATTAAGGTAGTTAATCACATCTGAACATAAACAATCTGAATTAAATAATAACTGAATAAGTGGTTTCCTTATGAAGCCCACTTCTCATTATTTGATTGGCTTCGAAATAAGGCCCATGGGCCTGAATGCATGCTCATTCTATTACTATACATGTGTTTGTTAGATGAATGTTAGGCCCGGTTCATGTTCGGCGGGTAGCCCATTGTGGTCATTTAGAATCTAACTTTAGGGGTTAATTGATATGAGTTGCCGTTTTGTGAATGTAAATGGTAGCTCATTATCGTTAACCATTAATCAAATAATGTTAGATGATTAGGTGGGTGGTGAATCGAAACGCATGAAAAACAAAGGCCGATGTCAAGGCCCGTGTTTGATTGGTGAATTGTTAACACCATTATTTTTCTTTGATTGTTCCTTTGTACATTGTTTGTCGCGAATGAATATTGTGAATGTAAACACCGATACCCAAGAGGCGGTCCATGGGAGGATAATCCGAAATGGTAAAAAAAACCAAGGCGATTGACCGATGTCCAATCCGGTCTTCATTTATATTCATTTGATGATGACGATAAACCGATGTCCGATTCGGTTTCAATTTGTACTCAATTCATTCATCCCCGATCATGTCTCGAGTTTCCAATTTGTGTTGTAATAAACACCCAAAGAGTTGCGGGTTTTACTTTTTTTGCACTTAGAATTAGCTCGTCTTTTCAATACTTCGAGTGTTTACTTTACGAAATGTCTTTCAATACAATTGATTGTTTCTTTCTTTTTCTAGACTAAGATAGTTTAGAATCTTAAATGAAAATACAAAAACAAGATGCATGATTACCTAGTGGACTAAGACTTTAAACATGAGAATGGTAAAAAATAAATGCATGACAACTTAGATAACAACTATGTTAAGTTTAGCGGTATCGAAAGGGCGTTAATAGAAATATTAACGTAAGCTAATCCCCGAACCTTTGATCTCTGGTTTTCGTGGAAACCAAAACGAAATTCCCGCGTTTCGATTGGGTATTCTAGCCGACACTCGATATAGGCTAGTGGCGACTCCTTAAAAAAAGATAAAATCGATCCGCTGTCACGCGAGATATGGATTTAGGGAAAATCCATGTTCATGATCAATGGGCCATATGGCTAACCAAAAGATTTATGCTTCAGTAAAATCATTTTTATGATGTGCCATATGAGCCGTCTCATGAACACTTATCTCTAAACCCGCCTCATCGAGTTCGGCCCTCGAGGGGTAGGTTGCGACAAAGTTATCATTCCTTCGAAATGATCTCGATGGTGTAAATTCCTGCCGGTTGCATCATAAAGTCCCCGGAGTTCTCAAAGTCATCCATTATATCTTGAAGAATGTTATGCCAATATGGATTTACTTCCGGTCTTGGATCAAAGTTTTAAGGAATCAAAGAACCTGTCACTCCTCTTGCTACAAGAATGAAGCACGGAGTAGGATATATTCCAAATAACTCTAAAGATCACCATGGAGGTCAAGGCCAAGGTCAAAAGAACCGTGGAGGCTATAAAGGCCGAGGTAATCGCCTCATTAATCCAACTATATGAAAGAGCAAAGTTAGAGAGCTTCCCTATCATCAGATTCACATTAAGGAAACTTTTTCTAGATCTTCAAAGTTACTTCAAGAAGAAGACTTACATGCAGAGGAAGAATATGTTCTGCCAAGTTTATTTGAGGAGAATACTATCAACGTTATCATAACTGAGGCGGAAGTTACCTACGCACTGGAGTAAGAGGATTCTCTTAAACTTTTGCTACTATCTTTTTCCATTGCATTTTGTTGATTGTCATTTCAAATTTTTTGTGATTTCATTTGCAATTTACATTCCTTTTATAGATATAATCACATTTTTCAATTCAATAAAACTGATCAAATATTTTGTTAAGGACATGTAGAAATAAAATCAAACCTACGATGAACATTATCCTCATTCATGAGGCTTGAAGCTTTGGGTTTCTATATTGCTCCTCATTACGAAAATGATTTTAAGAGCAAGGAAGTCTTATGATATGACGACTAGCTCTGTCTTTATGTTCTTTCAAAACAAGTTTCAAAATGAATTTCCAAAAAAAGTTTTTCATAGGACCATGTGTGTTACTTACCTGGTATGCAATTACTAATCATGTTTGTTACATGTTAGGCATGAGCATTCACATATCTATAATAGGTTCATATGTGACCCAAATCTCTCCGAGGAAATCACTTGCGATATTGAAGTGGATAATGAAGATAAGGAATGGATCATAAGAGAATGGATCTGTCATGAAAAATCAAAGCCACTCACGTTAGAAAAAACGATTACTGTTAATCTGGACGATAAAGAAAACTCCAAAGAGGTTAAGATTGGAGAAAGTCTTTCCTCAATAGAGGCAGAAAGAATCACAGATTTACTCAAAGAATATCAAGATACATTCGCATGGTCTTATGTTAACATGCTAGGCCTTGATCCAAGCATAGTTGAACATGCTTTGCCAATTGATCCAAGTATTCTACCAAAGAAGCAAAAATTGAGGCGAACAAAGTCGGAATTGGCAAAGAAAACAGAAGAAAAGGTGATGAAGTTACTCAAAGTCTGTTTCATCGAAGTAGTACCATATCCAGAATGGGTTATCAACATAGTACCCGTAATGAAGAAAGATGTTCGGGTGCAGGTGTGCATTGATTATCGCGACCTAAATAAAGCAAGCCCTAAGGATGATTTCTTGATTCCACATATCGATGTATTAGTCGATAGCACTGTTGGGTTCGAAATATTTTCATTCATGGATGGCTTCTCAGGATATAATCAAATTCTCATGAAGAAAGAGAATAAAGTGAAAACATCCTTCATAACACCATGGGGCATATTTTATTATAAGGTGATGCCTTTCGGTCTGAAAAATGATGGTGCTACATATCAAAGGGCAATGGTAACTCTATTACATGACATGATGAACAAAGAAATCGAGGTATATGTGGATGATAGGATTGCAAAATCCAAATAAGGAGAAGATCATGTTGAAGTGCTTCGCAAATTGTTTGAAAGTATAAGTTGCGATTGAACCCCAACAAGTGTGTATTTGGGGTAAAATCTGGTAAATTGCTAGGATTTGTGGTCAGTAACAGGGGAATCAAAATTGATCCTTCTAAGATCAAGGCAATATATGACTTAAAGACTCCTACTATGGCAAAAGAAGTGATAAGCTTGTTGGGGCGATTAAACTACATTGCCCGTTTCATATATTAGCTTTCTGATACTGCTAAACCATTCTTCAAACTGTCGAAGAAAAATGCCAAAGTAAAGTGGGATGTAGAATGTCAACAAGCCTTTGATAAGATCAAAGAATATCTGGTATGCCCACTAATGTTGGTACCACCAATTCCTGGAGTCCCGCTGATCTTATATTTGACAATTCACTATGAATCGCTAAGAGCGATGCATATACAAAGAAGACCAAATAATGATAAGGAACAAGCCATTTATTACTTGAGCAAGAAATTCACAACATCAGAAGTGAATTACCTAGCAGTTGAGAAGACATGCATTGCATTGATTTGGGTATTACGTAGATGAAGACAGTACATCCTTCACCACCAAATTTTGCTAGTGACCAAGAATGATTCGATCAAGTACCTTCTTGAGAAATCCTCCTTGATCAGGAAATTAGCAAAATGGCAAGTTTTGTTATCTGAGTTCGACATCAGAAGTTCATCCCAAAAGTTCGACATGCTGGCAGAGAATTTGCAGAATATCGCCAGTTTTGAAGAACAACTTGATGACCACATATTGACATTAGTCGATGACAAATGGACCATGTATTTTGATGGTGCAACCAACTTATTTGGATCAAAAACTGGGACTGACTGGTCTCCCCAAAAGGCCAACACTATCCGGTATTTGCGAAATTGATATTTCCATGCACCAATAACGTCGTTGAATATGAAGCATGCATTCTCTGCTTACAACTAGCCCTTTCAATGAGAGTAAAAGGGTTGCAAGTATATAGAGATTCTATGCTCATCATATTGCAAACAACTAGTGAATGGCAAACTCGAGATGCCAAGCTGATTCCTTATCACAGATATTTAGAAGAGATGATAGAAAGTTTCGAAGAAGTAACATTCGATTATCTCCCAAGAGCTCAGAATCATTTTGCGGATACTCTTGCAACTCTGTCATCCTTATTACAAGTTGAAGATGGTATGGATGTAAAACTATTGAGAATCAACATTCTTGAGCAACCAGCTCATTGCATGATGGTCCAAGTAGAGTTTGACAACGAACTATGGTATCATGACATTAAAAGATATCTTCAATCAGGAGAATTTCCTGAAGAAAGCCAACCAGGTGATAGGAAATTCATAAGAAAGATAGTCAACAAATTCTTCCTTAGTAGTCAAACTCTTTATAAGAAATCATTTGATTCAACTCTGTTAAGATGTGTGAATATTACAGAAGCGGAACAGATCATGAAAGAAATTAATGAGGGTGAATGTGGACTACACATAAATGGACATCTTCTAGCTCGAAAGATTATGAGATTGGGATACTACTGGATGACAATGGAAATAGATTATACATCTAACATGTGAGATGTTGTCATCAATGTCAGGTTTATGGAGATAAAATCAATGCACCGCCAAATGAGCTACATCAAATGTTCGAGCCATGGCCATTTTTAATGTAAGGCATTGATATGATTGGTCCAATCAACCCTAAGGCCTCAAATGGAGACCGGTTCATCCTGGTTGCTATTGACTATTTCACTAAATGGATTGAAGCAAACTCCTACACAAATGTTACTGCCAAGAACGTTGCAAGATTCATCAAGCGGGACATTATTGCTAGGTATGGAGTTCCAGAAGCAATAATTATGGACAATGGCTCAAATCTAAACAACAGAATTGTAGATGATTTACTTGAGCATTTCTATGTCCGACATCTGAACTTATCTTCATATCATCCACAAATGAATGGAGCAGTTGAAGCGACAAATAAGAATATCAAGAAGATACTGGTCAAGACAACTGAAAATTATCGTGATTAGCATAAAAGGTTGTCGTATGCTCTAATGGCATACCGAACTTCAATTCGAACATTAACTGGAGTAACCCCATTTTCTTTGGTTTACAGAATAGAAGCGGTGCTACCTGTTGAAGTAGAAATTCCTTCATTAAGGATACTGTCCCAGTTAAAGCTTTCAAAAGCTGAGTGGATCCAACAAAGGTATGAACAGCTCAACATGATTAATGAAAAAAGATTAAGAGCTATATGCCATGGGCAAGCATATCAAAGACGAGTGGCTAAATCCTTTAATTAAAAGGTGAAACCGAGGAATTTCAAAACAGAGAATTTAGTAGTGAAGAAAGTCATCTTCAATAATTCAGATCCTCGTGGCAAATTCACTCCGAATTATGACGGTCCATACATTATCAAAAATGTTCTTCCAGAAGGAGCATTGATTCTTGTAGATATGGCAGGAACAGAACTTACCTATCCTGTAAATGCAGATGCTGTCAAGATTTTCTATCCATGAAATGAAGACGAACATTCAAGAAAAGATTCGGGTTACTTTAGAACATATGCATATCATGCATATCATGCATGTCATACATTTCATGAACATATTTATCTATTTTGCAGAAGAAAGCAAGTTTGAATATGAACCAGTTGACATTTTCAGAATTCCCAATGGAGTTATCAAATAGTAGAGGGAAGTATCATTTCCAATTCTATTGTCCATTGATATCCTCTAATGCTTTCCTTTTTACCATCCCTAGAGAGACAAAAAAAGGGAGCAACAACAAAAGAATCCTAGTGTAACCAAAGCAAAAGCATGCAAATAAGAGGGATCTTGGTAAGTTGATCAGACATGTATTCCTAAATCGTGAGGGCATGTGCTAAAGAGGTTAGCTTTCTAAGAGAAAAATCAAACTTTTTCTTCTCCAAGCGGAATAACACTAAGGTTGAGCAAAATTATTTTGTAAAGGAAAATACCTCAGAAATGTTTCAATCAAAGATTTTGAAACACACTTTCTTTGAAAATACCCTGAGCATCAAAATTCCCTAAAAGGGATAATTTGATAAAAGGCTTTGAAAAAATTTCATAGAAAAAGTTGGGATCAAATTGAATGGAAAAACCTTCAAATGATGAAAGGTAGGCCATATCCAAACACGTCCCCTATACACTCAAAGTTAAAGTGTTGAAGTGAGTGAGAAAAACTCATCCGAAGGAAATAGGGCATATTCGCAATGATTACATGGATTGAAATGATGAAAATGCAATCATTTCACTATCCCAAACACATACTTATCCATTGCAAACCAAATTTAAGCAAAAATAGTGGAAAAGTTTTCCCAAAACAACCCTATTAAGAATCACCCCACATTGGAGCAAATCAGGAGGTTTGTGAATTGATAGCTATGGAGAATAGGATCAAGAAAAATTTTATTGCATACTCTTGTATCAATCTTTCTGAGATAACTTCACATTAAGTCATATAGAAGCTCAAAACATCCCAAGAGGAAGAGGAGCACTTCATTTCTTATACCCAAACATATTACCTTTGACAAAGCCCAATTGAGCTTGAATATTCATTTCAAAACCCTAAATTGGCGATCATCTCTTCGCACTGGAGCATAAGCATATGATCCACTTTAATAGATAAGAAATAAAAGGGTAGAACACAGAGTCCTTAGAATTCAAAAAGATCAAAGACAAAAGAGTCTGGGCATGAAAAAGCAGTGTGCTTGGTAAAAATAAGGCCAAATGCCTAAGAAAAATGAGAAAGAAAAGAGAGTGCAAAAGAAAGCTCAAAATGATAAAAAAAAAAAAAGTCATGACAAAGCAAAGTCAAGATTATGAGAGATAATAGATCACAACAAGTGAGAATGATTATAAAAAAGAGATTGTGATGAATGTTAGAGGACGCTGATGTTCATAGAAAAGATCTCCATTGAAAAAGAAGAGAAAAAAGGTGGTGATGCCAAAAAGATCACAAATTTCATGAAAACCATGAATTCAAACGAATGAGCCTTTTGAGCCTACCCAATACCAACAATATAATCTCTCCTTAAAGACTCTTCAGATTGGGATGTTGAGAGTAGAAACATGACTTTATGACAAGAAGTCATCACTCAAAGAAGTGTATGCAATACTATCTTGTCTTATCCTCGAGGTTCTTAATTTGTAGACCCGAAGTCAAATATGATGAAATCCTTTTCTTGGCCTCAGAATGCCTATCCTTTGAATAGCCATTGATCAAGCCAACATCACAACCTTTTGAAAGACCTTATCGGATCAATTGGATTGTATACATTGCGAATATCTCCGAACACCTAAGGATTGGTTAAAAGAGATAAAATTGAGGGATATTAGATCAGTCCCCTTTCAATCGAATGAAGAAAAGATCAAATTCATATATTGAAACAAATCCTTTCTAATGAAGGTCTTCCAAACGATTATTTCAAGCATTTCTTGAAAAGTTTGCAAGCATTTTGTTCAATTCCTTGAAAAGGAAATTTGATCGCCTAAAATGCATTTAATACAAAAAATGCATATTTCAAAATCAAGTTTCAAAAGTTTTTTGGTCAACTTAAAACCAAAATTTCAAACAGTTTAAGGTAAACTAAAAAAAAAACCACATTTCAAATAGTTTTGATCAATTTCAAAACTACTTTCCAAAATGGTTTTTGGTCAACTAAAAAACCATACAAAGGTTAGTGAAACCTCAAAATCACAAAACTCGCGATTAAGGCATTCATTGTTTGAAATCTTCCCAAGGTCCTACTGGTGAGGAACCACTAGGCAAAATCCAAGTTCTATTGGCAAGGAGCCTTTAGGCAATTTCCAAAATCCTATGGGTAAGGAACTACATGGCAAGTCTCCAAAATCCAAGTCTTATTGGCAAGGAACCTTTAGGCAATTTCCAAAATCCTACGGGTGAGGAACTACATGGAAAGTTTCCAAAAATTCAAGTCCTATTGGCAATGAGCCTTTAGGCAATTTCCAAAATCCTACGAATGACGAACTACATGGCAAGTCTCTAAAAATCCAAATCCTATTGGCGAGGAGGCCCTAGGTAAATTCAAAGTCCTACATGTCACGTCTCGAACCCCATTGAGCTCGCAACATCCCTCTTCAATCGAATAAGCACGACGTCCCAGGAACAATGCCAACCCAAACCAACACATCAGAGTTCGAATACGGCGGAAATGAGAATAACTCCCGAACAAGAATTAGAAAAGGGGTAACAGGGAGGAATAAATCACCAAACCACCAAGTACTTTATTACACCGCGATATATACAATATCTATTACAATCCATCACAACCAGCAACCAACCACTTCATTACACCCACTATATTCACAATATTCAATACAAACCATCGCAACCATCAAATCTCTGATGTAGCTAACAAGGATCACCTAGAGGGGGGATGAATAGGTGATCTTAAATAATTTTTATCAATTTTTTTCGAAAATGAAAAATCACAGTTGAGTCTGAATAAAATTCATATTCAAGATAGTTTATAGACAGTGCTCTTGATGTACAGTATGTAAGATAAGAGATAAGGGACAAAAAATTGCACACAAATTTATAGTGGTTCGGCTTATAGCAAGTCTATATCCACTCTCTTACGCTAACAGCCTACCGACTAGATTTCACTATGTAATCAAGAAGAATTTACAGATTTTGAGTCATAGTATTCTTGTGTATGATAGAAATCTCTATCTCACACAATCACTTTTACAAAGTATCCCTCAAGATCTTAATTTTTGGCTTAGAACGACAAGAGAAATGATCAGAGTATGTTCACACTTTGGACTTGTTGATTCTTGATTCTGTTCTCCTTCTGCTGCTCGTTGATCTCCTTAAATATTCCTCTACTTCCAAACTAGCCGTTGGACAGCTTTCAGAGGATCATCTTCCAATCTTCACCTTGGACAGATTTGTATAAAAAAGGATTGAGTAGCCGTTGGATAACAGATTCTGAATCCCGCTGATTCTGATCGCCCATACAATCAGAATCTTGGTTTCCATAAGTAGAGCTTTATCCGTTGTAATGCATGCTTGTCGTAATATTTGATTGTTAATCAATTAGATTGAGATTGAAACAATCAAAACTTTCCTTCTATGAAATCCATACTAGATCACTAGCTGTTATTTTTCGTTCTAAGTTCTGCGTCTGAATAACTTCTGCGTCTACGTCTGCGTCTGAATAAATTCTGCGTCTGCATCTCAGAACTAAGATTATATAGGTCTTCAACTTCTTATTTTGCCAACTTGTAAAGTTTGAAAAACTTCCTTATGAGCTTCCAGAATATATATACATACCTGGAATAAAAATAGTTTAGAATAAGTATCAGATTTACAATAACATGAAAGATTTTGTTAACTTCAAAATCAATAGGAGTTTTTCTTAACAATCTCCTCCTTTTTTATGGTAACAAAACTTCCTTGCAAATTGAATCAATTTGAAATTAATTTGAAATAAATAAGCATATTAAGCGCATGAAGTACAGATTGAAATTTAAAGAGCAAACTCTAAGCAAACTCTGTTGAGATCTGTGTCTTTTTCTTCCTTTGTATATAACCTACATATGATCTGCATATGATTTCTCCCCTTTTTTGTCATTAGCAAAAATAATAATAGAGAGAATAAAGTATTGATATAAATTAACCAAACAGTCTAACAAGAAGAATTGTTAAAAAAATATTACAGACCAATTGAAAAAGAGACGGTTTTTTAGAGAAATGTTAAAAAGCAGGCTATTTCTTGGAAGTGGTTCGAATGAGTTGAAAGTTTTCCAATATGGAGATAGCTTTCTCAATCTTCGTAGAGCATTGACCCATAGCTTTGTCCATGTTGGTTGAACACAGAGCAATGGTTTCCTCAAGTTCTGTTTTGTCTTTTGCTGCCTGAAGACGTTAAGTCTGGTTGTTTTCGTCAATAATTTTCTGTAAATTCTTCACGTCTTGTTCAAGTGCAGCTTGCTTATCTTTGATTTCGGGCAGAAGGTTGAGAATGGTCTGATTTTCTGAGGGCTATTCCTAGACATTGGCTTGTTCAAATTGATCGAACCCTATTGCTACTTCTGGTGGAATCTCCCCCTGAAAAGGTGTATGGTCCGCAGAAACATATTCTTCAAGAATTGGTTCTGAAACCTTTGAAGTTGGTTCATAAACATGTTATCGACCATTAGTATATCCTATTTCAAGGTGCTCTGCTTCATCACTTTCATCTTGTAGAAGAATTTTTCGTTTCTTCCTGTGCACCTTTAGTGGGGTGGGAGAGTCAGTTTGCTTACTTACTGGTCCTGTTCTTTTTCTTTGCCCTTTCTCTTTATCACTTGTCTTCCAAACAGATTGTGCCTCTGAAAGTTAAGCATCCTTTCCTTTTGCTGTGCTTACTCTTTCCCTTATATTATCAAACTGCTTCATCTTGGAGAGCATTTTTTCTCCAACAAACATGCAAGGTACATGGTTTTTGCACATCTCAATAGGAATAGATATCTTTAAGAACATAAAAATTTGTGAGATGAGAGCACCATACGGAAGTTGTCCCTTGTCCTTTTGCAGTGTTCTGTACATGTGGAAAATGATGATATAAGGAAGAGAGAAAGATTAACCTTTCAGGATTGCCCAAATAAGCTTGATTTCTGACTTGGATAAGTCAGTTTTAGAGGCTGCTTTGGGCTTCAAGCAGTTGATGATGATCTTATGTAAGATCACGGATCTTCTGGTCAAATCAGAATAGGAAATATGGCATTTTAGATCCTTGAGCAAAATTTGGATTCTCTGAAGCCTCTTTGGAAGCATCTTCTAGGCTCACTTCCAATGGAGTTAACTTGAAATTTTTTTCTCCAATTATCAAAGCCAGCTCATCCGCTTTCAAATCGAACTTTTTATCACCAACAGTGAATTGAAGCTAGTTGGGTGACAAAATGAAAAGATTAGAATAAAAGTATGCAGTCAGTTCAGCATATACATTGGCAGATTGTAGACAAAATTCATAAATCCCCAATTTCTCAAACAGACGCTTCAATGAGATGCCAACCTTTTCAAGGTAGTCGAAATCCACAGTCTGATGGTTCATGACCCCTCGAGCAAGTAATAACTTATAGTAGATATTATGCTCAGTACTTTTGAATAATCCTCTAGTACCTGGCATACCAGATGCAATTCCAACCTTCATTTCAAAAATATTAAAGAATCGAGTATCATCAGAAGGAACCACAAATTTGGATGCACTGGTGGTCTTAGGGCTTGTAACATCCTGAATTTTGACCCGTTATCGGGACCAATAAAGTGTATATTCATTCTCGTGTAATTTTAGTGAGTCTCGCCTGAACCTGATCAGTCTCGGGATACTAACCATATGAGAAAGGCTAAATAGGAACAGGTACGTGGACCGAGAACCCGATCGCGACTGAACGCTGATTTCGAAGAACGTTGAGGAAATATTTTGAGCCAATATAGGCCGATCTTAGGAAAATGACTGGTTGATATTGTCAGTAATGTACGATCGGATCGCGAGTGATTTCGCACGACCGAAAGTACACCTGACGAATGAAACCTGATTGTAATCCAAACGATCGCGACCCTGGTGCTAGTGATAATTCCTCTCGTTCTCTCGAAATTTAGACCATCACGATTCGGACAATCTTAGGTCGATACGCGTAACACCTAAACAGCCGCTCGTTAGTGAGAGACCCTAAAACTGCAAAACGAGCATATTGAGATTACAATATTGGACCCGAGTTTCGATATCAAAATCTCAAGGGTAATTACGGCTATTTTGCAAGACGGACGTTAATTTGGAATGGCCATTCATGTTTGGGATTAAAACGGTTGAAAACTGAAAATCTGTCAGAAAGTGAGAAAAAGACCATTTTGCCCCTGGGAACGCCGAGGCCGAATTCGGAGGCCGTTTGAGGTTATTTTTCGCGGCCAACGTCATTTTGGGGTAGCCAAGTGTGTTTGGAGTGATTCTGGACAAAAAGTGGATTTTCAACAAAAATTGGAAAATAATATTATTTTATTCCCGGAAACTTCACAGACGATTTTCGAGGGCTTAGAAAGTGAATTTCGCGATTCCGACTCTGGATTAGGTATCACATGAATATTTCGAATTTTGGAATAATTTTGGAGATTAACCAAGGTTGGTTAAGGTTAACTAGAGTTGATTAACCATGGTTAGGGGCAATTGACCATTTTGCCCTTGAATTATTGATTTTGAAGCATTTTTGGCCATTGGATTAGGGGTAATTTGGTCATGTGGGCTTAGATCTTGACATGTGGCATCCACCATGGATAATGTTGACCACCCTTGACCCACTCTCTCTCCTCAGCTCACTCTCTCTCTTCCCCGGCGATCACCTCTCTCTCTCCTCTCCCGAATTCCCTTCGGCAGCTGCTTCGTTCCGGCCGATCAGCACCGCCGGCCACTGTTCACGCCGGAATAGTGGTCCTCGCCGGAGCTGCTGGTCACCAGCCGCCATGTGCCGACCCCTAGCGCCGCCCCCAGCCTAGTCGCAACTTTTTCCCCCGCTCCCGCCGCCCGTGGCAGCCGCTCCAGCCGAGACGAGCAGGACGCCGTCACCGTCGCCGGGCGAGTCCAGCCAGGCCGCGCCGCCGTGCGCCACCCCTCCGACCAGCCTAGCCTCCGCCGTCTCTCTCCCGTCACCCCAGCCACCAATCCGACCGACTCCTCCCCTGTTTTTGGCCGAGCTTGGCCGTGAGCTTGCCGGACCGCCGTGAGCCGCCGGCTTGCCTTGGAGCGCCGCCGTCGATTGTACCGCTCGCCGGTCATCGGCCGCTCGCTCCCGTCGTCTCGCGTCGCTAATAGGCGAGTAAAACCACTAATCCCTAAATTAGTCTAAATTGTGCTAGATTAGGGGCTTAATTATGGTAATTAGGACCTAATTGAGTGTGTTTTGTGTAATGGATGATTAGTGGACCTAATTAGGACTAATTCTAGTGGTTTAAGGGTAATTTGGAGAGAATTTGATGGCTGAATTGAAGTGGGCCTCATGGGCTCCGAATTTGTCCTAATGGCCCAATTGGAGATTAAATGGGCCTTGAAATTAGAAATGAAATGGGCCCATGAAGTTGGAATTTAATTGAAATTGTTTGGAGCCCAATTGGAAAATGGAATGGGCCTTGATGTGAATTGATTTGAAATTGTTGAAGCCCATTGGGAATTAATTGGGCCTTTGATTGTGGATTTATTTGAAATTGTTTGAAGCCCATTGGGAATAAAATGGGCCTTTGATTGTGAAATTCCACGTTGGTTTTGATATGATTTAAGAATAATTGTGACCGACGGGTCAGGCCTACGGGTCGAGTATAATTGTGACCGACGGGTCAGGCCTACGGGTCGAGTATAACTGTGATCGACGGGTCAGGCCTACGGGTCGAGTATAATTGTGACCGACGGGTCAGGCCTTCGGGTCGATTTAATTATGATGACCATTGGGTCATGGCCTTCGGGTCGATTTGTACAACTGTGGGCCTTCGGGTCGAATGATTGATGACCATTGGGTCATGGCCTTCGGGTCGATGTTCTGTTTGTGAATTATAACGATGTGAGAGCCTAACCTGCAGGGCTGGAGTGGAAGAATTGGACTGAGTGTCCTAATGAATTTTGTAATGGCTAATTTACTGGTTCAGTGTTTTATGTGTTTCATTTACCTCTGGAGGTGCACTTTAGCCTAGTTTAGAATTAGGGGTTATTACTTGCTGAGTTTATCTCACGGTTGTAGTAAAACCGAATTTCAGACCCCCGTCCATAGCATGCCGAGGAACGGCCCTCTTTTTGGATTCCCGCATCGCATTCAGAGATCGTCCAGTGTACACCCGTGTGGGGATGGAACAGCTTATGTTAGGTTTCATTCAGTGGTGTTAGTAGACGTGGGAGAAGATTTCAATTATACTCAAGAGTATGTGGCTTGGTGCCGTAGGGGTGCAGACGGCGTAATAGGACCCCCGATGAGGACTTTTGATGTTCCAGTCGATGTTAATGGCGTTATGATTCCACATATGGTGAGTGGTGAAGTCTCTGATCCCCCAGCCTCCCTTAGTGTGAGCAGTGTAGGTGATACCGTGGATGGACCGATACCCATGGATGAGGTGCAAGGAGATGAGCAAGTTATAGCTGATGATGCGATCGAGGAGGAAGATGAAGAACAGAATTTGGAGATGGTAGGAGAGAATGCTGAAGCAGCAGGAGAAATAGCAGAGGTGGGATCGGACGAAGAAATACTCTCGGAGGAGGATTCTTCTGAGGAATCTGCAGCACTATCCGATCCAAATCGGGAGCAGTAGAGCTGGTTTCAGTGTTAGGAGTTAGGCTAACCGTCTTTTGTTGTATCCTCTCCCAGATAGTAAGCTGACACCTCTAGGCCACCAATCCTTTTTGTTTAGTGGCCTTTCGATGTATTCTTTTTTGTTGTAAATAACTAGTTTGTATAAGTTTTAAAAAGGGTGTTTATATGTTAGTATTTCTTTAGCATATTATTGTCTATTGCTATTCATGGTTATAATTGCATGTCTGGGTGTATATATATATATATATACGTTGCTTCCGCATGTGACGTGCATTTGCTCTGATTCGGGTTTCGGGTCGGTGACGCAATCCTGGGAGCGTCGCACCTTAAGTCGACCTACGTGCGGATGTTCAGCCTTCGTGGGGTACAGGGCGTGACAGGGCTAATTTGAACGAATTTTTTATCCGAGGGAGTAAATGATTCTCCAACTTTCTCCTTTCCTTTTCTAGAAGTAGGCGCTTTTGGAATAGTGCTGGCTTGATCGTGATCAGTTTTAGTGCAAAACTTAGAATAACTTTGCATAAGACTTGCTTCAAAGAGAAAGCCGTTGTCTTTTAGACATTCATGAAGGACCAATGCAGAGGCATTACTTCTTTTCAACCTTTGATAAGCATTCCATACAAATTTGATGCTATTGAAGCGAAAATCAGTTTTACCGGTGGTGTTGGGTGGCGACGATCGTTGTGGTGGTGTCGCTTTTGAAAGGTCTTGATGTTGGTCCGATTCTATGTCTAAAATTTCCATGAACTCTGCCGGTTCTAAAGACTTGGAATCTTGGTTGAGAATACGCGAAGATCGTCTCTTGAAAGGCATTTTGATCACTTTTAGAGCAGAAAGATTCGATCTTTGGAGAAGAAAGAGGAGTAGACAACTCTGAGTATCGAGAAGGTTTGGAGAGAAAAAGTTCGTACTGATAGGGTTTTGGAAAAGAGAAGGATAGGTTTATAAAAGAGGAGGACAGGTTTTGGAAAGAAAAAATCACTTTTAGAAAATATAATAAGTGAACCCAAATATGTAGGAAGGAAATATACCTTTTTGAAGCACAAACAATCACGACAATATATTAAGCACAATTAATCAGATAAATTAGAATACATACCTAATTTGCTTCCGAAAGTAACAAATACGAAAATATCTTGTCAGAAATGCCAAAAATATACCCACCAAAATTTAAATTAAGGATGTACCTTTCTTTGTGAGTCTGAAAAGGACATTCAGACTGAGAACATTTGTAATATCCTGAATTTCGACCCATTTCTGGGATCCAACGAAGTGGATATTATTTCTCATCTGATTTTAGTATGTCTCGCCCGGAGCTGGCCTCTCGCGGGATACTGACCAATGGGAAAGGCTAACTAGGAAAACGGTACGTGGACCGGGGACCCGATCGCGAATCGGGCACCGATTCCGGGAAATGGCGGGAAAGTATTTTGGGCCAGTGTGGGCCGATCCTAGGAAGGTAACGGATTTGGTTTGGCCAACGACGTACGATCGGATCGCGGGTGATTCCGCTCGACCGAGAGTGCACGTGGCAAATAAATCCCGAACCTGAACCGAACGATCGTGACCCCTGGAATAACCAATAATTCCTTTCGCTATACCGGTAATCGAGATCGTCACGACTCGAGTAACCCTAGGTCGATACGCGTAACCCCAAAACAGCCACCCGTCAGTGAGAGACTCTAAAATTTTGAATTGAGCAATTTCGATCGCCAAATTGGACCCAAACTTCGATGTCGAAATTCTATGGGTGTCTACGACTATTTTGCGAGGCCGACGTCATTTTTGAGTGGCCACACATATTTGGGATCGGTACGGTCGAAAAATGGAATTTCGACCCGGGACCGGAAAATTACCATTTTGCCCTTATAGCCTATTTTTGGGGTTCCGAATTTTGGACTATTTTTGGGGATTTATTTGTGGATAATTATCAAGAAAAATTCAGAATTATTGAAAGACCAAAATGCCCTTGGATATTTTGGCTTGGATTAATGAGAATCAAGTGTTTAAGGGGCAAATTTGGAATTAAGAAAAAAGTGGGTCAAAACCCCATTTTAGACCATTGACTCTCTCTCTCTCTCTATTCATTCGGCCATTTCCCCTTCTCCTCTCCCTCCCACCGAAACCTCCTCCTCCCTCTCTTCCCCTTGTTCGGCCTTGGATCGCCGACCGCCGGAGAAGCCGCTCGCCGGAGCGCCGTCGCGCGCGAGAGGACCGCCGTTTGCGCCGCCATGAGGACGCCGGAGCGCCGCCGCTGAACCGATTCGATCCAGCTGCTGTTCAGCCCTTCCCTCTCCTTGTTCAGCCCACTTTTGAAGCCACAAACCAAGTGAGTGGAAATCCTAACCCCTAATTAGGATTATGTGCACTTTGGACAAGTTTTAGGGGTAATTAGTGGAGGCTAATTTGGGCTGATGTTGTGGTGATTTTAAGGGCCTAAAGTGATAATTTAGGGATGGTTTTAAGGCTGTGGAGACTTGGTTTAGAGGTTGTATGAGTTGGATTTGCTTAATGGTGCAAGTTACTGATTCTCGGATTACTGGATTTTACTGTACCTTTGTGTTTTGTTATTTTTGTTGTGATCATTATGGGTCGAATTTGAAGAAGAGTTCTTCATGAAATTTGTTCCCAACATCTTGAAGTATAACATAATTTAATTTGGGAATTTTTGGAAATCATTTGATGCCATTCAGAAGTCCATCTTTGGACCGAAATGGGTCTGCCCGATTTACTGTTCACCCGACCTTCGGGTCTGTTTGAATTTTTATAAATTTTTTCAGGCCTATTTTCAAAATACTTCCTTCACAAGAATTGTTTGGGACATTTGTGGCTATAACATATAAAAATTTCAGAGGTTTCCAAAATGATTTGGGTACCGAATGAGTTGTATTTTGATGGCCTAAGGGGCTGTCCGAGCGAACCAGATTTTGTCCGAAGTTGAGCGTCAAAATGAGGTGTTTAAGTTTAGAACCGGGTTTCGAGTTCTTCACGAAAAATGTTCATTGAGATGTTTTGTACAACATATCCAAATTTCATAATTTTTGGAATTTATTTACTATTTATTTCAAATAGATTTCGGTCACTGTGCAACTGCCCAGTTTGGACCCGATTTTGTATAATTTCGGTTTTTCTCTCTCGGGCTGATTAGTGGTTTATTGTGCCGATTAGAGCTGAATCGGAAGCTAAGGTTCGGATGAATAGTGGCTGTCCGCTTTGGGACTTCGGTGGATTAGAAATCAGCAAGTTGGAAATTAGACTGTGTGATTGCCGGGTGTGCCCGGGTCGATGGATTATCGCTGATTGTTGCTTGTTGAGGCCCAATTGGGGCGTTGCCATGCCGCGTGTTCGTGTGATCGACTGACTGCGGTGTGTGATTGGCCAATCATTGGCGTGATTGATTATTGCCCAAGCGCGTGAATTATGTTTTGGGCCACATGGTACTAGTTGGCCAAGCGCGCATGTTATGTGAATAAGTATGGGCAATTGATTGGCTGTTTGAGAACGTTGATTTGACATGTTTGTTGAAATACCGTGCTGAAGTTAAATGCTCATGTGTATTGCATCATTTTCCCGAGTGTGGGAATTGCATGGCCACGCATTTTGTATGCTGAGAGTGAGCATGATACGGAATTTTGTGCGGATATGCGTGCCTGACATGAGCATGTGTGATCACCTAAATGCCTAATGCGTTTACGCGGGGCTCAGATAAAATTGGCAGTGTGCCGTGTGATCACTTAAGGCCTTCGGGTCGTGGCCTTCGGGTCGATTCCGTCCGCTGCGTTTACGCGGGACGATGCCCGGTTTGTCCGGAAGATTGAGGAGATCGGTGTTGCACCTGAGGGCTAGAGACACCGGGCCATATGTGCTTCGACGCAGGCCGTGAAGTATTGTTGGCCTTCGGGTCGGGCCTTCGGGTCGGAATGTTTGTTGGCCTTCGGGTCGGGCCTTCGGGTCGGAATGTTTATTGGCCTTCGGGTCGGGCCTTCGGGTCGGAATGTTTGTTGGCCTTCGGGTCGGGCCTTCGGGTCGGAATAACTATTGGCCTTCGGGTCGTGGCCTTCGGGTCGTGGCCTTCGGGTTGGTTTATAAACTGCAAAATGAGCCGTGTGCCAGAGTGCATGATTTGAGAAAATTCATAAGCATGGCAAATGTGTGCCAGAGTATGTGGCTAATGTGCGTGCCGGTGATTCGTGTGTGAGACAGGCACTTTGAAGCATGAGCATGCGTATGGCGTACGTGTGACCAGTGTGTCGCGTATGTGCCGTGATTTATATAAATGCCTAACCTGCAGGGTCAGTTGTATGTTTGATCTGGGCTCGAGGGCCTAGGTTTGTTGTTGTGTTGATTTGCTTGTCGGGAGGTGCATGTTAGCCTAGTTTCGGTTTAGGAGGCATACTCACTGAGATTCGTCTCATAGTTGTTTAAACCCCGTTTTTCAGACCTCTGTTAGAGGATACCTGGTGTACCCGATCTATGTGAGGATCCGGAGCCTATAGAGCAAGATCCCGAACAGGATGGTGAAGTCGAGCAGATGGACTCGGAGGATGAGACAATCGAGGCTGAGTCCGAGTCATTAAGATTTGATCCCGATTTAATTTCCTAGGATCAACCTTAGCCGTAGAGTGGTAGGGCCAGTAATCTTTTGATTTTAGTGGCCGCTGATCTGTTTATAGTAGGCTGTTTGTATTTGAGGTATAAGATGAATATTGTAAGCGTTTTTTTTATGGCGGTTAATGGTGTTGGTTGATATTCGTGGATTGATGTTCTGCTACCCTTGGTCATGTATTGTTTTGTACGGGTGTTTTAATAATTGCTTCCGCATGTGCCTTATGCTCTGAGTTGGGAGTTGGGTCGGCGACGCGTCCTGGGACGTTGCAGGAAATTAGACCGGTACGTGGGATGATGGCGCTTCGAGGGGTTCGGGGCGTGACAACATTTGAGTTTGAAAAATTCCTATCTAACAGAAACTTCAAGAAAAATGATAAGTAATGCACGGTTTATTTCTAATAAATTCAAATGAAGACTTATCAAGAGGTTTTGTGAATATATCAGCTAATTGATTCTTATAATTAATGAATTGAATATTCACATCACCATTTTGAACATGATCTCGAATGAAGTGATGCTTGATTTCAATATGCTTAGCACGTGAATGAAGAATTGGGTTTTTGGTCAAATTAATAGCACTTGTGTTGTCACATTTGATTATAACACTTGAATCTTCAATAGCAAAGTCTCGCAACTGCTGCTTCATCCACATAATCTGTGCATAGCAACTTCTTAAAGCTATACATTCTGCTTCTGCTGTATAAAGTGCAACTGTATTTTGCTTCTTTGAGTACCGGGATACCAACATATTCCTAAGTAGTTGACATATTCCTGTAGTACTTTTCCTGTCCACTTTACATTCAGCTAAATCAGTATCAAAATAATCAGTAAGAGTAAAATCTGAATCTTTAGAATACCAAAGACCTAACATTGGATAACTTCTAATGTATTTGATTATCGTCTTTACTGCAAAAAAATGTGATTCCCTTGGGTCTGATTGAAATCTTGCGCACATACAAATACTAAAAAGTATGTCAGGTCTAGATGCAGTAAGATACAATAATGAACCTATCATACTTCTATATACCTTCTGATCAACCTTTTTACCATTTTCATCTTTGTCTAGTTTGGATGATTGAGACATGGGAATGTCTATTTTCTTGCAATTTTGCAATCCAAACTTCTTGACAATCTCCTTTGCATACTTCTCCTGGCAAATGAATGTACCATCTTTGGTTTATGTCACTTGTAAGCCAAGAAAGAATGTCAATTCGCTCATCATACTCATCTCGAACTCATTCTGCATATTCTTAGAAAATTCTTTGTAAAGCAGTTCCTTAGAGGATCCAAAGATGATATCATCAACATAAATTTAAACAAGTAAAAAATCCCTATCTTTTCTCTTAATGAATAAAGTTGTATCAACCTTACCTTTTGTGAAGTCATTTTGCAGAAGGAAGCTACTTAACCTCTCATACTAAGCACAGGGTGCTTGTTTCAGACCATAAATGGCCTTTTTGAGTTTATAGACATAATCAGTCTTTCTTGATTCTTCGAAACCAGGTGGTTATTCCACATATATTTCTTCTTTGATATATCCATTTAGGAAGGCACTTTTCACGTCCATCTGAAATAATTTAAAGTTATGGAAACAAGCATAAGCTAATAGTAGCCTAATGACTTCTAACCTGACAACTGGTGCATATGTTTCATCATAATCTATGCCTTCTTTTTAAGAATAGCCTTTTGCTACCAGTCTTGCTTTATTTCTTGTGACTTTCCCTTTGTTATCCAATTTGTTTCTGAATACCCATTTTGTTCCAATTACTGGATGATTTTTGGGTCTTGGCACAAGCTCCCATACTTTATTGATTCTGAACTGTTGCTCCTGCATAGCTTCGATCCGGCTTTCATTTGATAATGTTTCACCAATTTCTTTTGGTTCTATTTCTAATATCAATGTCAAGTTGCTGATGTTTTCCTTGTGTTTAGATCTAGTCTTAATACCATCTTCTATTTCTCCAATGATGAGGTTCTTCGGATGACTGGATTTATATTTTCAATTTCTGTCAAATTTTTCCTTATGAATACCATTAGACTCTGAAGGTTCTGATTGAGTTTGGATTGTGTCTTTTTTTCCTTCTTCTACGGATTCGACAATCTTTGGAGATTCTTGTTGAGCTTCTGATAACTCTTGAATGTTGGAAGATAGTTCAGATTCATCTTTGTGAGTCTGAATATTTTCATTAAACCTTACATTCATTATTTCTTCCATGGTCTAAGAATTCTTATTGAAGACTCTATATGCTTTACTTGTAGTAGAATATCCAAGGAAAAATCCTTCATCTGCTTTCTCATCAAACTTACCAGTGCGGTCATTTGGATTTTTAAGAATAAAACATTTACAATCAAACACACAAAAATATGAAATATTAGGCTTTCTACCTTTGTAAAGCTCATAGGGGGTTTTCTCAAGAATGGGTTTGAGAAAAGCTCTGTTAATGATATAACATGCTGTAAAAATTACATCTACCTAGAATTGAAAAGGAATCTTGCTTTCAATTAACAAAGTTCTTGTCATTTCTTACAAAGAACGATTTTTCCTCTCCACAACACCATTTTGTTATGGTGTATAAGGAGTAGAAAAATTGTGTTGAAGGCCATTTTCCTCACAAAAATTTGAAAAACTTTGATTTTCAAATTCTCTCCCATGATCAGTTTTAATGTAGGAAATGGTAAGTTTGATTCTGAAAATGAATGTCCTAAGGTCTTTTCATTCTGAACTCTTTTTGCAAATTTTGAAAAATATAAAAATGCTTCATTTTTATGAGCAAGGAAGAACACCCAAGTAACCACCCGCCTGGGTGGCGCTACTGGAGCGCGCACTCTTCCTCTCGCAAAAGGTTGAGTGTTCGAATTCCGGGCGCCGCAGGGTGACTTAACCGGTGGCACGTATGTGATGGCTGGCACGTATGTGGTGGCTAGCACGTGTCGCCCCCAGGGTTTACTCCCCGGCTGTCGGTCGTGCGAGGGTTCCCTGGGTTACCAAAAAAAAAAAAAAAGAAGAACACCCAAGTAAATCTTGTGAAGTCATCAATAATAACTAAACAATATTTCTTATCACCAATACTTTATGTTCTGGTTGGTCCAAATAGATCCATATGAAGAAGCTGCAAAGCACGATTAGTGAAAACATGATGTATAGACTTAAAAGAGCTTCTTACTTGTTTTCCTAGAGTGTAGGCATTGCATAACTCTATTTTCTTGTATTTCAAATCTGGCAAATCTCGAACCAATTTCTTGTTTGAGATCTTTGAGATTTGTTTCATACTGATATGCCCCAATCTTCTGTGCCATAGATCTTAATCCTTTTTAATTGAGATCCAGCAATGAGTGGAGTTTGGATTGATATCTAGAAGATAAATATTGCCATGTCTTCTTCCTATGAATGTTTGAGAAGAATCCTTGCTTGTTCCCGAGCATGTATCTTCTTGAAAATTGATTCTGAAACCTGTATCACACAGTTGGCTTATGCTTATCAAGTTGTAGTTGAGTCCTTTAACCAATGAAACATCATTGATTGTGAGTCCTCCAATTTCAACCGTTCCTTTGCCAACTATTGTTTCTTTGTTATTTCCTCCAAAGGAAACTTTTCTACCATTGAGGCTTTGTAGTTTAACAAATATGCTTGGATCTTCTATCATGTGTTTAGAACATCCACTGTCTAGGTATCACTTTCTTTTTCTCTTTGTGGTAACCTGCAAAAGTTACAACAACTCAAGTTTTCTTTGGTACCCAAATTTGTTTGGGTCCTTGAGCATTAGTATAGGCTGTCTTAACAAAGTCTCTTCGAATAGGTCTCCAGACCTTAGGACATTCATTTTCAAAATGTTATGGATCTCCACATTTTGAGCACTTGAGAGCACTTCGGCCAACAGGTTTGACAAATTCCTTTTGAAATGATTTTTATAAGCTTGTCGAGAAGGTCTTTGTCTTAATCTCTCCTTGACCTTTGGAAAATCAATTAAGCTATCATTTTCCTTTACAAATTCGAGACTAGATTTGCTGTAATAAGGAATTTGGATAGAAAGGATATGCTTCAAGGTTTATGAACCTTTTAAAAACTTGGAAGTAATTTCTGAAACTTCTTTTTTCAAAACAGCATTTTCTTTGGAAAGAAAATCTCGACTTTCCTTGACTTGACGAAATTCTTTTTGAAGGAAATCGATTTTTTCTTTTTGTGAAACATCCTATTGCCTCAGTGATGAATTTTCCTTTTTCAGAGAAGAGATTCTTTTAAGAGTAGCCTTAAATTTAAAGCATAATTCATCAATGTAATTTGATACTTCAATAGGCATTTCAGAATGCTTTACCTCAATCTCCACTTTAGGATCAGAATCAGAATCTGAGTCTGATTCTAACTTAGCCATTAGACAAAAATTTGAGATATCTTCATCACTGTTTTCGCACTATGTATCACTCCAGGTTTTTGCTTTTAAGGCCTTCTTTGTTTTCTCAAATTTGATCTTCTTTTTTAGAAGTGGACAATTTGGCTTGATATGTCCACGTTTCCTACAGTGAAAGCATATTATATCCTTTGATTTTTCTGTTTCATCGAGAGACTTCTTCTTCTTAAAAGGTTTCTTCCTTTGATTTTCATCTTCTTATACTTCTTTATGAAGAGAGCTAGTTCTTCATCGTCAACATCTTCATCTTCAGAATTTGCATCAGAATCAATGATAGTTTTTAATGCAATTGACTTCTTACCTCTGGATTCATTCTCCTCATTCCGTTGCTCAGTCTCATATGATTGAAGAGTTCTAATTAACTCATTCACTGATAGAGGCTTGATCCTTTGTGTCTCTCGAAGAGGTGTTTTGATATTATCCCACTGCTTTGTCAGTCTTCTCAGTAGTTTGTTGACTTTCATAGCATCTGAGACTGGTTGTCCTTAATATGCAAGACCATTTACTATGTCAGCAGACCTATCATACATATCAACAATTGATTCTCCAGGCTTCATTTTAAAGGATTCATATTGACCAATCAGAAGATTGATTTGAGTTTCCTTGACTCGATCTATTCCTTCATAAGTAGTGTGGAGAGTATCCTAGATTTCCTTGGCTGATTCACAAGAAGCAATTTTTTTTATATTCAATAGGTGATAAGGTACAATAGAAAGAATAAATTACTTTGTAATCTAAAGCTTCTCTTTTAGATATCTCAGTTTGAGATAATGGAGGATCTGCTGCATTGCTTCCGTCTACCTTTTCTTTTGAATAAGAAGATTTTGGATTGACTCCTTTGATGATGACATCCTGTTGCATGTGATCAATTGACTTTATGAATTCCTTGATCTTATTTTTCCAGACACTATATTCCTTGCCATCAAAATATGGTGATATGTTGTTGCTCTATCCTTCAATGAACCCTGGAGCACTCAAGCTAGCCATATAGATCGTTAGCTCAGAAGTAAAACACTTTAATAAATGAGCAACCTACTTTGATATCAATTGATGTAGCTAGCAAGGATCACCTAGAGGGGAGTGAATAGGTGATCTTAAATAATTTTTATCATTTTTTTTCGAAAATGAAAAATCACAGTTGAGTCTGAATAAAATTCATATTCAAGATAGTTTATAGATAATGTTTTTGATGTGCAGTATGTAAGATAAGAGATAAGGGATAGAAAACTGCATACAAATTTATAGTGGTTCGGCTTATAGCAAGCCTATGTCCACTCTCCCACGCTGACAGCCTACCGGCTAGATTTCACTATGTAATCAAGAGGAATTTACAGATTCTGAGTGACAGCACTCTCGTGTATGATAGGAATCTCTATCTCACACAATCACTCTTACAAAGTATCCCTCAAGATCTTAATTTTTGGCTCAGAACGACAAGAGAAATGATCGGAGTATGCGCAAACTTTAGACTTGTTGATTCTTGATTCTGTTCTCCTTCTGCTGCTTGTTGATCTCCTTAAATATTCCTCTACTTCCAAACTAACCGTTGGACAGCTTTCAGAGGATTATCTTCCAATCTTCACCTTGGACAGATTTGTATAAAAAAGGATTGAGTAGTCATTGGATGACAGATTCTGAATCCCGCTGATTCTAGTCGCTCGTACAATCAGAATTTTGGTTTCCATAAGTAGAGCTTTATCAGTTGTAATGCATGCTTATTGTAACGTTTGACTGTCAATTAATTAGATTGAGATTGAAACAATCAAAACTTTCCTTCTGTGAAATCCATACCAGATCACTAGCTATTATTTTTCGTTTTGAGTTTTGCGTCTGCGTTTGAATAACTTTTGCGTCTGCATCTGAATAAAATCTGTGTCTGCGTCTAAATAAATTCTGCAACTGCGTCTGAATAAATTCTGCTTCTGCATCTTAGAACTAAGATTATGTGGGTCTTCAACTTTTTATTTTGCCAGCTTGTAAAGTCTAAAAAACTTCCTTCTGAGCTTCTAATATATATATATATATATATATATATATATATACCTGGAATAAAATAGTTCAGAATAAGTAACAGATTTACAATAACATGGAAGGTATTGTCAACTTCAAAGTCAATAGGATTTTTTCTCAACAACCTCCGCACTGACAACTGCCGATATCAAAAAGGGACTAGCGACATCGGGAAGACTAATACTACCACCAAATAGGGGCACCTCTCAAAACTGTCTAACCCCTAACTTCTAACTAACCCCTATTCGCCCTAGAGGGGCCACTCAGAATCAGTCTCGTCGATGCCAATATGTTCCTCTGAAGACTTGGGCTCAGCATTGACCTCAATCGAATTGTCCTTCTCTCTCGACTCCATTGCAACTTCAATCAGCTAAATGGTTTTAAATAAAATCGTGAGAACACTTCTCAGTAAGCAATACCCTAAGCCCAACCTAGGCTAACACGTATCTCTGGGTATGTTCAAGCACACAATCAATCAGCAATTGACATGCTAGAACATTCACAAACACACTATCCTTACCTTGGCACATGCACCACCCTGCACGTTAATATAATCGTTATAACAAAACTATCACCACAAAACACACTCATCCTCATAACATGGCCAATGTATGCACATGTATCATTGATAGACCGAACACTTTCCATTCTCACATACGTCTAACAAACACAACCTCATACGATTCTCATTTCACTCGAGCAAACGCATCCAATTCATTTCTGACCCGCGTTATAGTACACGCCTTAGGTCCACTTTCAATCCATGATTCACATACAACTATCTCATTTTCACAATACTTTTTAGCCCGCATTACAGCACACGCCTCAGGCTATATCTCTTGCCCGCGTTATAGTACACGCCTCAGGCTCAACATCTTCCACCTATGGCACAGCCGTAATTACTGTCTCATTTTCACAACACTCCTTAGCTTACGTTACAGTACACGCCTCAGGCTCAACATCTTTCACATACGGCACAATCCTCGTAAATGAACACGCCTCAGGTTAGCGGTCTTCCGGTAATACTGGGCATCGTCCCGCGTTACAGTACACGCCTCAAGACGGGTTCAATTCCCCGCGTAAACACGCCTCAAGGATTAAGTGATCACGCGAGCATGCCAACACGCCATATTTTATCTGTACTCCGCGTAAACATGCCTGAGGGCTTTTTAGTGATCACTCATGCCATGCAATCCATTCACTTCGCGTGTTAATCACACCACATGCTCACATAATGCATGTTAACTCAATCACAACACATGATCACCACCAAATCATCCTCGGTCTCAACAACATCAATCAACATAGACACCGAGTATTCAACATCAATTCACACGTACGTAAGCACTATTTAGCCACAAGACCAAATCAATCCACACGCGCGCGTCGAATCAGTCACATTCACTTCTACGCACACGGTCACAATTAGGTAATCACTAACCACCCTCGAATCAATGCATACAACAAATATTCAAGCATCAATTCCCGTCACGAGGATAGCAACTATTCAACCTCGACACCTCCACCATTCCACTCATAAAAATGAACATCCATAGAATCAGGGTAAATCTAGGCAGTTTACATAGTGACCAAAATCCCATTAAAATAAATAGTAAACGAACTCCAAAAATTATAAATTTTGGATATATCATAAAAAAACATCTTGATAAACATTTCTTATGAAGAACAGGAAATCTGGTTCAATCTGTAACCATGCCTTTTCGTCCCTCAAAATTAGACTAGAATCAGTTCGCTCTAACAGACTATTTTGTCCTCAAAATACATTTCTTTCAACACAAAAATCACCTTGAAAAGCTTTGAAATTTTTATATGTCATAGAAAGGAAAGTCGCCAACAACTTTTGTGAAGGAAGTTTCTTGAAAATAGATCTGGAAAATTTTATAAAAATTCGGTAAAACAAGAAGGTCGAGATGAACAGTGTTCCGGGCAGTTTTATGACGATCTGAAAATGGGTTTTCGTATGACCCAAATGGCCTCCAAAAATTTCAAATTTAAAATATGTTGAACTTCAAGATGTTATGAACAACTTTCATGAAGAACATCACCCAAGATTCGGCCCCTAAGAGTCTCCACAAAAATAGTAAACCGGGAGGGTACAGTAACCGCGAATCAGAAATTCACCTCAAATCCACCTCACAAATTATTGCAAATTCATCCAAACAACTCAGCCAACTCAGTTAAAACGGCCCCGAACTAACCCGAAATTACCCGTTATCCTAAGTGAGGTTTAGGATATCACTTACTCAAGGTCCTACACAAGTTCGAGCACTTAAAGGTGGCTGAATAACGGGGAAACAGCAGTAGCGACGGTGTCGAGCGGCGAGGACCACCGATGGCTCACAGCGATCACAGACGGACAACGAGCGCGCGGCGATTCGGCACGGCTCCAGCTAACGCACAGCCAAGGGGAAGAGAGAGAGAGTTGGTTCGGCCAAGGGGGCGAGAGAGAGAGTGTGGGCGTGAGAAAGAATGAGGGGAGAGAGAAAGAGAGAGAGAAAAGAAATAAAAAGGAGAGAAAAAAGTTAGTCTAAGCCTACCCCGAAAAATTACCATCTTGCCCCTCTCTCTACTTTCCATCCGACGGCCATGATTCAATCTTATTCAAAAATCGACGGCCAAGATCAATTCTTTCCAAAAATATCCAAGGGTAAAATAGAAATTTCACAAAAAGTGCAAGGGCAAAATCGTCCAAAAATTTATATCTCTAAAGTTGGTGTAAAATGACCAAAATGCCCCTCTCATTTATACTTGGCCTTCATAAAATCTTAAGGGCAAAACAGTCATTTTCTATTTTCTTCCAAAATTTCAATTTTTTGACGAATTCAAGCAAATTCAAAACAGACCACGGTACTTCTAACGTCGTCCAAATATTGTATCATGACTATCGAAATTTTCGATACCCAAACTCGGTCTCTATTTAATGGCCAAACTCAAATAAACGCGACTTAAGCTTATCTCAAACTAATGGGCAGCTTTCGGGAAAATTCGTATATTCGACCCGTGGTCGATACTAAATTGAGCCACGTTTAAGTTCACTCGAGCCATGGCGATCTCGATTGTCATATAATTGCGAGGATCAATCATTAGTTCTAAAAAACGCGATCGTTTAGAATAGGTTTGAGATCGTTCGCAAATTTCATATTCTGGCAAGGCGGAATCACCCGCGATCCAATTATACGACATTCGTAAATCGATCCATAACCATCCTTATATCGGTCTATATTAGCCCAAAATATCACTTCGACAATCCTTATGGTCGATCAGTCCATGATCAGGTTCTATGGCCGCATGAATCCAGATCCCTAATTAGCCTTTCCCTACTGGTTAGTATCCCAAGAGTGATCAAGTCTTGGCAAAATTTACTACAAATGCGTTATTGAAATTATGCATTTCATAAATACCAAGTGGATCGAAATTTGGAATGTCACAACTCTTCCCTCTTATAAAAATTTCGTCCTCAAAATTTACAATCAAAATCCAAACTATCCAAACAACTGGGGGTAATAACATCTCATCAGCTCCTTGCTTTCCTTAGTAGCGCCTTCGGTCCCGTGATGTTCCCAAATCACCTTGACCAGTGAGATTGTCTTGCTCTTTAAAACTTGTTCCTTCCTATCCTCGATTCGTACTGGTCTTTTCATGTACGACACTTTGTTATCCATTTTTATCTCCTCGTAATTCAGTATATGAGCCGGATCCGGTTAATACTTCCTCAACATCAACACATGAAATATATTGTGCACCTGAAATAAGTTTAGTGGTAAGCCGAATCGATACGCTAAATCTCCAACCCTTTCCAACACCTCAAAAGGTCCCACAAACTGTGAACTTAATTTCCCTTTCTTATCAAATCGGGACAATCCTTTCATTGGCGATACCTTGAGGAATACATGATTACCTACTTGAAATTCTAAAGGTCTTCGCCTTCTCTCTGCATAATTCTTTTGACAGCTGTGCGCTGTTTTCAACCTTTCACGAATGATCTTAATAGCCTCAACTGACTATTGAACTAATTTTGGCCCGGTTATACTCCTTTCTCCAACTTCATTCCAATACACGAGCGTCCTACATGCTCTGCTATACAGCGCTTCAAATGGCACCATTCCAATACACTGCTAAAAACTATTATTATATGTGAATTCCACTAAGGGTAATTGTTCTTCCCAATTGCCTCGAAAATCTAAAACACATGCCCGAAGCATATTTTCTAGAGTCTGAATTGTCCTCTCAGACTAGCCATCTATTTGTGGATGTAAGCTGTGCTAAAACTGCAATTTTGATCTTAATGCCGTATGTAGACTTTTCCAAAAGTTGGCGGTAAACTTGGGGTCACGATCCGAAATCGTCACTAGCACCCCATGCAAATGAACTATCTATTGTACGTATAATTCAGCATACCGATCCAATACGAAGTCTTTCCGCACTGCCAAAAAGTGTGCTGATTTTGTCAATCTATCCATAATCACCCAAATACAATCATGGCTCTTTTGGCTCCTTAGTAATCCCATTACAAAATCCATAGTCACGTGCTCCCATTTCCACTCAGGGATTTCCAATGGTCACAATAATCCTCCAGCTTACAATGTTGCGCTTTCACTTGCTGGCATGTTAAACACATAGCTACGTGTTTAGCTATATCAACTTTCATGCCATTTCACAAATAGTGTTGTCTATGGTTCTGATACATTTTCGTGCTACCAGGATGGATGCTATACTTGCTACGGTGTGCTTCCGATAAGATTTCCACCTTAAGTTCTGCGTCATCGAGCACACACAACCTTCCTCAGAACTTCAAGATCCCGTCTTCGGATATTTGAAAGTCCGCTTTCCTTTTAGTAACATCCATTTTCAGATTTTTCTGAATTTCTGGATCCGTAGATCGTAAAGCCTTAATCTTATTCTGGATTTCTGGTTCAATCCTTAGTGTAGCTAGCAAACTCAAGACTTGACTTACTTCAAGTCTAAATTTCGAGTCTCGCACCTTTTTCGAACAAGGTCCATTCCTTAACTAACAAGTATGCGATGCTCGACTTCCGACTTAACGCGTCAGCTACTCGGTTGGCCTTTCTGGGGTGATATAAAATATCACAATCGTAATCGTTAAGTAATTCCATCCAACGATGCTGTCTCATATTAAGCTCCTTTTGAGAAAATAGATATTTCAAACTTTGATGGTCCGTATATATCTGAAACTTCTCTCCGCATAAGTAATGTCGCCAAATCTTAAGGGCGAATTCTATTTCGACTAATTCCAAATTATGCGTCGAATAATTCAATTCATGTGGCCTCAACTACCTTAATGTATAGGCTACTACTCGCCCATGTTGCATTAGCACGCATCCTAATCCTTTCAACAACGCATCACTATAGATTTCGAAACCTCTAGATCCTGACTGAATAGTCAATACCAGTGCCATCATCAATCTATGCTTTAGTTATTGAAAACTCTTTTCACATTTTTCGGTCCATTTAAACCTTGTTTCCTTTTTCAACAAATATGTGAACGGTGTTGCTATTGCCGAAAACCCTTACATGAAATGTCGGTAATATCCTGCCAAATCCAAAAAGCTTCGAACCTCTATTACCGTCGTTGGTCTCGACCACTTCATTACAGCCTCAATCTTTATTGGATCTACTAAGATTCCTTCCATAGAGATCACATGTCCAAGAAATGCTACTCGATTGAGTCAGAACTCGCATTTACTAAACTTGGCATAAAGTGCGTGTTCCCTTAAGGTCTGCAGAACTTTACTTAGATGTAACTCATGCTCCTCCGGGCTCTTCAAGTACACCAATATATCATCTTTATAAACTATAACAAATTGACCCAAGAACTCTTTAAACACACGGTTCATCAAGTCCATAAAGGTAGCAAGGGCATTAGTTAGCCCAAACAACATTATTATGAACTCATAGTGCTTATACCTTGTCCTAAATGCCGTTTTTGTTATGTCCTTCTTAATCCTCAATTGTTGGTAACCAGTCCTTAATTCAATACAAACCATCGCAACCATCAAACCTCCGCACTGACAACCGCCGATATCAAAAAGGGACTAGCGACATCGGGAAGACTAATACTACCACCAAATAGGGGCACCTCTCAAAAATTTCTAACCCCTAACTTCTAACTAACCCCTATTCGCCCTAGAGGGGCCACTCAGAATCAGTCTCGTCGATGCCAATATGTTCCTCTGAAGACTTGGGCTCAGCATTGACCTCAATCGGATTGTCCTTCTCTCTCGACTCCATTGCAACTTCGATCAGCTAAATGGTTTTAAATAAAATCGTGAGAACACTTCTCAGTAAGCAACACCCTAAACCCAACCTAGGCTAACACGTATCTCTGGATATGTTCAAGCACGCAATCAATCAACAATTGACATGCTAGAACATTCACAAACACATTGTCCTTACCTTGGCACATGTACCACCCTACACGTTAGTACAATCGTTATAACAAAACTATCACCACAAAACACACTCATCCTCATAACATGGCCAATGTATGCACATGTATCATCGATAGACCGAACACTTTCCATTCTCACATTCGTCTAACAAACACAACCTCATACGATTCTCATTTCACTCGAGCACACGCATCCAATTCATTTTTGATCCGCGTTATAGTACACGCCTTAGGTCTACTTTCAATCCATGGTTCACATACAACTATCTCATTCTCACAACACTCCTTAGCCCACATTACAGTACACGCCTCGGGCTATGTCTCTTGCCCGCGTTACAGTACACGCCTTAGGCTCAACATCTTCCACCTATGGCATAGCCGTAATTACTATCTCATTTTCACAACACTCCTTAGCCCGTGTTACAGTACACGCCTCAGACTATATCTCTTGCCCGTGTTACAATACACGCCTCAGGCTCAACATCTTCCACCTACGGCACAACCAGCGTAAACGAACACGTCTTAGGTTGGCGGTCTTCCGGGCATCGCCTCGCGTTGCAGTATACACCTCAGAACGGGTTCAATTCCCCACATAAACACGCCTCAGGGATTAAGTGATCACGCGAACATGCCAACACGCCATATTTTATCTGTACCCTGAGTAAACACGCCTCATGGCTTTTTAGTGATCACTCATGCCATGCAACGCATTCACTTCGTGTGTTAATCACACCACATGCTCACATAATGCATGTCAACTCAATCACAACACATGATCACCATCAAATCATCTTCGGTCTCAACAACATCAATCAACATGGACACCTAGTATTCAACATCAATTTACACATACATAAGCACTATTTAGCCACGAGACCAAATCAATCCACATACACGCGCCGAACCAGTCACATTCCCTTATACGCACACGATCACAATTAGGTAATCACCAACCACCCTCGAATCAATATATACAACACATATTCAAGTATCAATTCCCGTCACGAGGGTAGCAACTATTCAACCTCGACATCCCCACCATTCCGCTCATAAAAATGAACATCCATAGAATCGAAATAAATTTGAGCAGTTTACATAGTGACTGAAATGCCATCAAAATAAATAGTAAACGAACTCCAAATACATTTTTTATGAAAAACGAAATCCGGTTCAATCTGCAACCATGCCTTTTCGGCCCTCGAAACCAAACCAGAATTAGTTCGCTCTAACAGATTATTTTGTCCTCAAAATACATTTCTTTCAACACCCAAATCACCTTGAAAAGCTTTGAAATTTTTATATGTCATAGAAAGGAAAGTCGCCAACAACTTTGTGAAGGAAGTTTATTGAAAATAGATCTATAAAATTTTATAAAAATTCGACAAAACAAGAAGGTTGGGATGAATAGTGTTCCGGGCAATTTTAAGACGGTCTAAAAATGGGTTTTCGTGCTATCCAAATGGCCTCCAAAAATTCCAAATTTAAAATATGTTGAACTTCAAGATGTTATGAACAACTTTCATGGAGAACACCACCCAAGATTCGACCCCAAGAGTCTCCACAAAATTAGTAAACCGGGAGGGTACAGTAACCGCGAATCAGAAATTCACCTCAAATCCACCTCATAAATTATCACAAATTCATCCAAACAATTCAGCCAACTCAGTCTACCAATTTCTCCACGAATAACCCCTAAAACTCGCTAAAAGGGCCCCGAACTAACCCAAAATTACCCGTTATCCTAAGCAAGGTTTAGGATATCACTTACTCGAGGTCCTACGCGAGTTCGAGCACTCAAAGGTGGCTGAATAACGGGGAAACAGCGGTAGCGACGGCATCGAGGACCACCGACGGCTCATGGCGATCACGGATGGACGGCAAGCGCGCGGCGATCCAGCACGACTCCGGCCAACGTACGGCCAAGGGGGAGAGAGAGAGTTGGTTCGGCCAAGGGGGTGAGAGAGAGTATGGGCGTGAGAAAGAATGAGGGCAGAGAGAGAGAGAGAGAGAGAGAGAGAGAGAGAGAAAAGAAATAAAAAGGAGAGAAAAAAGCTAGTCTAAGCCTACCCCGGAAAATTACCATCTTGCTCCTCTCTTTACTTTACATCCAATGGCCACGATTCAATCTTATCCAAAAATCGACGGCCAAGATCAATTCTTTCCAAAAATATTCAAGGGTAAAATAGAAATTTCACAAAAAGTGCAAGGGCAAAATCGTCCAAAAATTTATATCTCTAAAGTAGGTGTAAAATGACCAAAATGCCCCTCTCATTTATACTTGGCCTTCATAAAATCTCAAGGGCAAAATGGTCATTTTCCATTTTCTTCCAAAATTCCAATTTTCTGGCGTATTTGAGAAAATTCAAAATTGACCATGGTACTTCTGACGTCATCCAAATATTGTATCATGACTATCGAAATTTGCGATGCCCAAACTCGATCTCTATTTAATGGCCAAACTCAAATAGACGCGACTTGAGCTTATCTCAAACTAACGGGCGACTTTCGGGAAAATTCATATATTCGACCCGTGGTCGATACTAAATCGAGCCACGTTTAAGTTCACTCGAGCCATGGCGACCTCGATTATAATGTAATTGCGAAAATCAATCATTAGTTCTAAAGAACACGATCGTTTGGAATAGATTTGAGATCGTTTACAAATTTCATATTCTGGCAAGGTGGAATCACCCGCGATCCAATTATACGACATTCGCAAATCGATCCATAACCATCCTTAGATTGGTCTATATTAGCCCCAAATATCACCTCGACAATCCTTATGGTCAAAAGTCAGTCCATGGTCAGGTTCTATGACCGCGCGAATTTAGATCCATAATTAGCATTTCCCTACTGGTTAGTGTCCCAAGAGTAATCAAGTCTAGGCGAGATTTACTACAAGTGCGTTATTGAAATTATACATTTCATAAACATCAAATGGGTCGAAATTTGGAAGGTCACACTACAGGCAAGGAGCTCCTAGGCAAATTCAAAGTTGTACAGGCGAGGAGCCCCTAGGTAAATTCAAGTCCTATAGTCAAAAAGTTCCTAGGCAAATCCAAAGTCCTACGTGCGAGGAGCCCCTAGGCATATTCAAAGTCCTACAGATAAGAAGCCCCTAGACAAATTCAAGTCCTACAAGTGAGGAACCCTAGGCAAATTTAAGTCCTACAGGCGATGAGCTCCTAGGCAAATTCAAAGTCCTATAGGCGAGAAGCCCCTAGACAAATTCAAAGTCCTACGGGTGAGGAACCACTAGGCAAATTCAAGTCCTACCAGCGAGGAGCCCCTAGGCAAATCCAAAGTTCTACATGCGAGGAGCCCCTAGGCAAATCCAAAGTCCTACAGGCGAGGAGCTCCTAGGCAAATCCAAAGTCCTACTGGTGAGGAACCACTAGGCAAATTCAAGTCATCAGGTGAGAAGAGCCTCGGGCGTTCCTAGTTCGCGAGTTTGTCTTTAAACCATGAAATCAGAATAATCATCATAATCATTACTACCATCAATTCATGCTCTTGGATGAGCAACAATGAAACTCTCACAAACAGGTAAGTTTCTCTCTCTCAATCATTAAGAACCTTTCAAAATGTGTTCTGAAAAGAGAATTGTTGGATAAGATCACAAATTTCAAAAGCAAGAACCCTAATAAGTTGTTGTGAAATTTCCATCTTATCTTGTTTAGAGAGTCGACTAAAAATTCAAGTGTCACCTTGTCTTTGAGATCAACCTTTAACTAGCTCAATCTTAAAGAGGAGCAGCTGTTGACACCTAATTTTTAACTCATTTTTTTCATATTTTCAAAAATTTCAAAATTAGGTCTATGAATCTTGTCCAAGCCTAGAAACCTATTTCTAAACCAAAAAATAATTTTTTTATCATTTTTCTGTATTTTTCCTTAATTTCTTTTAGTCAAAATAGGCAAGAAAATAAATAAAAATAGAAAATGGAATCAGAAAATTCCATAAAAATAGTCATTAGTTTTATTTTAAATCTAATTTCATAAATACATTGTCAATTTTGAAAAATCTCAATTGGGTATATTTTTTTCCCAAAATTGGGCAAAATTAAACCCGAATTGAACTAAAAATGGAATTAAATTTTTTCTAGTCATTTTTAAGTCATAGTGTTTTCACAACAATGGATTCTGGGACGTTGAATTGCATAATGGTTGGTCCAATTGCACAATTTGACATAAAAATAAAAAATCCCCAAAATTTGATTGAAAATTAAGAATTTTGAACCTAAATTGGGAATCGTGCCCAATAGGAAATTATCAAAATGTGAGACCATCATTTCTAGGGTTAATCAGGTGTGAGTAATTCAATTTTGACATCAATTTTGCCTAATCGGGTCATTAGGACATCAAATTAAACAAAACCCTATTAACTCGAGTATAAAAATAAGAAAATCTTGGGCTCAATTATAATACAAATTGGGGAAAATTATATATTTGGGTTCAAAATATTATGGGGAATTCAATTTTAGCGTTTAATTTGAAAAAAATCGATTGAAATTGAGTCCAATTTAAGTTTTTAATCAAAACCGGGCTTGCCGGGTCGACCCAACCCGACCCGGGTAACTTGTCTTCTTCACCCGATTTGCTAGAATGCACATTAACCCCAGAAAAACAACTCGTGCCCGCAACTTCATCGATCATTCCCGATCAATTTACCACGTTTTAATCAATTTTGCTAGCTGGAAAATATCCAGCTGGCACCAGTTAACAACCCCAACCGATTGAAAGTTGGTAGAATAGATTTTGGGCGGGAAAAAACCAATCAACAAAAGCAAAAAAAAACAGTAACATTTGCAAGGAAGGTGATCAACGAAATTCTGAAGAGGGATGTAACATCCTGAATTTTGACCCGTTATCGGGACCAATAAAGTGTATATTGATTCTCGTGTAATTTTAGTAAGTCTCGCCCGGAATTAATCAATCACGGGATACTAACCAAATGGGAAAGGCTAAATAGGATCAGGTACATGGACCGAGAACCCGATCGTGATGGGGCGCCGATTTCAACGAACGTTGAGGAAATATTTTGAACCAATATAGGCCGATCTTAGGAAAATGACAGGTTGATATTGTCAGTGATGCACGATCGGATCGCGAGTGATTTCGCACCACCGAAAGTGCGCCTGACAAAGGAAACCCGATTTTAATCCAAACGATCGTGACCTCAGGTGCTAGTGATAATTCCTCTCGTTCTCTCGATATTGAGACCCTTACGATTCGGACAATCTTAGGTCGATACGCGTAACGCCTAAACAGCCGCCTGTTAGTGAGAGACCCTAAAACGACAAATCGAGTAAATTAGATCGCGATATTGGACCCGGACTTCGATATCAAAATTTCAAGGATAATTACGACTATTTTGCAAGACGGACGTCATTTTGGAATAGCCATTTATGGTTGGATTGAATGCGGTGGAAAAATGAAGTTTTGACAGAATTTGAGAAAAGGACAATTTTGCCCCTGTGGACACCGAGGCCGAATTCGGAGGCCGTTTCAGGTTATTTTTCGCGGCCAAGGTCATTTTGGGGTAGCCACGCTCATTTGGAGTGATTTTGGACAAAAAGTGGAATTTCGACAAAAATTGGAAAATAATATTATTTTATTCCCGGAAACTTCGCAGATGATTTTCGATGGCTTAGAAAGTGAATTTCGCGATTCCGACTCTGGATTAGGTCTCACATGAATATTTAGGACCGGTATGAGCGAAAATTGGAATTTCGATTCGGGATGGAAAAATGACGGAAATGCCCCTAGGCCATTTTTTATTTAATTCCGAATTTTGGGGCAATTTTGGGATTTAATCAAGGTTGGTTAAGGTTAACTAGGATGGGTTAACCATGGTTAGGGGCAATTGACCATTTTGCCCTTGAATTATTGGTTTGGAAGAGTTTCTAGCCCTTGGATGAGGGGCATTTTGGTCATTTGGGCTAGGATTTTGACATGTGGATTCCACCATGGAGTATGTTGACTACCCTTGACCCCCTCTCTCTCTCCTCAGCTCTCACTCTCGGCGTCACACTCTCTCTCTCCCTCGATCATCCTCTCGGCTGCTTCCTTCCCGCCGTTCCAGCACCGCCGGCTGCTGTCCTCGCCGGATTAGCTGTCCTCGCCGGAGCTGCTGACCACTAGCCGCCGTGCACCGTCCCCTGGCGTCACCACCAGCCTCGTCGAACCATTTTTCCCCTTTTCCGCCGCCCACAGCAGCCGTTTCAGGCGGAGACGTGAAGAGCGCTGCCGCCGGGCTTGCCTCGCCGGCGCCGCGCCGCCGCCCTCCGTCGTTCGCCGTCCTCTGCCAATCAGCCCAGCCCTCACCACCTTCCTTTCCGTCACCCTCAGCCAGCCGTCCAGCCTCCCCTGTTTTGGCTGAGTGGCCTAGAGCCTCGCCGGAGCCGCCGTGAGCCGCTGGCTTGCCGTGGAGCGCCGCCGTCGATTGTACCGCTCGCCGGTCATCGGCCGCTCGCTTCCGTCGTCTCGCGTCATTAATAGGCGAGTAAAACACCTAATCCTTGAATTAGTCTAAATTGTGCAATTAGGGGTTTAATTAGGAGGATTAGGCTAAATTAAGGCCTAATATTGTGCATTTTGTGCATTGGTTTATTAGGGGACCTAATTAGGACTTAATGGCACATTATGAAGTTGATTTGGAGCCAAATTAGGGGCTGTTTAGGGGTGGTCCTCTATAGAACCGAATTTGAGTTAAATTGCCTAATGTGGTCATTAGGTGGATTAGTGACTAATGGCTTGAAATTAGACATGTTGGAGGTCAATTGGGACGTGTTGGAATAGTGTGGATTGAAGTCCTGTCTGTGGATTTAACAGTAAGACTGGATGGCCATGTCAAACCCCAAATGGATTGAATTTCGGTGATGCTGAGTCATGGATTAATTACCGAACGTAAATAGACTATAATGAAATGAGTTGGATGTGCCAATAATGCTTTGTAACAGTTGAAATTATGAATCAGTGTGCTTGGTACATCGAGGCATGACAATTGGTATAAATCCCATGGCGTGAGAATTTCTCTGTTTGGTTTTGATATGGTTGAGAATGATTGATGACCATTGGGTCATGGCCTTCGGGTCGAGTTAATTGTGATGACCACTGGGTCATGGCCTTCGGGTCGAGTTAATTGTGATGACCACTGGGTCATGGCCTTCGGGTCGATTTAATTGTGATGACCATTGGGTCATGGCCTTCGGGTCGATTTATACAATTGTGGGCCTTCGGGTCGGGCCTCCGGGTCGAATGATTTATGACCATTGGGTCATGGCCTTCGGGTCGATTTAATTGTGATGACCTCTGCGTCATGGCCTTCGGGTCGATTAAACTGTTGATGACCTTTGCGTCATGGCCTTCGGGTCGATATCTTGTTTATGGATTATATTGATACTGAAAGCCTAACCTGCATGGCTGGAGAAGTGAAATTTGGGCTGAGGGCCCGAATTATGTTAATATGAATTATTTGCTGGTTCAATGATTTATGCCCTTTTAATTATCTCTGGAGGTGCACGTTAGCCTAGTTTAGGAATAGGAATTTTACTTGCTGAGTTTATCTCACGGTTGTGGTAAAATCGATTTTCAGACCCCCGTCCATAAAATGCCGAGGAAAGCCCCTCTTTTTGGATTTCCGCAGCGGATTCAGCGAGATGTTAGTGTACATCCCTGTGGAGACGGGTCGGCATACGTTAGATATCTTTCTGTTGTGCATGTAAATGTGGGAGAGGCTTACAGCGAGACTCAGGAGTACGTAGCCTGGTGTTATAGGGGAGCTGATGGAGTAACTGGACCTCCGCTCAGGACTTTTGATGTTCCGATAGACGTAAATGGCGTTATGATCCCCCAGATGGTGAGTGGTGAAATCTCTGATCCTCCAGCCTCCCTTAGTGTGAGCAGCGTAGGCGATACAGTGGATGGACCTATAGTCATGGACGAGGAGCAAGGAGATCAGCAGGTGATAGCCGTCGATCCAAACCCGGAGGAAGATGAAGAGTTAAATATGGAAGTAATAGGTGAGAATGTTGAGGCAGACGGAGAAGTGGCAGAAGTTGGATCGGATGAAGAGATGAGATCGGAGGAAGACTCTTCTGAGGAATCTGCAGCACCATCCGATCCAAACTGGGAGCCTTAGAGTAGATCAGAGTGATAAGAATCTAGACTAACCCTCTTTTTGAAATGTAATTCTCTCCCAGATAGTTAGCTGATACCCCTAGGCCACCGATCCCTTTTTGTTTCGTGGCCCCTTTGGTGTATTCTTTTTGCTGTAAATAAATAGTGTGTATAAGTTTGTAAAGAATGTATATATGTTAGTATTATCTATAACATGTTGATGTCTATTGCTGCTCGTGGTTAAGTTATGTATTTATGTCTGGGTGTATGTATATATATGTATATATATGTACGTCGTTTCCGTATGTGTTGCTCTTTCTCTGATTAGGGTTTTCGGGTCGGTGACGCAAAATCCTGGGAGCGTCGCACCTCAAGTCGACCTACGCTCGGATGTTCAGCCTTCGTGGGGTACGGGGCGTGACATCCCCGTTCGAATTGGTATCAGAGCAAGGACAGCTCTGTTTGATCTAGTTGAGCCTTGGAGTGATAAGGAGAAATGACCATGGGTAGCTATAGGGTGACTTAGTGCGCTAAGTGTACCTCCAGAATATTTGTGTTTGACTGTTGTGGTGATTATTTGAACCAGTAATATGCAGGTGCGGCAGGACCCAAGGTTAGTGTGCGAGTTCTTGGGTGAAAATTATGTGCTGTTGTGTTAGCCGCATGCTGAGTGCTTAATTGTTTCTGTGTTTATACCTGCCTAGGACTCAGACCGGTTAGTTGGTTTAGGTCTCTAATTCCTGGATGGAATTATAGCAGGTAGTCGAGCACTCAGGGTAAAAAGATGAGCAGTGAAAGAGGAAGAGTGGGAAGAGCCCCAAGGAGGGGCACAGGAAGAGGAGCTCGAGGTGGAGGTCGTGCTAGAGCGAGAGCGATAGAAAACATAGTTGCGGGTGCTAGAGAGGGAGAGAATCCTCGAGTTGGTGTTGGGGCTGCAGCAGACCCCAGAGCTGATGTGAGACATGCGGAAGATCCGCGCATGGAAGGAGTTCTCAGAGCGTTAGATCGAATTGGTAATGTGATGGATAGGCAAGCACAGGAAAGAGAGAATGCGACCGCTCAGGCTGCCGAGGCTGCAGCAGTTGCTGCCGTCCATGAGAATCAAGCCCAAGCCCAGCCAGTGCAAGCTCAACCAATGGTGGCACCGAGACCAATGCACCAGTTGGTGGAGCAGTTCCTTAAGCTGAAACCGCCCAAGTTCACGGGCAGAGGTGACCCAGAAACCGCCCCGCGTTGGGTGGAGGAGTTAGAAAAAGCGTTTGACCTGTTGGAGTGTACTGAGAGAGAGAAGATCTCTTTGGCATCATATCAACTACAGGATAATGCCCACGATTGGTGGAAGGCGGTTAAGGATAGAGTGTTTCCGGAGTTTATGGAACCGACCTGGGCGATATTTGTTGAGCATTTCTATGGGCAGTTTTTCTCTGAGAGTGCCCAGGAGAAGAAGATGGCGGAGTTCATGAGACTTCGTCAGGGGTCGATGACAGTGGTACAGTATGAGGCAGAGTTTGCCAGATTATCCAGATTTTCCCCAAGAATGGTTGAGAACCCTCTAGACCAGGCTCGAAGGTTCCGGGATGGACTGAAACCGGAACTTCGCACTCAGATGCTTTTGTTGAATATTAGAGATTATCGAGAGCTGTATGAGCGAGCCCAAACTATGGAGCGAGATCAGATAGAAAGGACAACAGCATCGGGTTCGAGGTTTATTCCGAACCGGGACAATCGTCGCTTTGGAAAGAGACCAATGGCCAGTAATAGACGGTTTGTTCCGCCTCCGAGAAGGATTGTAGGGAAGCCTAGTCAAGCGCCAAATAGAATCGGAGCTTGCTTTCGTTGTGGGAGTTTGGGACACCAAATAAAGAATTGTCCCCAGCAACGACTTTCGGGACCCTCAGGACCACAGCAGCAACCCAGAGCGGGAAATCAGGTTGGGAATCCCCCACAGACTACTCAGGGCAGACCACCTGCACAAGGACGAGTGTATGCTATGGCGCGAAAGGATGCCGAGGACGCGCCGGGTGTGGTCACAGGTACCGTTTCTTTCTGCGATCATGCAGCTTATGCGTTATTTGATCCCGGGGCAACCCATTCGTTTATTTCCGAACAGTTTGTTAGATTGGTTGGTCTGGAGCCTGTTTTTACTTGAAATCATGTTATGTGTGACGACCCCACTGCATGATAGAGTGTTAGTATCTTTGGGGTGTTTGGACTGTAAAATTGTGATTGGAAATGTTGAGAAAAGGATTGATTTAGCTGTGTTAGCCATGTATGACTTTGATGTGATCATTGGTATGGATTGACTGACTAAATAGAAAGCCGTTATGGATTGCGGCAGCAGGACGATCCAATTTAATCCGATTGGTCGTCCTAAGTTTGAATTTCAGGGAAATCGAGGAGGAACCTCGATCCCTTGGATTTCCTCAGTAGAGGCAACGGAGATGCTCGAGAAAGGTTGCGAAGGATATTTGGTTAATGTTAAGGATCCGACATTGGTGGAGCCTCAGTTGGAAGAAATCCCTGTAGTGTGCAATTTCTCCGAGGTTTTTCCTCAAGAGTTACCAGGCTTGCCACCAGAACAGGAAGTGGAATTCGTAATAGAATTGGCCCCAGGTACAGAGCCGATTTCTAAGGCCCCGTATCGGATGTCTTTGTCAGAACTGAAGGAGCTGAAAGTCCAGATGCAGGAGTTATTGGACAAGGGATTTATTCGTCCTAGTGCGTCTCCATGGGGAGCGCCAGTCCTGTTTGTGAGGAAAAAGGACGGGACGTTGAGATTATGTATAGACTACAGGCAGTTGAATCAGGTGACTATAAAGAACAAGTATCCACTGCCAAGGATCGACGACTTGTTCGATCAATTGCAAGGAGCGTCCGTGTTTTCTAAGATTGATCTACGAATAGGGTATCACCAGTTAAGGATTCGGAAAGAGGACATACCCAAGACTGCATTTAGGACGAGGTACGGGCATTATGAGTTTACAGTCATGCCCTTTGGTTTAACGAATGCCCCTGCAGCCTTTATGGATTTGATGAACAGAGTCTTTAAGGAATTTCTGGATCAGTTCGTTATCGTGTTCATTGATGATATTCTGGTTTACTCGAAGAGTCAGGAAGAACACGAAGTGCATTTGACTGAAGTTCTACGGACGTTAAGGGAACATGCGCTTTATGCGAAGTTCAGTAAATGTGAGTTCTGGCTTAGCAAGGTAGCCTTCCTTGGACATATCGTATCGGGAGAAGGGATATCTGTGGATCCAACTAAGATTGAAGCAGTGCTTAAGTGGCCCAGGCCGACATCAGTGACGGAAATCAGAAGTTTCTTAGGATTGGCTGGCTATTATCGACGTTTTGTGGAAGGGTTCTCGTCGATAGCCACGCCCTTGACACGATTATTGAAAAAGGAGACTAAGTTTGAATGGGACGACAAGTGTGAACGAAGTTTTCAGGAGCTTAAGCATAGATTGACGACAGCTCCAGTCTTGACTATTCCCTCTGGACCGGGTGGATTTGAAGTATACAGTGATGCTTCGTTCAAAGGACTTGGTTGTGTGTTAATGCAATATGGAAAGGTAGTTGCATATGCGTCACGTCAGTTGAGGCCTCACGAAGTGAACTATCCCACGCATGACTTAGAGTTGGCTGCCATCGTCTTTGCACTCAAAATCTGAAGACACTATTTATGTGGGGAAAAGTTTCAGATCTATACGGATCATCAGAGCCTCAAATACCTGTTTTCACAGAAAGAGTTGAATATGAGACAGCGTAGATGGATGGAACTTCTAAAAGATTATGACTGCGACATCCTGTATCACCCTGGAAAAGCGAATCGAGTGGCGGATGCGCTAAGTCGCAAGTCTAGCATGGCGCACTTGATGATCAAGGAATGGACGTTATTAGAAAAGCTCCGAGATTCGGAATTTAAATTGGAATTGAGCCATGTGTCGAATCTGCTGGCTACTTTGAGGATCGAGCCGGAGATTCAAACTAAGATTAAGGCTCTGCAATCCACGGATCAAGAAATTCAGAAAATTGTGGAGATGGAGGCCACGGCAAGGAAGCCAGATTTTCAAGTATCGGAGGATGGAGTCCTGAAGTATAGATGACGATGGTGTGTGCCGGATGATACTGAGCTTAAGGAAGAAATATTAAGAGAAGCTCATCGCAGCAATTATAGTATCCACCCTGGCAGCACGAAAATGTACCAGAATTTAAGGCAACATTATTGGTGGAACGGATTGAAAACGGATGTGGCCAGGTATGTGGCTAAGTGTTTGACGTGTCAACAGGTAAAGGCACAACACTGTAAACCCGGAGGACTGCTGCGACCGTTGGAAATTCCCGAGTGGAAATGGGAACATATCACCATGGACTTCGTAACGGGACTGCCAAGGAGTCAGAGAGGGCATGATTCAATCTGGGTGATAGTGGATAGATTGACTAAGTCAGCGCATTTTCTGGCGGTGCGCAAGGATTTTGAATTAGAAAAATATGCAGAGCTGTACGTAAGACAGATTGTTAGACTGCATGGAGTGCCAGTGACGATTACATCATATCGTGATCCGAGGTTTACAGCGAATTTTTGGAAAAGTCTGCAGACGGCCTTGGGAACAAAGGTGCAGTTTAGTACAGCTTATCATCCGCAGATTGATGGGCAATCAGAAAGAACTATCCAGACTCTTGAGGATATGTTGAGGGCTTGTGTGGTGGATTTTCAGGGTAAATGGGAAGAACAGCTGCATCTGGTAGAGTTTGCATATAATAATAGTTATCAGCAGAGTATCCAGATGGCCCCATTTGAAGCTTTGTATGGCCGAGCGTGTAGGACTCCCGTGTGCTGGGATGAAGTGGGAGAACGGAGCATTACGGGCCCAGAGTTGGTACAGCAAACAGTGGAAGCTGTTGAGATCATTCGAGAGAGGTTAAAGACAACACAGAGTCGACAGAAAAGTTATGCCGATCGGAGACGACGACATCTGGGATTTCAAGTTGGGGACCATGTATTTTTAAAGGTGGCGCCTATGAAAGGGTTATCCCGATTTGGCAAGAAAGGAAAGCTGAGTCCGAGGTTTGTTGGGCCGTTTGAGATTTTGGAAAAGATTGGCGATATGGCGTACAAGCTGGCCTTGCCACCAAATTTGTCCCAGATACATAATGTCTTCCATGTGTCGATGTTGAGAAAGTATGAACCGGATCCGACACACGTTCTAAGATACGAAGAAATAGACATGGACGACAGGGTGTCGTACGTGGAGAGACCAGTCAGAATCGAAGATAGGAAGGATCGAGTGCTTCGGAATAAGACAATCCCGATGGTTAAAGTAGTTTGGGAGCACCACGGAACAGAGGGCGCTACTTGGGAAAGCGAGGAAGCTATGCGACGTCAACACCCCCAGTTGTTCGAAGAGCTGGTTTGAAGTGCAAATTTCGAGGACGAAATTTTTGTAAGGGGGAAGAGTTGTAACATCCTGAATTTTGACCCGTTATCGGGACCAATAAAGTGTATATTGATTCTCGTGTAATTTTAGTAAGTCTCGCCCGGAATTGATCAATCACGGGATACTAACCAAATGGGAAAGGCTAAATAGGATCAGGTACGTGGACCGAGAACCCGATCGTGATGGGGCGCCGATTTCAACGAACGTTGAGGAAATATTTTGAACCAATATAGGCCGATCTTAGGAAAATGACAGGTTGATATTGTCAGTGATGCACGATCGGATCGCGAGTGATTTCGCACCACCGAAAGTGCGCCTGACAAAGGAAACCCGATTTTAATCCAAACGATCGTGACCTCAGGTGCTAATGATAATTCCTCTCGTTCTCTCGATATTGAGACCCTTACGATTCGGACAATCTTAGGTCGATACGCGTAACGCCTAAACAGCCGCCTGTTAGTGAGAGACCCTAAAACGACAAATCGAGTAAATTAGATCGCGATATTGGACCCGGACTTCGATATCAAAATTTCAAGGATAATTACGACTATTTTGCAAGACGGACGTCATTTTGGAATAGCCATTTATGGTTGGATTGAATGCGGTGGAAAAATGAAGTTTTGACAGAATTTGAGAAAAGGACAATTTTGCCCCTGTGGACACCGATGCCGAATTCTGAGGCCGTTTCAGGTTATTTTTCGCGGCCAAAGTCATTTTGGGGTAGCCACGCTCATTTGGAGTGATTTTGGACAAAAAGTGGAATTTCGACAAAAATTGGAAAATAATGTTATTTTATTCCCGGAAACTTCGCAGATGATTTTCGAGGGCTTAGAAAGTGAATTTCGCGATTCCGACTCTGGATTAGGTCTCACAAGAATATTTAGGACCGGTATGAGCGAAAATTAGAATTTTGGTTCGGGATGGAAAAATGACGGAAATGCCCCTAGGCCATTTTTTATTTAATTCCGAATTTTGGGGCAATTTTGGGATTTAATCAAGGTTGGTTAAGGTTAACTAGGATGGGTTAACCATGGTTAGGGGCAATTGACCATTTTGCCCTTGAATTATTGGTTTGGAAGAGTTTCTAGCCCTTGGATGAGGGGCATTTTGGTCATTTGGGCTAGGATTTTGACATGTGGATTCCACCATGGAGTATGTTGACTACCCTTGACCCCCTCTCTCTCGCCTCAGCTCTCACTCTCGGCATCACACTCTCTCTCTCCCTCGATCATCCTCTCGGCTGCTTTCTTCCCGCCGTTCCAGCACCGCCGGCTGCTGTCCTCGCCGGAGTTGCTGACCACTAGCCGCCGTGCACCGTCCCCTGGCGTCACCCCCAGCCTCGTCGAACCATTTTTCCCCTTTTCCGCCGCCCACAGCAGCCGTTTCAGGCGGAGACGTGAAGAGCGCTGCCGCCGGGCTTGCCTCGCCGGCGCCGCGCCGCCGCCCTCCGTCGTTCGCCGTCCTCTGCCAATCAGCCCAGCCCTCACCACCTTCCTTTCCGTCACCCTCAGCCAGCCGTCCAGCCTCCCCTGTTTTGGCCGAGTGGCCTAGAGCCTCGCCGGAGCCGCCGTGAGCCGCCGGCTTGCCGTGGAGCGCCGCCGTCGATTGTACCGCTCGCCGGTCATCGGCCGCTCGCTTCCGTCGTCTCGCGTCATTAATAGGCGAGTAAAACACCTAATCCTTGAATTAGTCTAAATTGTGCAATTAGGGGTTTAATTAGGAGGATTAGGCTAAATTAAGGCCTAATATTGTGCATTTTGTGCATTGGTTGATTAGGGGACCTAATTAGGACTTAATGGCACATTATGAAGTTGATTTGGAGCCAAATTAGGGGTTGTTTAGGGGTGGTCCTCTATAGAACCGAATTTAAGTTAAATTGCCTAATGTGGTCATTAGGCGGATTAGTGACTAATGGCTTGAAATTAGACATGTTGGAGGTCAATTGGGACGTGTTGGAATAGTGTGGATTGAAGTCCTGTCTGTGGATTTAACAGTAAGACTGGATGGCCATGTCAAACCCCAAATGGATTGAATTTCGGTGATGCTAAGTCATGGATTAATTACCGAACATAAATAGACTATAATGAAATGAGTTGGATGTGCCAATAATGCTTTGTAACAGTTGAAATTATGAATCAGTGTGCTTGGTACATCGAGGCATGACAATTGGTATAAATCCCATGGCGTGAGAATTTCTCTGTTTGGTTTTGATATGGTTGAGAATGATTGATGACCATTGGGTCATGGCCTTCGGGTCGAGTTAATTGTGATGACCACTGGGTCATGGCCTTCGGGTCGAGTTAATTGTGATGACCACTGGGTCATGGCCTTCGGGTCGATTTATACAATTGTGGGCCTTCGGGTCGGGCCTCCGGGTCGAATGATTTATGACCATTGGGTCATGGCCTTCGGGTCGATTTAATTGTGATGACCTCTGCGTCATGGCCTTCGAGTCGATTAAACTGTTGATGACCTTTGCGTCATGGCCTTCGGGTCGATATCTTGTTTATGGATTATATTGATACTGAAAGCCTAACCTGTAGGGCTGGAGAAGTGAAATTTGGGCTGAGGGCCCGAATTATGTTAATATGAATTATTTGCTGGTTCAATGATTTATGCCCTTTTAATTATCTCTGGAGGTGCACGTTAGCCTAGTTTAGGAATAGGAATTTTACTTGCTGAGTTTATCTCACGGTTGTGGTAAAATCGATTTTCAGACCCCCGTCCATGAAATGCCGAGGAAAGCCCCTCTTTTTGGATTTCCGCAGCGGATTCAGCGAGATATTAGTGTACATCCCTGTGGAGACGGGTCGGCATACGTTAGATATCTTTCTGTTGTGCATGTAAATATGGGAGAGGCTTACAGCGAGACTCAGGAGTACGTAGCCTGGTGTTATAGGGGAGCTGATGGAGTAACTGGACCTCCGCTCAGGACTTTTGATGTTCCGATAGACGTAAATGGCGTTATGATCCCCCAGATGGTGAGTGGTGAAATCTCTGATCCTCCAGCCTCCCTTAGTGTGAGCAGCGTAGGCGATACAGTGGATGGACCTATAGTCATGGACGAGGAGTAAGGAGATCAGCAGGTGATAGCCGTCGACCCAAACCCGGAGGAAGACGAAGAGTTAAATATGGAAGTAATAGGTGAGAATGTTGAGGCAGACGGAGAAGTGGCAGAAGTTGGATCGGATGAAGAGATGAGATCGGAGGAAGACTCTTCTGAGGAATCTGCAGCACCATCCGATCCAAACTGGGAGCCTTAGAGTAGATCAGAGTGATAAGAGTCTAGACTAACCCTCTTTTTGAAATGTAATTCTCTCCCAGATAGTTACCTGATACCCCTAGGCCACCGATCCCTTTTTGTTTCGTGGCCCATTTGGTGTATTCTTTTTGCTGTAAATAAATAGTGTGTATAAGTTTGTAAAGAATGTATATATGTTAGTATTATCTATAGCATGTTGATGTCTATTGCTGCTCGTGGTTAAGTTATGTATTTATGTCTGGGTGTATGTATATATATGTATATATATGTACGTCGTTTCCGTATGTGTTGCTCTTTCTCTGATTAGGGTTTTCGGGTCGGTGACACAAAATCCTGGGAGCGTCGCACCTCAAGTCGACCTACGCGCGGATGTTTAGCCTTCGTGGGGTACGGGGCGTGACAAGGGAGAACAGAGAGAAAAATAGTGTGAAATCTAGAAATAGAGAGAGGAGTGGAGATCCTCAGGTCAAGCGATCGACACCGGTCGATTGAATAGCGCCGACAAATCAACCATCTAGGGAGGATCTCCTCCTCGGGCGAACCAAAATGGATTTGGTTTGGAAGGCCTAAAAATGAAGCTCAGCCAGCGCATCCAGACCTGTTCCAGCGAATCCAAGAGCACCAGGAGGAAGACCAAAGGTCAAGGAACAACCCTCGAGGCGCCAATCGGTTCCACAATTTTGTTTGATCATTGAACGAAATAGGTAGAGTCGGCTGAGGGTAAGTTTTTTCAAAATTTTCTAGAATTCAATTTTAATCTCGATATGCATGTTTGTGTGTTTTCTTTCGTGAATCTGAGTTTGTTGATGTTTATAATCAATTTTTGATCATTTTGATAGTGTTTGATTGCATTTTTGGGCATTAAAATGCACAAACCGAGTCAGCTGTGCATTAAACCCCCTCGCCGAAAAACCCGAAGTCTCGCCGGAGCGTTGCCATGACCATAGGTCATCCAAGTAGGCTTCCTTTCACTTATTTGATGATTTGATGCTAATTAGGGCGATCGATATGTTGATTTGAATGCCTAAGAAATAGGTTTGATTAGTTTGCAAATTAGGTTTTTTGATTGATTTTTTCGCCGGCCGGTGAATGTCCGCTGGCATTCCGAATAGGTTAGATTGAAAATAGAATATATGGACTTCATCGTAGATCAACTAGAAAGGTCAAAAGGTCGCCGGAAGGTCGCGGGCTGTGAGCTCAAATTCGAGGCCTCAAAAACCCTGAACCGGAAATTGTGCACACCACCTGTTTGCGAAAGTGTCTCAATGAACATATGGCAAAATAGCGCCGCTTCGGCGTTGTGTTCTCTGGAGAAAACGACCAGCGTCGGCACTGGCGACGCCCAGTTCGGCTCTGTCGAATCGGGTTGAATCGGGCCGATCCGATTCGTCCCTGGTGGGAAAATTTTAAAAATTTTCTAAAAAAAATCAAAAAATTTTAAAAATAAAAATCACAAAAAATCATAAAAAATTAGAATTTTTTTAGAAAATCAGAAAATTAGAAAATTTCATAAAAATTCAAAAAAATTAGAAAATTCATAAAAATTCACAAAAAGTAGAAAATTCATAAAAATCCAAAAATTCGAGAAAATTCATAAAAATTCAGAAAATTCAGAAAATAAAAATTTAAAAATTTAAAAAAAATTAGAAAATCAACAAAAATTGGAAAATTCATAAAAATTTTCATAAAACCATAGAAAATCAATTCTCGATTTAAAAATTTTTTCGAAAAAAAATCAAAAATCAAAAAGTTTGAAAATCCACAGAATGATTCAAAATCATCGTGGCCGGTCCTAAAAAGTGAAATTTGAATTTTCGAAAATGCCCAAGTGACATTTTTGAAAAATCCCAATTCAGGGGTTATAACCACTAAAAAACCCTAAAACCCTAAAAATGTGTAAATCATGAAATAAACAAGCTATTAGAGCTTCATTAGGGTTTGGGTTATTTTGATTGATTTTCGTTTTATAGACCACTTAGGATTGATTGACTTAATTGATTTTGATTGTGCATTTAATACTTGTTTGGTCTTTCCTGCGATTAGAACGGATAGGATTAATGGGTAAGTTTCGGAAATTCGCATGACACGTTAGACATCATATTGCTCTTAGGTACCGAAAGGGCGTTAGGGATCTCAATTTGGGATCAATAATGTAACCAAGTCCCCGTACTTAGAATCTCTGGTTCGTAGGATCGGGGTATTTCTCCTGTACATCGATTAAGTTTCTAGTCTACCTACCAATAATGACTAGTGGCGACTCCAAAAATCAAAAATTTAGAAATTACCTTCAACTATCACAAGAGGTATGGTTTTGGAGAGACCCTTATACGGAAATACCTCCTTAGCACGCAAATCTCGGAAAAAACCCCCAAAAAGCGTGACGCGATGGGGAGACCGTTGGATTGAAATTGGATGGATTGAGCTTTGTCATTGAGGTGTAGAAAGATAACTATCTTATGGTTAACTCGTTGGTTAAGAAGCCGAGGCTAAAAGACATAGCTGTGGTGCGCGATTTCCCCGATGCCTTTCCTCAGGAATTGCTGGAATTGCCACCTAATAGAGAAGTGGAGTTCGTGGTTACGTTGGCCCCAGGGACAGAACCGATCTCGAAAACATCCTATAGGATGTTGTTGTCAGAATTAAAGGAATTAAAGATCCAAATGCAGGAGTTATTAGATAAAGGCTTCATTCGTCCGAGTGCGTCTCCATGAGGAGCGCTAGTTTTATTCGTGATGAAGAAGGATGGATCGTTAAGGTTATGAATTGACTCCAGGCAGTTGAATCAGGTGACTATTAAGAATAAGTATCCACTACCAAGGATAGATGACATGTTTAATCAATTGCAGGGAGCATCGAAGTTTTCTAAGATCGATTTGAGGTCTAGTTACCACCAATTGAGGATTAAGAAGGATGATATATCAAAAACGACATTTAGGACAAGGTATGGGCACGATGAGTTTACAATAATACCATTCGAATTGACTAACGCCCCAGTTATTTTCATGGATTTGATGAATCGGGTGTTTAAGGAATTCTTAGATCAGTCGTTATTATATTCATTGACGACATCTTAGTGTATTCAAGGAGCCTCGAGGAACACGAGCAATAGCTACGGAAGGTTCTACGAACTTTAAGGGAGCATGTACTATACGCTAAGTTTAGTAAGTGTGAATTATGTCTTCATCAAGTGGTATTCTTAGGACATGTGATTTCCGGGGAACGAAATTCCATTGGACTTGATAAAAATTGAAGTCATCACAAATTGGACAAGGCCGACAATAGTAATTGAGGTTCGGAGCTTCTTGGATCTAGTAAGGTATTATAGACGCTTCGTGGAAAGGTTTTCGGCATTAGTGACTCCGTTGATGAGGTTACTAAAGAAAGAAATGAGATTTGAATGGATGGATAAGTACGAAATGAGTTTTTAAGAGTTAAAGTAGAGGTTGATGACCGCGCCAGTGTTGACGATTTCGTCAGGTCCGAGAGGATATGAGAACTATAGTGACGCATCGCTAAGGGGATTGGGATGCATACTAATGCAACATGGAAGAGTGGTGGCATACGCATCGCGACAATTGAGACCACATGAGCTGAACTACCCGACACACGACTTGGAATTGGCCGCGATTATCTTCGCTCTTAAGATTTGGATACACTACTTGTGTGGGGAGAAATTTCAGATTTGTAGAGACCATCAAAGTTTAAGATACTTGTTCTCCTAAAAAGGAATTGAACATGAGACAATGCCGTTAGATGGAACTCCTTAAGGACTATGACTGCGAGATTATGTATCGTCTCGAAAAAGCTAATAAAGTAGTGGATGCACTGAGCCGGAAATCAAGCATCATGCATATGATGGTCAAGGAATGGACCCTATTGGAGGGAGTTCGGGATTCGAAATTTAAGTTTGAAGTGAGTCATGTCTCAAGTTTACTTGCCGCACTGATGATTAAACCGAAAATCTAGACTAAGATTAAGGCTTTACAATTGATGGACCCGAAGGTTCAGAAGATTCTGAAAATGGATCTTACAAAAAGGAAATCGGACTTCTACGTACCCGAGGATGGGATTCTGAAGTTCTGTGGACGGTTGTGTGTACCCAGTGATGCAAAACTGAAGGAAGAAATTTTGTCAGAAGCTTACCGTAACAATTATAGTATTCACCCGGATAGTACGAAGATGTATCAGAACTTGCGACAGCATTATTGGTGGAACAACATGAAAGTGCATGTAGCCAAGCACATAGCTAAGTGTTTAATATGCCAACAAGTAAAGGCGCAACATTGCAACTAGGTGGAATGTTGCATCCATTGGAAATCCCTGAGCGGAAGTGGGAACACATCACTATAGACTTTGTAATGGAATTACCGAGAAGTCAGAGGGGTCATGATTTAATTTGGTTAGTAGTTGACCGATTGACAAAGTCAGCACATTTTCTGCCGCTGCAAAAGGACTTTACCTTGAAAAGGTATGCCAAGATATACGTGCGACAAATAGTACGTCTTCACAGAATGCCAGTGACAATCACTTCAGACCGTGATCCTAAGTTTATCGCCGCCTTTTTGGAAAAGTCTTCATACAGCATTAGGAACGAAATTACAGTTTAGTACAGCTTATCATCCCCAAACGGATGGCCAGTCTGAAACAACAATTCAGACTTTAGAAGATATGCTGCAAGCATGTGTATTGGATTTTAAGGGTAGTTGGAAGGAACAGTTGCATTTGGTAAAATTTACCTACAACAATAGCTATCAGTGGAGTATCGGAATAGCACCATTTGAAGCGTTGTATGGCAGAGCTTGCAGAACATCGATTTATTGGGATGAAGTTGGTAAGAGGAGCATTACAGGTCTAGAGTTGGTTAAGGAGTCAATCGAAATAGTCAAGGTGAATCGGGATAGGCTTAAGACCGTTCAGAGCCGTTAAAAGAATTATGCAGACCGGAGACGTAGACCTTTGGAATTTCAAGTAAAGGACCACGTTTTCCTCAAAGTATCGCCAATGAGAGGATTATCACGGTTTGACAAGAAAATGAAGTTGAGCCCAAGTTACGTGAGTCTATTCGAGGTCTTAGAGAGAATTGGCACATTAGTCTATCATCTCGCACTATCGCCAAATTTGTCCCAAGTTCACAATGTGTTCCACGTATCTATGTTAAGGAAATACGAATCGAATCCGACCCACACGCTTAATTATGAAGAAATAGATGTGGACGACAAAGTATTGTACGTGGAAAGGCCAGTAAGGATCAAGGATAGAATGAAACGAGTGTTGCGGAACAAGACAATTCCGATGGTCAAGATAATTTGGGAGCATCATGAAATCGAATGTGCGACATGGGAAAGCGAAGAGTTGATGCGACACCAGTACCCCCATTTGTTTGAATAATTGGGTTGGGTTGTAAATTTCGAGGACGAAATTTTTGTAAGGGGGAAAGAGTTGTGACATTTCGAAATTCAGCCCATTTTTAGAATTTATAAAACGTGTATTTCGTCAGTGCACTTATAATAAAATCTTGCATGGAACTGATTACTCTTAGGTTATTTTTTTTGAATTAGAGATTTCGCTAGAATCGCACTCGACCGAATTTGGCCGTTATTTAGAGCCCGAACTTTGGTATCGAATTTCTCGGAGTTTCGCGATAAATTTAATTGGACAGTATCGATATTATGATGGCTAGCATCGATATTGCTCGGGATTGATGAAAAGTGAAATTTTGACCGAGTACGAATTTGGCCTAGTAGACCTTTTTTATAGTGTATTTTATTTAGTGTCTTTTCGCCCTTTTTCCTAATTTATAATTAGGATTTTTCGCGGACTGTCAGATTTTTTTCGAGTTCAAATGTGGGTAGTCGGATCGCACTCAAGTGCATTTGACTCTCTCTCTCTCTCTCTCTCTCTCTCTCTCTCTCTCTCTCTCTCTCGGTCACGTCCCCTCGCACACGTCTACCCCCGTCAGAATGCAAACTCTCTCTCTCCTCCTTTTCTTTTCTTTTCTTTTCTTTTTTTTCTTCTTTCTTCTTCCTCTCTCTTCTTCTTCTCTTCTTCTTCTTCGTCCCCTCGCCGCTGCCCCTGCATTCTTCTTGCTGCCCATTACCCGACCATCGCCGGCCACCCGTCTCATGTCGCCACTCGCCCCAACCAGAGCCACCATGACCGTCACCCGTTCCCCTCTGTTTTGCCTCATCGAGTTTTCCTCTCCCTCCTCCACGCACGTGCGTCCGACCTAACGCCCAGCCGTCGTGTCGCCATAGCTCTTCCGGCCATCGCACATCATCCACCCAGCAACTATGCCGTCGCCGACTGCCACTAGCTCCCATTGCCGCCGCGGTTCCCCCTTCACTTGTTCTGGCTTACCCTTTGCTCCGCCTCACTAGCCATCACCGCGCGCCACCGTCTCGACAGCCACTGCCCTCACCAGCTTGCCATCACCACCCAGTCCTCCCCCTTACTCTATCGCCGCCCCTGCTACCACCAGCGCCGCTATGGCCACCGTCGTGCTATTTCCCTATGCTCTGGCCATCTGCCCTGCTCCCCTTCTGCTCGCTGCCATCCATCCCAGCCACTACTCATCTGGCCGTCATGCGCCGTTTGGTCATTAGTCCCAGCCCAGAGCCACCGTCCGCTGCTGCTACCCTTTCCGAGCTCAACTGCTTCTTCTTCCTTCTCTTTTCCCTGTTTCTCTCCCTCGCTGCTCCCTGCCTCGGCCTCCTATCGCCATCACTGCCCAGCCACCGCTGGAGCTCCTGCCGTTCTGGCAAAGCCCTTGCTCGCCCCTGCTGCCACCTCAGCTGGAGCTCCTTATCGCCCCTACCGCGCTTGTCGATCCCTGTTGTCACTGCTGTTCTGGCGAGTTCCCGCTACCTTTGCCCGTTTTCTTGCTCAAGTCGAGGTAAGCGACTCCCTGATCCCGACTTAGGATGATGGGTATTGCTAGACTTGTTTAGGCTAAATGTAGGGGATATAGTTTCTGTTCGGGGCTAATTTGGTGGCTAAGTTGTGGGCCGGTTTGGGGTGAACGAATGGGTCGGAGTATGGGCTGAATCGAGTTGGTTTATGGTTTATTTTTTTGGTTGGATTAGAGGTCGTTAGCGCTGGAATTTATGCTGAGATCGTCGGTCGTTCGTGTGTGATTTAATGGTCGTTTGACGGTAGTTCGTGTTGATGATTCATGTTAGGGATAATGCGCATATTGTGAGCTATGGCTTAACGTGATCGTATGTGGGGTTGTTGATGCTAGAATAACAATTTAGTGTGTGATTGTCCCGTGTGGTCCAATGCTTGAATTGTGTTCATATGTGGTGAGCTAATGGTTGGTTGTGATCGCTCAATGGTGATCGTAGGTGCTTGTTGAAATGCAACGTGAACTGGTGGAACCGTGGCCTTTTGGGCGTAAGTATGGTGAATTGTGTTGCGGTTGTTTGGAAATGATTATGTGATATTTGATTATGTGAAAGATGTGGAAATTGATTGAATTATGTGGCATGTGTGTTTGCTTGAAAAGTCCGAATCGATCGGAGGGCTACCAACCCGAGGCGTGGTTACGCAGGTGTGGGTAAAACGGCAGGTTAGACCTTAGGCATGTTTACGCAGGTTATTGGAGGAAATTGGGCCCAACGCGTGTTAACGTGGGCTGTGACAAAGGACCTGAGGCATGGTTATGTTGGTCAAGAGAAATGTCCTAAGGTGTGGTTACGCAAGACTGAGCCCGGATTGATCGGAGAGCTGAGCCTAAGACATGTTGACGCGGGTCGTAAAAAGTGGGTTGGATGCGCATGTGCAATGTACTCGATTGAATTGGGTGCGTGTGTATGGTGCTCGAGGGATTGTGATATGTACATGATATGTTATTGCATTGATGTGAATTGACTAATATGCAGAATTGACACTTGCTTTAATGCGAGATAAGTATGTTTGTATGGATTCGGATGTGTTAGTGTTAGATTGCATGTGGAGACTTGTCTGGATACGCATTGTCCTATGTGGAGTTTAGAGATCTACTTATTGATATTTATCTCATTCCCATTGTTAAATATTTTCAGGTTTGGAGTAACAGATAGTCGTCATGTGCAGTTCAGAGATCGGGAATGACTTTGGGCATTTGATGCTTCATTTCGTCTTTTGAATGCCCATTTTTGTATAGTGAAGTTAGGCTACCCAACTACCGCCTTTTTTGGTGAACGTGGTTCGATGTTAGTAACCTGGTTTAAGGTGATGTGAATGTGAAGGTTGTAAGTTATATTGAATGTATTCTTGTTTTGAGTATATGCCTTTCGGCTACCCCTCCTTGAATGTTTCTTGTCTGGGTTATTTAAAATTCACTTCCACTTGCATACGACTTTGGGTGTTTCATTTGGGTCGGCGACGCGTCCTGGGACGTCGCGTTCAATACAACCGTCGAAGGGGTATCACGAGCACGTTGGGGTTCGAGGCATGACATATTTATAGGTCAATTTGAATTTCCTTTTCTCAAATAGATGGGCTTAGAAATGGATATGCTCCAAAATTCATGAATTTTTAGCTCTCTTTGATGTACTGAATGGGTTGAACTACGCAATTTCCCGGGCCGAGGATTTGAGCTAAGCAAGTTGGCCTCTCTTTCTTTATTTAACCATTTAGTTGTTTATTATAGATTTGCCAACTAAAATTTAAGTGTCAACGACTAAATGCATTTAGTCCTAGCTAAAAAGTGTCTTAATTCATAGATTCTAAGAGTCTTTATCATGGTGTTGCTTTCAAGAGTGTTCATTATGTAAATACTCCTACAGTTCCAAGAGTCTTCTTTTTTTGTTTAGTAGAATCACTATATAAATAGAGGTGCATTCTCTTTTTTAAGGCAGAGATGACTTGAGTATTGAAAATATATGAGATCTTCCTCTCTGTAAGTGAATTTTTATCCCAGTTTATCCTTGGAAAGTGAATTCTTCCTTAGTAGTGAACTAAGAAGCCTTTTTATCCTTGACTTGTGGTCTTCCTTTAGGCCTTGGTTATGGGCTCCTCATATCCCAAAATCATTTATCTTTGGCAGGTGGCTAATCCTTTAAGACTCAATAGTGAACTTCGTCAATCCTTAGCTGGTGGCACGTCCATTATGCCTTGGTGGTGATCTAATCTATGATATTCGCTAAAAAGACATTTGCCCACCTCGCACCCACATCAGTAAACTTCGCACAAGATCTTTAGCTGCTTATTTTGAGTTTTGTTTCACGCTTATGTGGCCTACTTTTCTATTACGTAGCTCTTGCTTGTCTTTAATAGACACAAGGCAGTAAGCAGTGTCACAATCAACATCAAACTAATGAATATTGCTATGTTTCTTACTAGTGAATGATTGAAACTTATCTTCACTTACCTTCCTTGAAGCGAACTTTGAAATCCTTGTCGTTTAATTGATTGATGCCGATTAGATTGTGATTGACTTACTTGACAAGAGAGAAATTATCGATGATCATATTTCTCAAGTTGATGTTGCCTTTTCCAACAATTCTTGCCTTGTCTTTACTTACGAATGTGACTTTTCCACCATCAACTTGGATTAGAGTTGCAAATTTGTCAACTTCACCAGTAATGTGTCGTGAGCAGTCGCTGTCCAAAGAATAATTTCATTGGTTAATTGGTACCCAGAAAATTTTGGGTCGTTTCTTATTAGTAGGATTGAACCTCTGGTGGATCTTCTTTGGTTTGGTCTGCTGAATTGGACATTTATTGTTGAAGTAATGTTCATTACAGCTAGAACAATTAATAAACTTTTCACTAATAGATCCAACGTATTTTTTTGAATAGTGATTCTTATAAAGACAAACAGGAGGCTTCCATCTAATTCTTTCTTTTATTTTTGGAAAAAGATTCTTTTCTTCTTCATTCTCCTCATATCCCAAGCCTCAGTTGTTATAACTAGAAATCTGAATCGAAAGAATGTGCTCGAGTGTCCATAGTTCATCCATCAAAGTATTTAGGGTTGCTAGGAGTGTGAGAATAAGGAGCGAGGAAGCTGCCAAGGTTCGCCATAAATAAGGATCTCTATGTTCATAAGTAAAACATTATAAATAACAAACAATAGACCTCTGATAAGAATTGCGGGCCGAACAATACAACAAGGGAGGGTTGAATAGGTTGTATATGGATTATGAGAAACTTTTGCGGAATAAAAGTCAACAGCACTAGAAGCAAATTATGGCAGTTATATGTGAAAGATGTTGTTAATTGATACTATGTGAAATTGGGGCTAGTGAGTGTCGCGCCGCGCCTTTTTTTTTAACTTTCGGAATTTACACGCTAAGGAGGTATTTCCGTGTAAGGATCCCTCCCAGACCACACTTCACGTGACAGCGGATGGTAATTTCCTATTTGGTCTAAGTTTTTGATTTTGAAATCGCCATTAGTCATTATTGGTAGGTAAACTAGAAACCTAATCGGGATATGGGAGAAATACCATGATTCTACGAATTAGAGATTCTGAGTAGAGGACTTGATTATGTTATTTTTTCCAAATCGAAATCCCTAACGCCCTTTCGGTACCTAAGAATGATACAATGTCTAACGTGTCATGCAAGTTTCCAAGGCTTACCCACTAATTTTATCCATTCTAATCGTGGGAAAATCAATGAAGGATTAAATGCGCAATCAATGTCAATCAAATCAATCAATCCTAAATGGTCTCTAAAAATGAAAATCAATCAAAACATCCAAACCCTAGTGAAATCCCAAAGGCTTATTCATTTCGTGATTTGCATTTTTTAGGGTTTTAGGATTTTTTAGGGGTTATAACCCTTGAATTTGAGATTTTCTAAAAATGCCACTTTGGCATTTTCAAAAATTCAAATTTCACTTTCTAAGGTTGGCCACGGTGTTTTTGAACCATTTTGTGAATTTTTGAAATTTTTTATTTTTTTTTTGAAAATTGAATTTTTGAGAATTTCATTAACTAAGAATTGATTTTTATGATTTTATGAAAATTTTTATAAATTTTATAATTTTTTTTAGATTTTCTGAATTTGTTTACATTTTCTGAATTTTTCATTTGTATTTTCTAAATTTTCTGAATTTTTATGAATTTTCTGAAAATTTTTTGAATTTTTTGAAAATTTTTATTTTTCTGTGAATTTCCTATTTTCTGAAATTTTTTCGATTTTCCAAAATTTTTTTGAATTTTTTATTTTTTTTGAATTTTTTAGTATTTTTTCCAATTTTTTATATATTTTTTAGATTTTATTTATTTATTTATTTTTAAAAATTTCCCATTGAAGTGGTGAACCGGACCGGCCCGGTTAAACCCAGTTCGGCTTGACCGAACCTGGCCTCACCGGCGCAGGTCACCGATCACCTCCTCCAGCAGGCACAACACTATAGACGGTGCCGTTTCGCCCTATGCCCATTAGGGCATTCGATTGAACAATTGGTGGGCAGATTTCCGACTCAAACATTATCAAGGTCGCCGGTTTGAGCTCATCGCCGATGACTTTCTGGTGAGAGTTTCGTCATTCTAATTGGTCCATTGTAATATCCATGTGTTCTATTATCGGTCTAACCTATTTAGCACATCGCTGGACCATCATCGGCCAGTGAAAAACTAATCTAAAACACCAAACTCGAAACAACTCTAACAACTAATCCTAACATTCAGATCAATAAAAGCTAGCACCCTAGCCAATTTTTATCGCTCAAAATAATCATCAGAGCATGAATTGTAGTCAGAAATCACTAACTTGAGTGATGATTGGTCACAAAAACTCTCCAGCGAGGTCTAGGAAGCTCCGGCGAAGTTCTTTCGAATTCCGGCAAGAAGGTTTAATGGTAACCGACTCGGTTTACGCAGATTTTTCAATTAGAAATGCAATCAAACAATGTAAAATAGGAGCACCATCAAGTTTTGAGCATCAATAATTAAGAAAATTGCAAGATTTAACTCGGTGAAGTCCATTTTTTAATCTGGAATTCTGGAAAAAATAAGTGATGAAAACCGGACTTTACCTGCTTCAACATAGGGCTAAATAGGATTTTCGGAGCAATCAAGGACAATGGGGCTGTTCCCTGACACTTGGGCTTCAGGTTAGTGGATTTAGCTTTGCCGAAACTCCTCTGGATAGATCAACCGAGGTCGATTTTCAAACCTTGACGATCAACTTCGACTTTCGTTTGCTGGTGAGGAAACTCACCGACAAGACCGATTTGCCGACACTTTTCGATTAGAAAAGCGCCAATCACTCGGCCTCCGGGAGTCTCGACCTACTTCTCTCTCTAGTTTTCTCTCTTTTTCCTCTATTTATCTCTCTTCTCTCTCTTTAGCAAATCGTCAAACACCTTTTCTCAATGTTCAATTTTTCTTTTGTTTTTGTTGATCAAAATTCCCGCCCAAATTCAGTTATTAACCAACCCTGAATTAGTTGCAATGATTCTTTAGTGCCAACTGGATATTTTCCAGCTGGCCAACTCGATTTTCATGTGCAAAATTGATCACATGAAATTGGCAAAGTCTCGGGCACGAACTATTTTTTTCTGGGTTTATTGTGCATTTTGGGTGAGTCGGGCAAAGAAGACGGGTCGTCGGATCGGGTCGAGTTTACCCGGTCAATATGGCGGGCCCGATTTTGTTTAAAAATCCAAATTAAGCCCAATTTCAATAGAATTTTCAAAATTAAACCCCAAAATTGAATTCCTCATCACATTTTGAACCCAAATATGAAATTTTCCCCAATTTTGGATAAAATCATGTCCAAGATTTTTAAATTTTTGTATTCGGGTTATTGGGGTTTTGTTCAATTCGATGTCCTAATGATCTGATTAGGTAAAATTGGTGCCAAAATTGAATTACCCACATTTGATTAACTCTAGAAATGATGGTCTCATGGTCCGACAATTTCATATTGGGCACGATTCCCAATTTGGGCTCAAAATTCTTAATTTTCATTTGAATTTTGGGGTTTCTGATTTCTTTGACAAATTGTGCAATTGGACTGACCATTATGTAATTCGAGGTCCCAAAATCATTTGTTGTGAAGACACTATGACTTAAAAATGACTAGAAAAGATTTAATTGCATTTTTGGTTCAATTTAGGTTTGATTTTGCCCAATTTTGGGAAAAACACATATCTGATTGAGATTTTTCAAAATTAATGATGTATTAATGAAATTGGATTTAAAATAAGACTAATGACTATTTTTATGAAATTTTCTTATTCGATTTGCTATTTTTCTTGATTTTATCACTTATTTTGACTAAAAGAAATTAAGGAAAAATACAAGAAAATGCTAAAAAATTTATTTTTGGTTTAGAAGTAGGTTTCTAGGCTTGGCCAAGATTCCTAGTCCTAATTTTGAGATTTCTGAAAAATATGAAAAAATGAGCTAAAAATCAAGTGTCAATAGCTACCCCTATTTGAGATTGAGCTCGTTAGAGGTTGATTTTAAAGATAAGGTGACACCTGAATTTTTTAGTCTATTCAATGAACAAGATAAGATGAAAATTTCACAACAACTGATTAGGGATCTTGCTTTTGAAATTCATGATCTAATTCAAAGGTTCTCTTTTCAGAACATATTTTGAAAGGTTTTTAATGATTCAAGGAGAGAAACTTACCTATTTGTGAGCATCTCTTTGTTGCTTATCCAAGAGTATGAATTGATGGCAATGATGATTATTCTGATTTCATGGTTTAAGGACGAACTCACGAACCATGAACATCTGAGGCTCCTCGCTTAAGGATTTGGAAATTTGCCTAGTGGTTCCTTACCGGTAAGACTTTGGAAATTTCCTAGGGGCTCCTTGCTTGTAGGACTTGAATTTGCCTAGGGGCTCCTCACCTGTAGGACTTGAATTTGCCTAGGGGTTCTTCGTTTGTAGGACTTGAATTTGCTTAGTCGTTTCTCACTAGTAGGACTTGAATTTCCCTAGGGGCTCTAACCTGTAGGACTTTGAATTTGCCTAGGGGCTCCTTATTTATAGAACTTGAATTTGCCTAGGGCCTCCTCGCCTATAGGACTTGAATTTGCCTAGTGGTTCCTCACTAGTAGGATTTGAATTTGCCTAGGGGCTCTTCGCCTGTAGGACTTGAATTTGCCTAAGGGCTCCTTGCCCGTAGAACTTGAATTTGCCTAGTGGTTCCTCATTAGTAGGACTTGAATTTGCCTAGGGGCTCCTCGCTTGTAGGACTTGAATTTGCCTAGGGCCTTCTTGCTTGTAGGACTTGAATTTGTCTAGTGGTTCCTCGCCAGTAGGACTTTGAAAAGACTTCAAACAATAATGTTTTGACTATGAGTTATGTGATTTTTGAGGTTTCACTAACCTTTGTATGGTTTTTTAGTTGACCAAAAACTATTTTGAAAAGTAGATTTGAAATTAATCAAAATTGTTTGAAGCGTGATTTTTTAGCTTACCACAAACTGTTTGAAAACTTGATTTTAAGTTGACCAAAAACTTTTGAAACCTGATCTGGAAACATGCATTCTTTGTATTAATGCATTTCAGACAATCAAATGTCCTTTCGAGGAATTATTTGAACAAAATGCTTGCAATCTTTCAAGAAATTGTTGAAATGATCGTTTAGAAGACCTTCATTAGAAAGGATTTATTTCAATCTATGAGCTTGGTCTTTTCTTTATTTGATTGAAATGGGACTTGTCTAATCTCCCTCAATTTTATCTCTCTTAACCAATCCTTAGGTGTTTGGAGATGTTCACGATATATACAATCTAATTGATCCGATAAGGTCTTTCAAAAGGTAATAATGTTGGCTTGGTTAATGACTATTCAAAGGATAGGCATTTTGAGGCCAAGAAAAAGAATTTCATTATATCTGACTTCGGGTTTACAAGTTAAGAACCTCAAGGACAAGACAAGATACTATTGTATACACTTCTTTGAGTGATGACTTTTTGTCATAAAGTCATGTTTCTATGACATCCCAATCTGAAGAGCATTTGGGAAGAGGTTGTATTGTTGGTATTGAGTAGGCTCAAAAGGCTCATTTGTTTGAATTCAGGGAGGATCGGTTCTCAGTTTCTAGGACTGAGGACAGGACCGGCTAATCTTGGGACTGTAGACCGGACCGGTCTAGTCGGGTCCGGTTCCAATGTGACCAATTGGTAAAGGCAAAAGAGAACTGGGAAGCATTTTTGGGACCACTATATGAAAGTATTTTTGGGTTGGTCCCATTGGAACCGAATAAAAATGAACTATCAAAGGGTTCTTTTGTTATTTAAATATATATATTTAAAAAGTAAATAATATATATATGAAAAAAATTAGAAAAATATATATTTATTGGTCCGGTCAGATCTGATTCCAACCCTAGAACCGGGAACCGAACCGCCTGAAAATCGGTTCCACTTCTAGGAATCAGGAACCGAATCGATATTCTCGAGAACCGGACCACATCGGTCGGTCTGGTCCGGTCCCGGTTTAGGCGGTCCATCTTGCTTACCCATAGGTATATTGATCCATCAATGTTTGAGCCATACTAGACTTGGGACTCATGTCTTCTAGGAAAAATGACCAAAGCGCCCTTCATGGGAAATAACACGCGAACTACTGACATACTATGATTGATACATACCGATGTATGTAGTCCAATTAATGAAAATGCTAGAGGTGGTTATTTTTACTTCATTACCTTCACCGATGATTAGTCATAGTATGGTTATTTGTACTTAATGAAGTATAAATCCGAATCTTTTAAAAAGTTCAAGGAATTCAGGGCTAAAGTTGAGAAACAAACAGGAAAATGTATTAAGGCTCTCCGATATGATTAAAGAGGTGAATACCTTAGTACAGAATTCCTAGACTATCTTAAAAATAATGACATTGTATCACAGTGTACACCTTTTGGAAGTCCGAAACACAATGGTGTATCTGAAAGAAGAAAGCGCACTTTATTATATATGGTGTGATCTATGATGAGTTACACCAATTTGCCTATATCCATTTAGGGATATGCCCTGGAGACAACCGCATATTTACTGAATAGAGTGTCATCCAAATTTGTTCCAACTATGCCTTATGAGATATGGCATAGTAGGAAACCAAGTCTTAATCATATCAAGATTAGGGGCTGTCCAGCTTTCGTCAAAAAGCTAAAAATGGAAAAGTTAGAGGTTAGGTCTGAACAAGATCGCTTCATTGGATATCCAAAGGAGTCTCTTTTATACTATTTCTATTTTCACTTTGACCAAAGAATTTCGGTCAGCAGGCATGCTTCTTTTCTGGAGAATTAGTTCGTCCAGGAAGGTGGTGCTGGGCGAAAAATAGTCTTACAAGAAGAGAACAATGAAGTACCAAACAACCAAGTTCAGACATCGATTTCTAATTCAGTGAGAGCTTCTGATACACAACCTCTTGGGAGGAGTGTGAGAACGTCTCATCTACCTGCTCGTTATAGATACTTGGTTGAACATATTGAACCATTATTCATTGTGAATGATGGTGATCAACTTGGTGATCCTAACACCTATGAGGAGGCGACATCGGACATTGATTCTGGTAAATCGCTAGAAGCCATGAAATCTGAAATGGATTCAATGTATTCCAACGAAGTTTGGATCTTACTTGATCTGCCTGATGGTATTGTACCAATTGGCTGAAAATGGATCTTCAAGAGGAATATGAATACTGAGGGTCAAGTTGGAACTTACAAAGCACGACTAGTTTGATAGGATATCATCAAAAAGAAGGAATTGATTATGACAAAACTTTCTTACCTATAGCCATGCTAAAATCCATTCGGATTATTGATTATCAAAAAAAAAAATCCATTCGGATTATGTTGGCTATATCTGTACACCTCGTTTATGAGATATTCCAAATGGATGTCAAAACGGCTTTTCTAGATGGTTTTCTTGAGGAGGACATCTATATGGAACAACCACAGGGTTTTCAATTCAATATTGAAAGTTGGAAGGTGTGTAGGCTAGAGATCCATTTATGGACTCAAATGAGTGTCCATAAGTTGGAACATCCGTTTTGATAAAGTAGTCAAATCGTTTGGCTTCATCAAAAATCCAGATGAACCTTGTGTATACAAGAAGGTTAGTGGGAGTGCAATTACATTTCTAGTTTTGTATGTCGATGATATACTTTTGATTGGGAACGATGCACCGATGATATCATCGATCAAATTATTCTTGTCACAGAAATTCTTCATGAAAGATTTAGGAGAGGCAATCTATATTTTAGGTATCAGGATCTATAGAGATAGATCGAGACGATTGATTGGCCTCTCACAATCTATGTACATATAGACAAAGTATTAACACGTTTTGACATGCAATGTTCCAAAAGAGAATTATTGCCTTTTAGGCATGGAATCTACCTTTCCAAGGAGATGTGTCCCAACACACTTGAAGAAAGAGAGCGGATGACAAAGATACCTTACGCATCCGCTATTGGAAGCATAATGTATGCTATGCCATGTACGAGACTTGATATTGCACATGTTGTAAGCATTACTAGTAGATATCAGTTTGATCCAAGGGAAGAACACTGGATAGCAGTCAAGAATATCCTTAAGTACTTGCGAAGGACTAAGGATTTGTTCTTGATATATGGAGAAGGAGAGTTTAAAGTTGAAGCTTATACTAATTCCGATTTTCAATCGGATCCTAATGATTATAATTCTACATTTGGGTTTGTCTTTACGCTCAGTAGTGGCACAGTTAGTTGGAAGAGTTCTAAACAGAGCATAACTATTGATTCCACCACTAAGACAGAGTATGCTGCCGCTTTTGAAGTAGAAAAAGAAGCCGCTTGGATGAAGAAGTTCATTTCTGAACTTGGAGTCATTGCTTCCATTGAGCAACCAATTACAATGTTTTGTGATAACAATGGGGCAATAGCTCAAGCGAAGGAACCAAGGTTTCACCAGATTACAAGATAAAAATACTTTCCTTCTAATACCAGAAAATTAAAACCTAAGAATGAAGAGCCAAGCACATTGAGAGACACTTCCATCTCATTAGAGAAATTGTTGGGAGAGGTGATATCGCCTTGCAGAAAATTGCCTTAGCGGAAAACGTGGCCAATCCTTTCACTAGGGCCTTATCTCAGTCTTCTTTTGAAAGACACATTGACAAGATAGGTTTGAGGTATCAGACAAATTGGCTTTAGAGCAAGTGGGAGATTGTCAGATGTATGCCCTAAAGTTATCATGTAATAGTTACATATTAGGGATTTAAGTTGTACTTTCAATTTCATTATTTATTTAATGGCAAGGACGTATTCATTCATTTGTCCAATTATTTAAATATATAAATGATTCAATAAGATCAGTTGTGACTGGATCTATTTTTGAGACGTTAAAAATATATGTGATAGGTTCATAATTAGACTAAATTTTTAAATTGTTCCCAGTTGATGGATCATTGAGTAGATATTAATGATCCTATGTGAACCGATGTGTTCTTAGCTTTACCATTAAGTATTGGATACTTAAGAGAATGACGAGTCATGAATCATTGGGTATTGTGATGCCCAAGTTAGAAAACAAGTGCTTATACTAGACAAGTTCATTGAACGTGACACGCATAGAACGATTAGCAACATGGAAGCTTTTATCGTAGTCAATGTCTAATCATTTATGCTCTAGTCTTGTGTAAATAATCCTTAGACCTGAGGTACGGTGTTGACTTGTAAGTTGGATGGCTATGGTTCATAGGTGTACATATTGCCGGTTCGTTGATCTGTCTCTATACTTGATGGCTAGAGTTCGTTCACATACGAAGTTACATGTGTGCGCAATCTCCTTATTACAGGCAAGGTACAATAATTATGTTCTATACAATCTAATCTTGACATTGGATTAAAATCCTCGACTGGGGTTGTTACCGAGAATGAACTGTTCATGTCTCATATAAAATGCATGTCAATTAGGTTTGTGCATATGATCGAATTGGTGGCTTGACAAATATTCCATGGTCTTTGTTAGATCGGGACATAGTAAGGCATAGGGATTGAATTACACTATAGCCAAAGCTGATAGGTTCATTATCTTATTAAAGCGTTCACACTGTCTGGATAGCCATGACATATTGCTAGATGTCAATCGTGGCTTGTCGACCTAGAGGTTGATCGGGACAATCAATTCTCTTGGGAGTACTAATGTGTTAGTGCAAATCTTACTATCAGCTAAGTAATGAACTTAGGGATGTTACACACCATAACCAATTTAGGATGACGTTGTACGGAAGAGACAATATTGCAAATATGTTTGCAATCGAATTGAGTCGCGCTGAAATTAAATTAAATGTGATTTAATTTAATTTAAGTTTTGTCATGGGCGTGTGTGCATATGATGCTCACGAAATACACATATGATGGTCATGCACTTTTATATACACATAAAATTAAATTAATTGAAAGTGCATCACATGATTAGCAACTGTTGCTGATCATGTGAGGTTACTTTAAAAATAAAATAAAATAAAATAGGCTCGTGAACACGGTTGCTAACCCTGTGCATGGCACACAGTCAGCAAACAGTTGCTGACCATGTGCATGACACACGATCAGTAACCATTGTTGATCATGTGTAATGTGCACACATGCACCATCATCAACGGTGGCTGAACGTGCATGCGATCAGCAACTGTTGCTAATTGCATATGTAAAAAGACGCGATCAGCAACAATTGCATGATAATGAAAAAGGGCGTATCCAATTATCATGTGTTCGTGAGAGTTAAACATACATTTTCTCTCTTTCGACGCTGTGACTAAAATATCGAAAGTGCGAAGAATTGTCGCTACGAGATTGCTAGCACAATTATAGTGGTGATTATACGCAAGCTTTTTCTTCCGTTCATCGTGCGATTGGTGGTGTGTCTAAACTAGAGGCCTGACAGTTGTGGGGCTCGAACCAAAGAACATCCGAATCGAAATCGTTTTTTGTCACACTACGAAAGGTAATCCGTTTAACCCTCTATAGTCTTTCGATTTTTTATTGAAACGCATGAACAACAACTTTGGAGATACATGTGTGGTTATATTTTTCCGCTGCGTTTATATTTAATTTTAACTATGCATGTTCCATAGAAAACCAACATCAACGTCCCCTATTGTCACCTACAACATAAGGAAATAAAGCGCCATATTCCATAATAACCGATTGAAGTTTAGGAATAAAGCACACTCTTTTTTGAATGGGTTGATCCCCCTTTATTTTTGCTCCTTTGTATTTTCTCATTCGCTGCTGTCTTGTCTTACTTTGTCATCTGCGTGAAAGAGAGGACGGGATGATGTCAAACATGAAACTGAGTAGTATTAAGATTGGGAACAAATACTCCCTTCTGCGCACCAATTGAACCATCCCGAAGTCAGCTTTAGTCTGATCTGCATCCTCATTTCCCTTATGCTCCTTGATTGGCTTATTCACCTTGGCTTTACAAGGGAGGTGCGCTCTGAGTTAGCTTAGTCTGTACTTATCAGGTTCCCAATGATTCATTTTCACTATTAGTAGAAATGAATGAACAAATTAGCTTCTACATGAAATAATTCTGTTGGAACGAATACTCCCTTTTTCTCTTCGGTGATGGCATCACTCCCAGCCAGGTTGTCCTTCCTTTGCAATCCTTTTATCCATCAGGGATTTGCTTCACATCAGTTCCATTTACTTTTGTAAATTCTGCAAAAGAAAATAAAAAAGGCACGAGTCATTTTTGAAACAGATCGATTTTGAATCTTTTTACGAGGACGCATTGGGCAGTGATTTAGTCGCCCTGATGAAATAATGTTTGATATGTATACTCTGCGTAAAACACAATAACGGATGACCTATGTGGAATTGGAATAATATTACCTCTTTTTTTTCTCAAAGATGTGTTTTTCAATTTTATCTTTCAACGTCTTGAAAGTCGAAATAATTCTAGCGGCTCTCATATTGATTGTGGAAATGAACCCTTCCATCGTCCTCACTGCTCAAAAGGTTTATTTCCAAGAATTAACGTGCAGCAACTCTTGATCCGATATTAATTTCACATCAAGCCCTTTGCAAGAAGAGGGTTCTTGAGCTCCCAACGGGCACTCAAAAGTAAATTTGCACACCAATTGACGAATATAAATGGTAGCATTCATTCCGATTCTGTTTGAGATGCATGGATTTAACCATGGAAAGCACAACAATGTCAGAACGTCTTGGATTTGTATTGTTGAATAGAGGCCTTACATCTATTTAAAGGGACAGTTTTGAACATGAGGCTTGAGAAGATCTAGGTCTGTGAGAAATCAAATCTCTCTCTCTCAGCTTGTTGTCATTGATATCTCCATTCCTATCTCTCGTCTCTTTGTTGTTGTTGTACTATCTTTTCACGTATTAGCCTCAAATTTTAGATCCTCCTCCATTTCTCCTTTCAAACACAAGTTATTCTATTCTTGTAAGATATGAATCCTCTATCCACGACAAATTTTCTACCAGATGCCTTTCAGGGAGCCAGAGATGATATTGCCATGCAAATACAATTGTTATGGACATTGTTGAAAGCTCCATTGATTACACCATTCTTGATATTGGCTATTCTTCTATGTTCAACCATGTCTTTGATGTTGTTCATTGAAAAGGTTTACATGAGCATCGTCATTCTTTTGGTGAAAGTGCTCGGTCGAGAACCTGAAAAGCGTTACATATGGGAACCAATGAAAGATGACGTCGAAGTGGGTAACACCGCTTATCCCATGGTTCTTGTCCAAATCCCGATGTACAACGAAAGAGAGGTTTACTTCTTTCTTCTTCCATTTGATAGTGCAGTATTTACTTTTATCAGAATCAGCTTTGTTCAAATTATTTGATGACATAGTTTCGGGGTAGATCAGGTTTATCGGTTCTCCATAGGAGCTTCCTGTGGACTCTCATGGCCTTCGGATCGTATGATAATCCAAGTCCTTGATGATTCAACTGATCCAACCATTAAGGTAACAAGAAAACCACCAAGCCATACATAGATCGTTTCATTTAACAAACCCAATAAAAACCCCACATTTTCTATGAGTTTACTAATTTAAGACTATTTTTTTTTATTAGTTTCAATATATTCTTTCTGCATGAAAATGATAGGATATGGTTAAGCTAGAGTGCCAAAGATGGCAAAGCAAAGGAATCAACATTAAGTATGAGATAAGGGACAACAGAAATGGTTATAAAGCAGGGGCTCTCAGGGAAGGCATGAAGAGGAGCTACGCGAAGCAATGCGATTTTGTTGCCATCTTTGACGCTGACTTTCAACCGGAGCCCGATTTTTTAAGACGAACCATTCCTTTTCTTGTTCACAACCCTGAACTGGCTCTCGTTCAAGCTCGTTGGACATTCGGTAATCTCTCAGCTTACCAACACTTTTCATGCAAATTTTAGGTTTTTGGGCTTGATCACCAGCTAGTAATTCCATGTCACAATTCTGTTTATAGAAATTTACACTACTTTAGATCATTTGGTTTTTCCACTACGAAATATGGGATAAAAACGCCGTAAGAATGTTTCAACGGTTAGATTTCAACTAAATCATAAGTAAGTTGTTCTCGATTATTCCATCATTTGATAATCGGAGTCATTATTTAGTGGGAACCACACTAAGTAAGTCCCACTAAATAAACGCAAGCTACTATGATTACTACAGTATAATAGACTAGGCATGTTTGGTAAAACTAAAAAATAAATGCTGAAATTTGAGCATTGGCTTTAAAGTATTGACAATATTGAGTTTTTAAAACAGAAATAAATAAATAAAACTATTAGATGATAACTTAACATAGATGACTGAATACTATTAATTTCTTATCAAACACCGAATTGTGAATATTATCCAATCAAGTTCCTCCGGCACTATATCTGGCCAAGTTCTGCCAATATAACCTTCGGCAACGTTCGAGTGTGACGTGTACAACAATTTGCTAACTTTAACACTACAGTGAAAAATAATAGAAATTTTTTTCCCTCTTTTTCCACTGGTAATCTCTCTTTAACAAGATGCAGCTGGATTTTGACCTTAAGAAATATTGTCCAAGTCACGCTCCGACGTTGTCCAGTGACCTTGTAAGCTTAATTTGATTGAATCTGGTGTTTGAAGCACTTAATTAGGCAATTTGTGTAAGTAGAAAATTTTGATTAAAAAACTCAAAAGTAAAAAGATTTTATTAGAAATTCGTAAAAGTCTACGGATGAGAAGTATAATTTTTCATTTCTAAAAAGGGAAGAACTCTTTGCCCCTCCACTGGCTAAACGTGGCCTTGTATTTTGACTTTACTTTTATTAACAAGAGTCTCTCTTTCTTTGTGGATATCTTTGTGTTAGCGTGTGTTTGTCGTAGTGTCTCCCCATTAGAATTTAAAACTTTATTACTTTAAAATGATTTCTAACACTAAACTTGATTGATCCATCCTTATGGTACCACATGATGACAATATTTAACAACAGATGTCCTTTCTATGTATATTTCTTTGGCAAGATTTATGGAAATTCATCGCTTCTTGACAATTTAGAGATTGAGTGTTATTCATCTTTTTGTAAAGGGAAAAGTCATGCTTTACCGATACAAGGTATAAATGTTAAGAAAGCCATAAATGAAAACCTGTCCTGGTATTTCTTTGAATTTAGGGACTCTTGGTAATAGTACATTTTTTTTATTTCTCCAGCAAACGATTAGCTTAATCTTATGAACTATGAAAACATTTAAACGACTAAACAAATTGATATTTATATTTATTTAACAATTAAACACATCGACTGTCATAACAATCAAGCCACAAGTCCTGTTCCATCTTATGTGAATTTTGAGTGTCATAATATCTCCAGCTTAAGTCACTTATGGACCACAGTATCGGACTAAAGTCAAGGATCACACTCCAATTTAAGAGGTGACTCCTACTATGCAAGACTTTGTCCCAAAAGTGTTCAAAAAGACGACTCTCTCCAGTTGGTACATTCTCCTCCGAGGCAATTAATTTCCCACACTATGCATTGCTCAAATATCATCTATAAAACTCGATTCAATCTTGTTGTCAAACCCTCTAAAAGAGTACTCTAGTGTAAACACTGAAGATAATAAATAACCATTTAGAGATGGGTAGTGGCTAGGGATCAAGTCACAAGTCTTTTTGGTTGTGTTTGCTCACATAAATTTCTAGCCAAGATAGATAATGAAATTAATAGATTTTGCTATATAATATTTACTATTTGGTTAATCGTAGTAATAAAGTTGGATATTTTCATATCCTATTATGTCTATTGTCTAATAGGAACTGTATATTAGTGCAAATAAACTTGAAAATGCACAGATAGAATGGTAAGAATCTCTCAAAATTCACTCGTAAAGAAACCACAAGCACAAATGGAGACAACCTCCAGCAATTAATTCTTGATTATTATACGATTTAAATTTTAAATAGTAAACAAGCTTGTTGCAGCATTCGAGAGTCATAGGTTCGACCATGACAATAAATGTAAATGAGTTACAGTGATATTGACTAGATAGATCTGCAAGCGAATGCCAATTCTAGTAAGAGAGAAAAAGTATGATCATCTTCGCGATTCCGCAAAGTAGAGTGCTTCAACTCTTTTACCGCTTTTGTGAAATTTTAACATGAACCAGAGAGAAAGAGCTTTGACTCTATAGTCGTTTTTGTGGAGTTTGAACATGAACCAAAGAGTTAAAGAGGAATCGTAAAACTTCAACACAGAGCTACAGAAGAGAGGAGGAAGGGGTAGGTTTTTTTTTAAGAAATCTCCTGGCCCCTCATTCTTTGAGATTAGAAAGATATTTTTAAAGTTTGAATTTGTTCATATAAAATCTAATATTTTTATTTACTTATTTTTCTTATTATTTTTGCCTCTCTCTTTTTATTTCTTTTTTATTGCCTTACATCATTCCTTAATTAAAATTTTATAAATAATGAACTATACTAGTATACTTAAGATATGTAACAAATATAGATACTAGATATGTATTTTTTCTATATTCTAGAATAGAAAGATATTCATATATATATAAAAAAATAGGATTAAATTAACATGAAAGTTCTTGTTATTTCTGTTTATTTATTTTGAATCTTCTTTTTTTTATATTAGAAGTTAAATATTACTTATATTTAATCATTATTTAAATTGCATTAATCTGAGAAGTTTGCTATTCGTGAAAATTAACTTTTATACCATGGACATAAAAAATCATATCCACATTTATCTCACCCCACGTGGGAATTTTTTATATGAGTTATAGCCCTCTTATATCTAGCCTTTACCCTGCCTTTGACAGGAACTAAACACATATCTTGCCTTTTGTCGTAGTTTTTGGGTTTTGTGAAATCATACGTAGGTTATCATAGCTCACTTGTGTTATGCTCCGTCACGCTCGCAAGGAAATTTCCTCATTTCTTTGTTGGAGTTTCTCTTAATAAATTTGAGATGCTGATGCGATTTTCTTTTCTTGGCCTTTTTATTTTTTTGGTGGCAGTGAACTCGGATGAATGCTTGATGACAAGAATGCAAGAGATGTCATTGGACTACCATTTCAGGGTGGAGCAAGAAGTAGGGTCCTCCGCCTATGCCTTCTTCGGATTTAATGGTAGAAAGTCCTTTTCCTCTCGTGTACATTATTATGTACAAAAATTACACTACACAATGCCATGAATGCACGAACATCTGCCCACATGAAATTTATTTATGAGATATCGAATCATTATTTATATAACTATTATAGAAATTTCTATAACATTAAGTTTTGGGATATTGTTAATTATAGTAGCCAATGCACAGTAACTATTATAGTTGTGAAATGACTTAATTTTTCCTTTGCATACCTCAACTTAGATTAATGCAGTCGGACCACACAACAATAGGCTGAAAATAAAGAGTAGAAACTCTTTGCTTACTTAACTCATTCGCACTAGTATGGTGTCTTTTCTCTTGAATTTCTTTTTCTTTTAATATATTTAGAAATTCAGAAAACTTCTCCTCACATCCTGATTTCACTATGCATTGTCTAATTTTAAAATCATAACTGTGTTTCGTGAGTTTTTCTTAGGTCTTAAATATATGTGACCCTGCATCGCCCCATGTATGGGCCAGTGTATTGATCGATAGCCTTAAAGCTAGCAGGAAGTGTTGTTAAGGTGTATGGCGAAGATGAGCTGCGATTGATGTACTTTGATGGAATCAAATCATTTTCTTGTTAAAGTACCGATGTAGTGTCCATGTGGCAATAATGTGGCATCCAAAAATTTGTGATTTGTTTGGTACGTCAATAGTTCACCGAAAGATTAGTCAAATACTAGAAAAAAATGCATTAATTGCGAGAAATTTGAAATTTAGTTATTGGATAATCAATTTCAAAGTTCAAAGTAACCTAGTATAAATCTCCCCAAGTAGTTATATGGCCATTAGTGAAATTTTTACTCTGCTAATTTCTATATAATCACAAGTTAATAGGACTTTTTTCCCCATAAAACGGAACTCTTTCCTACTATCGCCTATAATCACAAGCTAATTTCTATATAATCAAAATTGGTCAGAACGGCTACATTGGCAAACCGTTAAAATGTTTAGGACTAAATTGGCCAAATTAAAAGTTTGAGACTAAATTGGCCATTGTACAATAAGTTTAAAACTTTTCAAACAATTTTCCCTCTTACGTTGTTATTGTTCCTTAAGTACGATGTGACTTAACTTTTTCCACATTACATCTATTCTTACCTTCAATTTTAACATAGAAAGAACAATACTGCATAGAAGTAGTGTCATAATTTGAAATCTTGCTTTGTATTGAAACCATATTAGATAATCATTTTTCCAGAAATTTCAAACTATTAATAAGGTCACTAAATGCATACTAGTTTCGTTCCGCTAACATATTAATACAATCTGTTTAAAGAAGATTAACTTATTCTAATGTTAAAGCAATCGAATACATGTAAATCAAATAATTTCAGTTAAAATAAGTATTTAAAGAATGAAAAGCTAGAATAGCCAAAGCTACAAACGAAACTTTGAGCTGCTTCTTGAACATTACTTCTTAACTAAAGTGTCTTTAGCATCATTAATGAAGGCCTACTTTGGCAACTTACGTTTATAGGCGAATTATATTTTTGGTGAGATTGCGTACAGGAACAGCTGGTGTGTGGAGAATTTCTGCGATTAATGAGGCCGGAGGGTGGAAGGAGCGAACCACCGTGGAAGACATGGATTTAGCCGTTCGCGCAAGTCTTAAAGGATGGAAGTTTGTTTATTTGGGTAGTCTTAAGGTATTGTTTGTTCCGGTAGATCTTGATTTTATTCCTTATAATGCACCACAAGTAGAAAGTTGATGATTCCTTATCGTTCTCATGCAGGTGAAAAGTGAGCTGCCAAGTACCCTTAAGGCTTACCGCTATCAGCAACATCGATGGTCATGTGGTCCTGCAAACCTCTTCAGGAAAATGGTTTTCGAGATCATTAAAAACAAGGTGAGCTTCTTTCTTCATTCCATCATAACCTGCAAACAGCATTAATTCGATGAACTGAGAATGATACAATTCCATAAGTACGATTCCATAAGCATTTTTCATTGCAGAAAGTGTCAACGTGGAAGAAGTTGTATGTGATCTACAGCTTCTTTGTGGTGAGAAAGATTGTAGCTCATATGGTCACTTTCCTCTTCTACTGCATCGTTCTACCGGCAACTGTTTTGGCACCCGAAGTTGCCGTCCCAAAATGGGCATCTATCTACATTCCTTCAATCATTACTGCTCTGAATGCACTTAGTACACCCAGGTTACTTTCCTACCACAGTGAAGTTAAAAGCAGATTGGCAAATTCATTGTGCTTTCTATGGACTATGGTTTCTACATGTTGTTGATGTATCTCATGACTTGCAGATCACTTCATCTAATGGTTTTTTGGATTCTATTTGAGAATGTAATGTCGCTGCATCGCACCAAGGCTACCATCATTGGCCTACTAGAAGGCAGTAGAGTAAATGAATGGATTGTTACAGAAAAACTAGGAGATGCTCTCAAGAACAAAGCCACCACCAGAGCTCCCAAAAGAACTCAACCCGGATTCAGTGAAAGGTACCATCTCCTTACGATTACTCGTATGCTTTGATTTGACGAATTACGATTAGATACGTCGCTAATTCCAATGGTGACCAATGTTAATTAGTAAGCTTGAATTTTGTTTTCAGATTTCACTTCTTAGAGATTGGTGTCGGAGTATACCTTTGCTTTTGTGGCTGTTACGATGTTGCCTTTGGGAAGACTCACTACTTTCTATTTCTTTACGTGCAAGCCATTGCCTTCTTTGTCATGGGCTTCGGATATGTTGGCACCTTCGTTCCAAAGATATAGCTTAGAACTTGAAGTAAGTTATTGAATTGGCTCATTTCTTGTGCAGTATCCGCATCATTCATTTCGAAAGGATTTTTTTTTTTTTTGTGATGGGGAGCAAATATAGGCAGATTCTGAAGTCAAGTTGAATAACGAAAAAGTAGGAAATATAGAACTTGGCTCAAATAGAAAAAAAAATTAAGTACAGGACTAAACATAGATTGGAAAACTGCCCCTACAGTTCTTAAGGCTTGGTTCAAAGTGCAATTAAGTCGTAAATGATTGAAATAATGTAATCAAGTATTAAATGTTTTGGATCGGTTGTAATTAAGTCCTTCTGGGGAGGTGTCAACCATATTTGCTGCAGTGGCACGCTGTAAATCCAACTGGCAATTTTTAATTTTTCTTTAGCACATGGGACGCCATGTCGGAAAAAAATAATTTAGAGAAACTAAAATTTCTAAAAGTAAAAAATAATAACAACAATACAAAACAATCCAAAAATAAAAGGAAAGAACTCAAAAGAGAGGGAATGCATCAGGAAGGGGTTTTGAGGGCGGCGTCGCCGTTAAGGGTCAAGCCGACGGTCGCATTGTAGTCTTCCTGCATTGTACCGCCATTTTGTGACCTTTCAAGCTCCCTTGTCTTTCCACCCAAACAAAAAAGGGAAAATGTTCATTGTAGTATTTCCATTAATTCAAATTTAGTAACTACATTATAATTTAAGGATTAAATTGAACATACACAAAAAATTCAAGGACGACATTGAATAAATTAAAATTCATGGACCATATTACATATTGGGTTAAGTTCAGGGGCCCCATTAAATAAATTAAAAATTCAGATACCACATTACACATTAAGCCAACTTTTTTTGTCATTTTCCAAAAAAGAACTCTCATGTCTGAAACATGAAAAACCAATTTTTAAAGCAGCATTCTCTCTATAATCTCCTCTCCAAATCATCAGCATTACGAGCTTCCCAAAACCATAAATCAAGAAAGAAATTCTAATTGGATGTGTTGATGGATGCAACTAAGAAGCAGATTTGATTTATTACCTCCACAAACACCTGATCAATCTGACTACTCAGTTAGAGAATGTTCGATCTGTATGCACATTACAGCCAGGAGATCGACTGCGAGTTAAAAGATCGTGCTGATTGGGACTTCGCGGTGGGGAATTCACAACTTCTAGCTTGGTTCGTGGGGAATGCATTCAGCTTCAAGACAAAGGCCACCTTCTGTATCGAGTTCCAGAGAAAGACACTTGAGATCGATCGCAAGAAGTTCGAGCGACAACACTCGCCGAGGCCCTGGTGACATGGGGGTGGTGATGCCGACCCAAACTTCAATCCCCGATTGTGACCCTCGCTGGATTTTCAAAAAAAAAATTATTAAAAACGTTCATGTCAACGCCGGTCGTGCCACGTAGGACGAGCGGCATTTATGTCAGTAATTTTCGACCTAAATTGACCGAATGACTCAATTGGCACAAATGCAAAAAGTTTAAAACTAAATTGACTCAATTGAAAGGTTTAGGACTGAATTGGTTTTAATGCAATAGGTTTATAACTTTTTTGGTATTTTTCCCCATTAGTGTTTCATCAACACATCATATATGCTAAAAACATGTAAAAAAAGTCGCATTAAATTTCCAGCATACCACGTCATCAAAATTTGCTGAGCGATCACTTGAAGTGTAGGACTATATTCAAAACTCTTGAAATTTGATTGCACATCGTAGCATCTCCACAGAAGTTGGGGTCCTGTGGAGAGGTGCCATGCTGAGACAATCAAGAAAGGCGCTATTATGGTCCAGGTCCGACCCTGGATAATCAATAGTGATCATGGCATGCAATGCACCATAAGAAAGCACTTCAAAAGAAATTACATGAATGCATGCATTCGAAAATGAACACATGAGCAACATCCCAAAGTCAATTCACGAATAAGTATGATGGTAACCATGAATGGATGCAATGCCTTAAAATGCGAAATGAGGATTTAAAAAATTAAATGATAAAAGGAAAGGACTTAAACAAAAGAGCTTCGAGGGGAAATTTGTCCAATCAATCCTACACATATTATACAGATGTCAATTTAGTTCTAAACTTTTAAATTTTGTGAATCTAGTTCTCAACCTTTGCCGCGTAGGACTGTCAGCAATGACCGGACCATCATGTCAATGATTTCCAGAGAAAATTAATCAGAAGGATTAAATTGGAATTTCGTGCAAAGGTTTAGAACTAAATTGTCAAAATTTCTGACCAAAAAATATTGGCAAAATTGGAAAGAAGACTTAATTAGCTTTCGTATTTTTCAACCTCCCTAGTGAAATCGCTAGTTTGTAGAACCTAGAATTTTGCAAATTAGGAGTCACTAGCTAGCAGCATGGCTCGAAGGGTCTTCCCAAGTCCTAGATTCGAGTTTCTATGATATGCAAAATAGTCAATACTTGCATATCAAACTAGAGTCACCGCCTATCAATTTAGAAAAACCTTGATCGATTGGACATCAAGGGACTCAAGTAGTGTTGGGGAAGCCAAGCATCCTAAGTGCACTTGTGAAGGAATTGGCCAAATAAAACATAAATATTTTTTTGGTAAAAAATGCGCCACTTTCATTTAACTAACAGAACTGGAAACCCATCCACAAGTAGAATCAAAACATAACAAATCCCAAAGAGGTTGGAAGCTTAGACAGCCAATTAAGAGGGAGGTGGCCTAATATATGGGCCTTTGCGATTCAATCCACATAGCTATTATCTTCACATGGAGAGAATATAATCTTGACACCTTTTAACTGGGCCAAAAGGCCCTTGCAATCCTCAATGAGATTTCAAATAGGCAAAGGACAATGGGCTTCACTTGATAAGAGTTCCACAATTGATAAGCTATCACCATGGAGTTCTATTGGCAGATCAAAGCAAGCACTCCTCATGTCAATTCGCAGCTTCACCTCTGACAAATGTTGAAGACCTTCGTGAACAGCTAGGGTTTCCCCCATTAAAGCCGATTCAGCTCAGACTTGATTCGCAAAGCTATCGACAAGCACACCATAGGCTTCACTTGATAAGAGCTCCACAATTGATAACCTATCACTATGAAGTTCTTTTGGCAAATCAAAACAAGCGTTCCTCGTATCAGTTCACAGCTTCACCTCTGACAAATGTTGAAGACCTTTGCGAATAGCTAGGGTTTCCGCAATTAAAGCCGATTCAACTAGGACTTGCTTCGTAAAGCCATCGACGAGCACACCATGGGCGTTTCTGTATACTCTAGCAACTGAGGCCTCTGACATGCTATCCACCCATGATCCATTGACGTGAAGCTTCCACAAGCCTTGATCCGGTGGCCTCCGCTTTGCAGGTAAGAAAGACCCATCCTTTCCTTTCGCTTTTACGTTTGGAGACCAAATGTTTAGACCTTTGTCCATCGCGAAGGCTTCATCCACAACCAACAGGGCAATTGGATTGCGCGCTTGAAAAACAAAGGAGTTCCTGGCTTTCTATATCAACCACAAGACGCTCGCGAGTAATTCTCGTGCAAGAATTGTTGATTCCCCGGTTAGTATTTCGAATACCCATTTGTCTATTCTTGCAATTTTCTACAAAGACGTGTCAATGTTGATCCTCGGATCAGCCTACATAATTATTGTCTATTCACATGGGAAAAATAGATGTTCTACCATTTTTGAGGTTTTCAGGCACATGGGGTAGATTGGGTCAAATAAGAGGTTCCATTTATACAAGTTCTTTTTTGCAAGCAGTGCATTTGGACACACACGCCACATAAAGAAGCGTACCTTAGGACGGAGTTCAGCCGCCATTTCATAGACCTTAGTGCTTATGTCCAAGAATTCAGTTATGCATGGGATGGATTAGGTCCCACGATACCTATTGACACTTAAATTTTGGCTCATCATTTAGAAATATTCGCACAAAAATTAGGGATTAATTTTTAACCTCTAAACAAAAAATAACATAATTAGATGCCATAGCATATAGTATATTCATTGCATTTTAATTTGGACTGGTGGCGAATGGTTCCAAACTTAATTGAGCCCACGTGGATTGGAAAACTCGGCCAAGCCCATTCATCATTATGGCTGAATTTTTTTGCACGTAGGGTTCTATACTTGGAAAGAATTTGGGAAGATTTTCAGAATATATACGTGGAAGTTCACGACGAGCGCAATAATCTTCAAGAAACTTGTACGTGCATAACTATTTGAGGAAGTAAATATGAAGAAGATGGCAAGATCAATTTTGGTGGGTATGATCAATATTCGGCTAAGAAAGGCCACAAGAAGAAAAAAGAAATAATAATCAGGAATATTTACACGTGCATTCATAAAAGGGTAGTCCATCTCTCACTTTCTTTCAGAGATATACTTTTTCACTTATAAAAGGGGAGAAGACCATCGGGCAAAAAGAGAGGCCGCACATATTGAATATACGGCCGAAGGCGAAGGAAAGAAGGAGCAGGCCACGGCCGAATACCTCACGACCAAACATCTCACGGCCATGCCTTCACCGATCCTCATTGTTGTCATTAGTGTCCTTGCTGCCACTTGCTGTTGCTTGATGAAGCTGAGAAGCTGCTATCTTGCCGAACATCGCCGAGCACCCTCTACCGCAGCCCTTCAGTGATACTCAAGCGAAATGGAGAGAGAGAGAGAGAGAGAGAGAGAGAGAGAGAGAGAGAGAGAGAGAGAGAGAGAGAGAGAGAGAGAGAGAGAGAGAGAGAGAGAGAGAGAGAGAGAGAGAGAGAGAGAGCTTTGGGGGGACTCTCGGCCAATCTCCCTTTCGTCCGAGTACTGTTAGTGGTATGCCCTAGGAATCAATCAAGGTTAATACTCTAATATTAGTTGTGAATTAGGTTGTGTCGGAAAACCGACCTTCACTCTACTTAGGTAGTCATAATGTTTTGTTAGAAACCGCTTATGACTTGTGGTCCAAAAAAGATTTTGAGCACACTGCTAATGTTTAGTGAACCTATAGGGTCGTACACAATAGTGAACTGAGTTAATATTTTCTGTGCGTCGGGATCTACTTAAAATAAGAAGTAGATTTTAATTTATTCTCCTATTCAACTTATCTACGCGGTTGTGCACGTTATGAGATAACAATTAAATGCATGATTAAAGGTGGACAGTTTGGAGAGCCCAAATCGCCCGACCCCACTTCTTTTAATTTGCGTAGATAATGAGGCTATATATATATATATATATATATATATATATATATAGCGTGTGGGTGACGAAAAATCCTAAGAGAGAAAAAATGTCACGCCCTGAACCCCGTGAGCACGCAACATCCAGCAATGGTCATTATGATGCGATGTCTCAGGACGCATCGCCGACCCAACATTTTATCTTTTGATTACGCATGCGGAAGCTAAATAAAGATTCACCCAGATAATAACAATAAACAAGGATAGATAGGAAAACGGTTTACAACATTGAAATCAAAACACCATTTTAACATTTACTTGATTAACCCCTGGGAGCATTTTTTTTACGAGCCCACTTCAGGCATTTCCAAAAAGTTTACAAAAAGATGTCGGGTTGGGGTCAATCTAATTCACCAAAAGTCAGCTTCCACGCACCCCGAACCATACTGGGTGCATCAACATGTTAAGGGCCTGAAAAATATTTAACAACCACAAATGAGATAAAAATCTCTATAAGTTAATGCCTAAGCCCCGTTTAGAAGGTCAACTCACCTCGGGGGTCCCTAATCACGCGACCATGCACAAATCATTATCCAACTACAGGCATCCTTACCTTGCCTTGGCACACATATTATGCATAACATAGATAGTCATATGTCACAATGATGCATCATGCATATCACATACCCATAACGTGTAATGAGATTTCTCATGCATTGTGCATCACAGTCGCGCGTGTCTTGATTATAAGGCAGAATCCACTTGGGCACGTCCCATACCATGCCTAGCAGTTTCTACCCCATAATCAAGCACTATGCATCACACGTATTCCATTTATTACGACCCCTCTTGGCCACTGCACATCAAGCGATACACAACGAGATGGCAGTCTTCCGACATAACCGGGCATCGTCCCACCACATCGGGCATGGCAACGTCAAACGATACACAGGATGACGGCATTCCAATACGGAAGCATCAAACGATACATAGTAAGATGGTATCCCGTAAGGAGCATTGGATCCACCCTCGGACCGCGATCAGGCATCCGGAGTATCGGCAATCCAGATAATCTCCAGGCATCTGATAAACCGAGCGCGATACGCAGCAGACCTCGATAAACCGGGCATCGTCAAGAGATACACAGCGAGACGGCTCCAACGTGTGACCACACGAGCACACAAGCATTCAGGCCAATTCTTATCTTTTCATTTAGCCAATGCATACATGAATCGTGCTCACATTCATGCCACACAACAATAACAAGTGGTCACACAAGCAAACGGTCAATCGACTTTGTGAACCTCATTTTAAAACATGAATTTACAAAAGCATTCGACATCAGATCAATGCCAAATAAACATCATTAAAAGGATAGATAAGTGTGGTTACTGTTTCCAGTAAGTCAGAAATCATAAACCAGTGCTTTCAAGTAAGAACCAGCAGATCATGGAAATCTAGTAAAACTGGATAGATTTGCATGATTTGGGAAATCAATCTCAAAGGCATAGTAAATGGTTTCCAAAAATTATAAAATTCGAATATGTTATAAACAAGACCTTCACAAATATTTTCCATGAAGAACACAATCCCAAAATCCTTCTACAAAGATTACTTTTGATGGCTCGGAAACAACCTAGAACTGGTCCGCCGGAACAGGGGAACTGAACCAGAAGAAATGCTCGTTTTACAAACCAAATCCTTTCAAACACTTTGAAATTTTTATACTTTGTAGACATGGATTTCGTTTACAAATCTTGTGAAGGAAGTATGGTCCAAATCGAACTGGAAATTTTTATAAAAATCTGAGAAGGCACGAAGGTCACGGAATCCACAGTATAAAACAGTTCTAGTTCGGTAAGAAATTGGACCTTCGTGTAACCCATTTGAGCTCAGAAAAATCTGAAATTTAAGTATGTTATAGATCAAGATCTTGTGAACAACTTTTATGAAGAACTCTTTTAAACATTCTAACCACAAAATGCTTTATAAAAATGGAAAAATCAGGGACGTACAGTATAATCAATTATGAAATCAAGATAAAAACTCCAAGAAACGCCTTCAACTTTGAGATCCACCACTTCTCAGCCATGAAAATACCACACCAAGAGTTCAAATCAACATCCAACATCTATTTCAACTTAGTCTAACAATCAAGACTCGCCGACGCTCATTCTAGAAGTTCAAACACACTAAAACATTAACTAGCTAAACTACCCAATGCAAGTTAAACATCCTAAACAAGGGATTAGATGTTAACTTACTCGTCTAAAAACGACGACAATGCGAGGACGATGGCAACGACATGAGTTGTCCGTGGTGGCCTCGGCTTGCCACGGCAATTGTTAAGCGGCAAACAGCGATGAGCGGCACGTGGCGATCTACGGGGCTCAAGGGTGGTGGCGTGAGGGAGGAGAGGAAGGCGTGAGAAGGGAGAGAGAGGCGTGAGGGAGGAGAAGGGGGGGCGTCACGTGAGGCTCTCCCTCTCTCCCTCTTTCTTCCTATTTATAAATAGAAGCCTTACTTGGTCACCACTCAAGACATTTAATGCTGGTCATGATGACGGTGCCTCCAAAGTCCAACTTCCATTAATGCGAGTCATAATGAAGGGCCCTAAAGTCCAAGCAATCAATACAAGCCATTATGAGGGTGGCCTCCAAAGTTAAGAACAATAATGGCCAATTAATAAAGCTTGGAGGATAAGCTTTGACTCGGTCAATGCCTTATCCTCTAAATTCCTCTACAAATTTCCCGAACCGTGTACTCTCTAGAACCTTCTGACTTTGCTGAATTCTCACACAAATGACTCGGCCAATCGGGTCACACGAAATATACCAATTGGCACAAAAATCACAACCCGTGCCATACTTAATCATAAGATTTTCTGAAGGTTTTCCGCGATAAACACGCATAATAATTCCATCCAACGGCCAAAATTTAATCTAATAAAGAGGTTTCTAGAAGGGCAAGTTAGCAAATAATTTTCGATGGTCAATTCGTAAAAATTATGAGGCAACGTCTTATAGTTCGGGTGTGATATCCTTGAGCACTCGATACGCGAAATCGGATCATAATTCGTGGCTGAAATCGATCAATCGCAACTATAATTTATCTCAAACTAACAGGCGGCTGCTAGAAATAAATTCTTCGATAGTCTTTCCCCTTTGGTTAGTGTTCCCTGGGTGATCAGGCTAGAGTGAGAATTAACTAATAGAGCGTCGATGAAATCACCATTTCATAAATCACCAAATTTGATCGAATTTTCAGGATATCACAATTCTTTCCTCCTTACAAAAAATTTCGTCCTTGAAATTTGAATTTTCATCTAATTCCTCAAAAAGAAAGGGGTATTGACGCCTCATTATGTCTTCACTTTCCCACGTGGCTCCTTCGGTTCCCTGATGTTGCCACACAACCTTGACTAGAGGAATAGTCTTGTTTCGTAGTACCTGCTCCTTTCGATCCTCAATTCTCACTGGTCTTTCCACATATGACACCCCTGTCGTCCACGTCTATCTCTTTGTAATTTAGAACGTGGGTCGGATCCAGCTCATATTTTCTTAGCATAGACACGTGGAATACATCATGTAGTTGAGCCAACTTTGGTGGCAAGTACGCCAATGATCCAATTCGCCCCAATATTTGAACGGTCCTACATATCTTGGGCTTAGCTTGCCTTTCTTGCCAAAGCGGGACGTTCCTCGCGTTGGTGATACCTTGAGGAACACATGATCTCCAACCCGAAACTCCAATGGTCTACGTCGCCTATCTGCATAACTTTTCTAGCGACTTTGGGCAGTCCTTAGCCTATCGCGTATCACCCTTACTGTATCAGTTATAACTGGTATCAACTCCGATCTTGTCAACTTCCGTTCTCCTATCTCGCCCCAATAGACAAAATGTTCCATAAGCCCTTCCATATAAAGCCTCAAATGGGGTCATGTTAATACTTTTCTGAAAACAGTTGTTGTAAACTAATTTCACTAAATGTAACTTCTCATCCCAATTACCCTTGAAATCAATCATATATGCTCGCAACATGTCCTCTAACACTTGAATCACCCTTTCTGACCGTTCATCCGTTTGTGGGTGGAGTGCAGTACTATACTGAAGTTTCGTTCCTAGAGCCACTTGGAGACTCTTCCAAAATTTTGAGGTAAAATTTGGGTCTCAGTCCGATGTAATAGTCATAGGCACTCCGTGCAGTCGCACTATTTATTTAACATATAAGCCTTATACTTTTCAAATGTATAGTCCACTCGCACAGCTAGAAAATGTGCAGATTTAGGCAATTGATCCACTATTATCCAAATAGAATCGTGATTACTTGACGTTCTTGACAATCCTTGCACAAAATTCATAATAACAAGCTCCCATCTCTATTTGGGAATTTCTAAAGGCTTTATCATATCTGCTGACTTATGACGTTCGGTTTTCACTTGCTGACACGCCAGGCACTTCGAGACGTGCTTAGCAATATCAACCTTCATTCTACTTCATCATTAATGTTGCTGAAGGTTACGATACACTTTCATACTCCCAATATGGATACTATATCTTCTCCTATGCATTTCTGACAAAATCTCATTCGTAAGTCCTTCCTCTTTGGGCACGCGAAGACGTCCATGAAGCTTTACCATTTCATCATCCGATACTTGAAAATTCCGATCTTTCTACCTTCTACTACTTCTTTGCAAACCTTGGTAATCTCAAGATTTGATTGCTGCATTATTCTAATCCTTTACATAATCTCCGTTTCAATCCTAAGTGCAGCCATCATACTTGTCAGCTCATTCATATCAGCTTAGACTCCGAATTTCAATTTTTCTTCAGTAAATTCCATTCCTGATTAATCATATTCACCACCGTCATTGAAGATTTCCGACTAAGAACATCCGCCACCTTATTCGCCTTCGCTCCAACCTGCAATCTACCTTACTCCCAATGTATTGCATCTTTCATATCTAGTATGATCTGAACTTTCATAAACCATCAATGAATCTATCAAGATCTCTATCATCTTAATCACGACATAACCTAAGAATACCTCTCCCTCCAATTGGAGATTCACGAAATCAGAATATTAAATCAATGGCTAAAATACTTCCAATCATAATACTTAGAAAAAGACCAACTTCTTCAAGTTTCGAACCCATTATCTCCCAAGCAATTGACTGTATGTCTCCATGGAGTTTGATACCACCTGAGTAAGAACTTGTCTTTGATCACTATTTGAAAGATTGACTCTTAGACATGAGTGACTATCATCTTCCAAATCATCAAAATAAGAGGTTGTCCTCAATTCCACATAACTTAACATGAATATTATTACTTAAATGATCATTACCTAATTGAATAACTTCAACTCCTCAAATCTCCCAAAGGTAAAATTTTACCTATATTCTATTCAATGTTTTCCCAATTTCTAAACCTCGAGAATCATTATTCAACGTATCACTTCTAATATCACAACTTAAGCATCCATCCATTTTCCTTTAAAGAGGGCACAATCCTTATCCTCTAATTTCACAAAACTGGTTACAATCAAGTTGGATCCTACAATCATGAGGAACATACCTATCACTTCAACCTATAAATCACAAGTGAATTTACACCACATGTAACAACTCAAGCTTATAACTTCCAAGGTCATTACTTATCATACTAAGTATCTTCATGTGATACATTAAGACTTTGGATATATATTCTCTTTTTCCAATAGGAGATCGCAGCCTAACTCAATCAATCATAACTTACTTTCTATAAATCATATCTTGGCCAATTCATCTAGTTCCACCGATAATCAAAACTCCATCTCATTTGAAGACCTACTTTGCGGATAACATCCAAACATCCAAAAGATCAGTACTCACCATCAGAGCTTAAAATTTAAACTTAATGCCTCTAAAATACATCATTATCTTGATGCAAAATAACCAATACTAGCATCCTTGGTTCCTCTGCCAAAGTATCAACTACAGTTGCTAAATAGCCTTGGTAACTCTTATCCAACATCCAAGTAACCCTAGGTGATGAAATCAAAGGGATCAATAGTCCTCCTCGATTCTCGACAAACTCAAATCCAACGCTCCCTATAGGCTCAAACTGAATCGTCTTACGATGACAATTTACTGTAACTCATTGCTTGGTGAGCCAATCCATCCCACTAATCGTACCGAGGTCAAATATCGTCCAAACAACTAAATCCATGCTGTCTTTACGACCACCAATAGATAACTTACAACTAACACAACCAACTACGGACACTACGCTATCCTTTAAAGGGGTAGAAATACTATAGACCACTCTTAGTAATTTCAGATTTAACCCCACTAAGTCCACAAATTGCTTAGCCACAACAAAGGCATAGATCCAGGATCAAACAAAATATAAGCAGCATGGTTGTGTAACGAGACTATACCTATAATTATGGCGGGCGAGTCTTCCACCTCCTTCCTCGTGACAGCATAGACCCTTCCTTGTATTTGGGGTCGGTTCAACTGGTTTGGTGAGACGTTCCTTGCAGGTTGTCCTACCTACTGCACTGGTCCATGCTCTCCTACGGCTTGTTGTGGACAGTCTCTTACATAGTGGCCGTGCTAGCTACATCTGAAGCGAGCTTCCGTCTTCACTAAGCATAGGGCTGATCCGCGGCTCCTATGATAAAAGCGACACACACCATTTGGATTGTATGCCGATTTCCTCATACTACCTTTCTCGTTAGGAGGGCTGGGCAACCTATCCCCTGTCATCAGTTTCTTCCCAAACCGATGATTATCCTTGTTTGGCACAAACCATGATCTAGACGAAGCTGCTCTCTCAGCCAGGTTCCTCTCGATCAACTGTGCCCTCTCATACAATTCATCACAATTCTTCAGATTCAGGGGCATCAATTGATCCTTAATCTCGGGTTTCAGCCCATCCCTAAACCTCCTTGCTTTCTAATTCCAAAAAGGAATTGGAAATCATAAACAATCCGTCAAAAAACGAGAAATCTAATAACCAAGCACAGGCACATAGTGTTTTCCTAACTTACTATCCCAAAACCCATCGCACCTTATCACTCCAGGTCTCGACCAAACTTGGACTCGAGCTGACCTTGCTCTGATACCAATTAAACTAGGATGTCATGCCCCGAACCCCGCGAGCGCGCAACATCTAGCAATGGTCGTTATGATACGATGTCTCAGGACGCGTCGCCGACCCAACATTTTATATTTTGATTACGCATGCGGAAGCTAAACAAAGATTCACCCAGATAATAACAATAAACAAGGATAGATAGGAAAACGGTTTACAACATTGAAATCAAAACACCATTTTAACATTTACTTGATTAACCCCTGGGAGCATTTTTTTTACGAGCCCGCTTCAGGCATTTCCAAAAAGTCTACAAAAAGATGTCGGGTTGGGGTCAATCTACTTCACCAAAAGTCAGCTTCCACGCACCCCGAACCATACTGGGTGCATCAACATGCTAAGGGCCTGAAAAATATTTAACAACCAAAAATGAGATAAAAATCTCTATAAGTTAATGCCTAAGCCCCGTTTAGAAGGTCAACTCACCTCGGGGGTCCCTAATCACGCGACCATGCACAAATCATTATCCAACTACAGGCATCCTTACCTTGCCTTGGCACACATATTATGCATTACATAGATAGTCATATGTCACAATGATGCATCATGCATATCACATACCCATAACGTGTAATGAGATTTCTCATGCATTGATGCATCACAGTCGCGCGTGTCTTGATTATAAGGAAGAATCCACTTGGGCACGTCCCATACCATGCCTAGCAGTTTCTACCCCATAATCAAGCACTATGCATCACACGTATTCCATTTATTACGACCCCTCTTGGCCACTGCACATCAAGCGATACACAACGAGATGGCAGTCTTCCGGCATAACCGGGCATCGTCCCACCACATCGGGCATGGCAACGTCAAACGATACACAGGATGACGGCATTCCAATACGGCAGCATCAAACGATACATAGTAAAATGGTATCCCGTAAAGAGCATTGGATCCACCCTCGGACCGCGATCAGGCATCTGGAGTATCGGCAATCCAGTTAATCTCCAGGCATCTGATAAACCGAGCGCGATACGCAGCAGACCTCGATAAACCGGGCATCGTCAAGAGATACACAGCGAGACGGCTCCAACGTGTGACCACACGAGCACACAAGCATTCAGGCCAATTCTTATCTTTTCATTTAGCCAATGCATACATGAATCGTGCTCACATTCATGCCACACAACAATAACAAGTGGTCACACAAGCAAACGGTCAATCGACTTTGTGAACCTCATTTTAAAACATGAATTTACAAAAGCATTCGACATCATATCAATGCCAAATAAACATCATTAAAAGGATAGATAAGTGTGGTTACTGTTTCCAGTAAGTCAGAAATCATAAACCAGTGCTTTCAAGTAAGAACCAGCAGATCATGGAAATCTAGTAAAACTGGACAGATTTGCATGATTTGGGAAATCAATCTCAAAGGCATAGCAAATGGTTTCCAAAAATTATAAAATTCGAATATGTTATAAACAAGAACTTCACAAATATTTTCCATGAAGAACACAATCCCAAAATCCTTATACAAAGATTACTTTTGATGGCTCGGAAACAACCTAGAACTGGTCCGCCGGAACAGGGGAACTGAACCAGAAGAAATGCTCGTTTTACAGATAAATCTGAAATTTAAGTATGTTATAGATCAAGATCTTGTGAACAACTTTTATGAAGAACTCCTTTAAAGATTCTAACCACAAAATGCTTTATAAAAATGGAAATACCAGGGACGTACAGTAGAATCAATTATGAAATCAAGATAAAAACTCCAAGAAACGCCTTCAACTTTGAGATCCACCACTTCTCAGCCATGAAAATACCACACCAAGAGTTCAAATCAACATCCAACATCTATTTCAACTTAGTCTAACAATCAAGACTCGCCAACGCTCATTCTAGAAGTTCAAACACACTATAACATTAACTAGCTAAACTACCTAATGCAAGTTAAACATCCTAAACAAGGGATTAGATGTTAACTTACTCGTCTAAAAACGACGACAACGCGAGGACGATGGCAACGACATGAGTTGTCCGTGGAGGCCTCGGCTTGCCACGGCAATTGTCAAGCGGCAAACAGCGGTGAACGGCACGCGGCGATCTACGGGGCTCAAGGGTGGTGGCGTGAGGGAGGAGAGGAAGGCGTGAGAAGGGAGAGAGAGGCGTGAGGAAGGAGAAGGGGGGGCTTCACGTGAGGCTCTCCCTCTCTCCCTCTTTCTTCCTATTTATACATAGAAGCCTTACTTGGTCACCACTCAAGACATTTAATGCTGGTCATGATGACGGTGCCTCCAAAGTTCAACTTCCATTAATGCGAGTCATAATGAAGGGCCCTAAAGTCCAAGCAATCAATACAAGCCATTATGAGGGTGGCCTCCAAAGTCAAGAACAATAATGCCCAATTAATAAAACTTGGAGGATAAGCTTTGACTCGGTCAATGCCTTATCCTCTAGATTCCTCTACAAATTTCTCGAACCGTGTACTCCCTGGAACCTTCTGACTTTGCTGAATTCTCACACAAATGACTCGGCCAATCGGGTCACACGAAATATACCAATTGGCACAAAAATCACAACCCGTGCCATACTTAATCATAAGATTTTCTGAAGGTTTTCCGCGGTAAACACGCATAATAATTCCATCCAACGGCCAAAATTTAATCTAACAAAGAGGTTTCTAGAAGGGCAAGTTAGCAAATAATTTTCGATGGCCAATTCGTAAAAATTATGAGGCAACGTCTTATAATTCGGATGTGATATCTTTGAGCACTCGATATGCGAAATCGGATCATAATTCGTGGCTGAAATCGATCAATCGCAACTATAATTTATCTTGAACTAACGGGCGGTTGCTAGAAATAAATTCTTCGATAGCCTTTCCCCTTTGGTTAGTGTTCCCTGGGTGATTAGACTAGAGTGAGAATTAACTAATAGAGCGTCGATGAAATCACCATTTCATAAATCACCAAATTTGATCGAATTTTCAGGATATCACAAAAAAAAAACGCCTCCAAGAGAATACGAAGAGAATCGTTCTCTGTTTGTGTGTGTAGATACCGATAGAGGCGCAACACTTGTGGCGCTAATCCAAACATAATCGATTGTCAATTTACCTTGGATATGAAAAAAGTATAAGTCGAACTTCTGTTTAGATTTCAATATACGCATGGATCCTGTTTATGATTTCGGTTTATAAATTCTGCTGCATTTTTAGCACTTGAGGACCCTACAAGTACGTCCACGAGCGGCCGTGTCCATTAGCCCGACACCTCTTTTTGCTGATCAACGCTGCTGTGACCTCTATCGGCTTTGCTGCTTCTCGACAAGTCTGCGCTCGATGCCGACCAACTGTATCAACGAAGTATCAGATCTCGATGCTTCAACTTGAGCAAATCCAGTACCGCGAATCTTGAAGCTGGTGCTTGTTGCCCCAATGAAGTTCCTAAGCGAGAATCGGTGGCCTTGAAGTTCCTTTGGCGCGTAGTCCAGCAATTAGTCAGCAATGTCCATGCAAGACACGAAGAAAGGGCGGGGTACATGAGTAATAAAAAAGTAGAAGAGAATATTTGTTCTCTTTTTCTTGCAAGTTATCCACGATTTCAGCAAGTTCTATGTGGCGCCCTCCGTCCCTGTCGTGATTTGCAGCTCTCTCCTGACAGCGTTGCTGAACCGGCCATTAAACGAGCCACCACGTGGTCCAGGTCAGCCACCAAATCGAGCAATATCGGAGCACCATCGTGACTAGCCACCGTCGCTCACTGTGATCCATCACTGCAATTGCCATCCCATTCGCGATATTCCGAATTAGGTAAAGAATATTGTCCGATGGGATTTTGTGATGTTTATTGCCTATTTCGATTTTATTGCAATTTCAATTAGATGTTGTGTCAATATTGTTATAGTCGAAGATCTTTTGAACATCCGTGAATTAGGATATTTTCCTAATTTCATAATGTGTTATGATTGTCAATCCGATCTCATGCCTGTTATACAATGCACTATCGCATGAAAAATCATCATACGATTTGCGATTGTGTGGAAAATTGGCCATTGTGATCCTCATGCTCGAGATTTGATCTTTCTATCTATTTTCCAAATTTATATGGATATGGATGATGTCATGGGTGATTGGATGCTATCTTTAATTTTGGTTTGATCTTTATCTTAATATGATTTGATTCTATGTTAAAAAAATCCCCAAAAAAGATTAGAGAGGATCAAGGTAAATTTTAGTTGGTAACATTGCATGTTAAAATAGATTATAGATAAATCTTTCAAAATATATTAGAATATAGGTTAGAATCTTTCTTTTCCCTATAGATTGAATGCTATGATAGGATTTATCCAATTAGGATAGCATTCCAATTTAAATTAGGATTTGTCCTATTTAATTCCTAAAATGAATTGGATAATATTATGCACTAGATAATAAATTTTCATTATTTTCTTATTCCGAATTTTAATTGAAAAATACAAATAAATATATCAACTGTATGTCATATAGATTAACTGCATCTTACTTGCATCATAGCCATGTCATTACTATGTGTCACATATGCTATGTCGCATGTCATCTTGCCACGTCATTCATAACTTGCCATGTCATCATGTATGCCACGTCATTCATGACTTGCCATCTCAACATGTATACCACGTCATTCATAACTTGCCATGTCATCGCTTGTATGTCATCTAGTAATTATAACTTAGTTTCATGAAATCATGTGTCATGCTCAAATGGTTGCATATAAATTTTGCCCGTCACTAGAAATTACATGTTAGGTTATTTAATTTTGTGTGTCATGTTCGAATGTACATGTTGTCACATTCGAATGTGCATGTTTTGTACATTATCACATTACATGCATTCCATATAAGTTAATTCTCATTTAAATAAGAGAAAACCCTAAAAAATATTTTGAGTGAAATTGGGTGTTAATTAGAAATCATATTTAGGATGATGCTGTGATTTTCTAGCTAACATTGCAGATGCTGTCGTTACTTTAAGTTAGTGTACCCTCCCTATCTTGCAATTTATTTATTATTTTGATTATTAGGTGTTACATTAATGATTATGTACCTATATGATTACCTTACGTGTTAGTGAATAGGTTTAAAATTCATCCAAACTAACGACAAGAAAATTTTTAAAATAAAAGAGAAAGGTACTGAAAAGGGCATTAGAGTAATATAGCATAACCAAGTCTTGGGATCTATAATCTCTTGTTCGTAAAAGATAAGTAAATCTCTCGATACTTTACTAGTGTTTCTAATCAACCCATCAAAAAATATATTAGTAGTAACTCCTAATTGAAATAAGCTTGTATGTTAAATAATTTGAACCTAAGTTAGGAATTGGTATGGACTTGGAAAAACCCGAGTTAAGACTTTTAATAATCCATTAATGAACCCCTAGGCGGTGCACCATTCAAGATAAGGTCATGCCAATACCCTTTAAGTAATTCAACCTATATTTTAATATGTCCCAAAACATTCATCAAATGATTTCCTAAGAATGCATGAATTTTATTGAAGAATTTGAAATATCACTGTCACGCCGCGATTTTTTTTTTGGGCTTTCGGGATTTGCGCGCTACGAAGGTATTTCTGTGTAAAGGTCTCTCCCAGACCATAGCTCACGTGACAGTGGAAGGTAATTTCCTATTTAGTCTAGGTTTGTGATTTTGGAGTCGCCACTAGTCATTATTGATAGGTAGACTAGAAACCTAATCGAGTTACGGGAAAAATACCACGATTCTACGAACCAGAGATTCTGAGTACGGGGACTTGGTTACGTTATTGATCCCGAATCGAGATCCCTAATGCCCTTTCGGCACCTAAGAACGATACGACGTCTAACGTGTCATGCAAATTTCGGAGACTTGCCCATTAATTCTATCCATTCTAATCGTAGGAAAGACCAAACAAGTATTAAACGCACAATTGAAGTCAATCAAATCAATCAATCCTAAGTGGTCTCTAAAAATGAAAATCAATCAAAACATTCAAACCCTAATGAAGCTCTAGAAGCTTATTCATTTCATGATTTACATTTTTTTGGGGTTTTAGGTTTTTTTTTAGGGGTTATAACCCCAGAATTTGGGATTTTTTTAAAAATACCACTTGGGCACTTCCAAAAATTTAAATCTCACTTTTTATGGTTGGCCACGATGTTTGTTGGACCATTCTGTGAATTTTTAAAATTTTTGAATTTTTTTTGAAAATTTTATTAACCGAGAATTAATTTTTTATGATTTTTTGAATTTTTTATGAATTTTCCAATTTTTAAATTTTTTATTGATTTTTCCAAATTTTTTTACATTTTTTATTTGTATTTTCTGAATTTTTATGAATTTTCTGAAAATTTTTGAGTTTTTATGAATTTTTTTTATATTTTCCAAAAAAATATATTTTTCTAATTTTTTATTTTTTATTTAATTTTTCTGAATTTTTATGAGTTTTTTTTATATTTTTTTAGTATTTTTTTATTTTTTAAAATTTCCTGCTACGAAAATGAATCGGGCCGGCCCAGTTCAACCCGGTTCAGCTTGACCGAACCGGGCTTCGCCGACGCTAGTCGCCGATCACCTCCTCTAGCGAGCCCAACGCTGAAACGACGCCGTTTTTGGTGTTTTTCATTGAGGCATTTTCACAAACACCTTATGGGCATGGTTCGGTGTTAAACGTTCTCAAGACTGCCGGTTTGTGATCGTCTCCGGCGACCTTCCGGTAAATGTTATGCCATTCCGATTGCACCATTGTTATGTCCATGTATTGTATTCTCAATCTAGCCTACTCGGAACGCCGGCGGATGTTCGCCGGTCGACGAAAAACCGATTAAAAAAGGAACCTAACACTGATCTAAACTAGCATTCCTAGCTTTTAGACCATCACACAGAACGTCCTAGCCATTTCTAGCATTCATTCATCAGTCAAAACATTTACAAGGAATCAGAGACACTAACTTGCTCAACCATAGATCATCGGTAATGCTCCGACGGGTGGAAAATGCTCCGGCGAGATTCAACCAATGATGACCGATTTAGTTTTGTTGATTCAATGACACAATATGCAAGCAAACAACAAAAATATGCTCCGAACGTATTATAAAGCTTCAAAAAATCAAAATCTCCAAGAAAATAGCTTGAATATGCATTTTAAGATGAAAATGGTTTTCTGGAATTCTAAAAAAAATAATCACGAGCAATGTTTACCTTCTTCGTTCGATGATTAGGAGAATTTGTTGAACTGATCCGCACTTATTGGGTTGTTCCTTGCCACTTGAACTTTCACCCGGTGGTCTTGGTCTCGCCGAAAGAGCTCCGATCACGCCGGATGAGCTTGATTTTCAAAGGTTCACGGTCAGCTTCCATTCTGGTTCGCCCGAGGAGGAGATCCTCCCTAGATGGTCGATTTGCCGGCGCCGATCACTCGACCTGGGGATCTCCACTCCTCTCTCTCTCTTTCTCTCTCTCTCTCTAGATTTCAAGCTTTTTCCTCTTTGGTTCTCTCTCTCTCTCTTCAGCAATTCGTCAAGCATCTTCCTTGCAATCTTCCAATTTTTTTTAGTTTTTCCTTGATAAAAAATCCCCCCCAAAGATCATTACAATCAATTTCTAATCAGTTATAACTGATCTCCGACAACAACTGGAGATTCTCTAGCTGTCATTCAGGTCAAATACGTGATTATTTAACTAGAAAGGATCGACTAAGCCACGGGCTTGAAATGATTTTTCTAGATTTTTGCACATTCTGGGGCAAACTGGGTAGGGAAGATGAACAACCCGGGTCAGGTCGGGTTGACCCGATCGACCTGGCAGACCCGGGTTGATCTAAATTCGCAAATTAAACCCAATTTTGACCCAATTTTCAAAATTAAACCCCGAAATTGAATTTCCCATCATATTTCGAACCCAAATATATGATTTTCTCCAATTTTTATTATAATTGTGTCCAAGAGTTTCACATTTTTATATTCGGGTTAATAGGATTTTATTCAATTTGATGTCTTAATGAACTAATTAGGCAATATTGATGCCAAAATTGAATTACCCACATCTGATTAACCCTAGAAATGATGGTCTCATATTTCGACAATTTCATATTGGGCACGATTCCCAATTTGGGTTCAAAATTCTTTATTTTCAATTGAATTTTGGGGATTTTTTATTTTTATGTCAAATTATGCAATTGGACTAACCATTATGTAATTCAAGGTCTCAGAATCATTTCTTGTGAAGACACTATGACTTAAAAATGACTAAAAAAATTTAATTGCATTTTTGGTTCAATTTGGGTTTAATTTTGCCAATTTTGGAATAAACACATACCCAATTGAGATTTTTCAAAATTGATGATGTATTCATGAAATTGGATTTAAAATAAGACTAATGACTATTTTTATGGAATTTTATGATTTCATTTGCTATTTTTCTTTATTTTCTCACTTATTTTTATTAAAAGAAATTAAGGAAAAATGCTAAAAAATTATTTTTTGGTTTAGAAATAGGTTTCTAGGCTTGGCCAAGATTCCTAGTCCCAATTTTTGGATTTTTGAAAATATAAAAAAATTAAGCTAAAAATTAGGTGTCAACAGCTGCTCCTATTTGAGATTGAGCTCGTTAGATGTTGATCTCAAAGACAAGATGACACCTGAATTTTTAGTCGACTCACTAACCAAGATAAGATGGAATTTCACAACAACTGATTAGGGATCTTGCTTTTGAAATTCGTGATTTAATCTAAAGGTTCTCTTTTCTGAACATATTTTGAAAGGTTCTTAATGATTTAGGGAGAGAAGCTTACCTGTTTATGAGCTGTCTCTTTATTGCTTATCCAAGGGCATGAATTGATAGTGGTGATGATTATGATGGTTATTCGGATTTCGTGGTTTAAGGACAAATCCACGAACCATGACACCTGAGGCTCCCCGCCTGAGAATTTGAAAATTTGCCTAGTGGTTCCTCACCAGTAGGACTTTGAATTTGCCTAGGGGCTCCTTGCTTGTAGGACTTTGGATTTGCCTAGTGGTTCCTCACCAGTAGGACTTTAATTTGCATAGGGGCTCCTCGCCTATAGGACTTTAATTTGCCTAGGGGCTCCTCGCTGGTAGGACTTGAATTTGCCTAGAGGCTCCTCGCCTGTGGGACTTTGGATTTGCCTAGGAGCTCCTCACCTGTAGAACTTTGAATTTGCCTAGGGCTCCTCGCCTATAGGACTTTAGATTTACCTAGTGGTTCCTCATCAGTAGGACTTGAATTTGTCTAGGGGCTCCTCGCCTGTAGGACTTTGGATTTGCCTAGGGGCTCCTCTCCTGTGGGACTTTAGATTTGCCTGGGGACTCATTGCCTGTAGGACTTTGAATTTGCCTAGTGGTTCATCACCAGTAAGACTTTGAATTTGCCTAGGGATTCCTCGCTTGTAGAACTTGAATTTGCCTAAGGGCTTCTCGCCTGTAGGACTTTTAATTTGCCTAGGGGTTCCTCGCTTGTAAGACTTTGAATTTGCCTAGGGGCTCCTTGCTTGTAGGACTTGAATTTACCTAGGTGCTCCTTGCATGTAGGATTTTGAATTTGCCTAAGGCCTGTAGGACTTTGAATTTACCTAGGGGCTCCTTGCCTATAGAATTTTGAATTTGTCTAGGGATTCCTCACCTATAGGACTTTAGGAAGACTTCAAACAATGAATGCCTTAACCGCGAGTTATGTTACTTTGAGGTTTCACTAACCTTTATATGGTTTTCTTTAGTTGACCAAAAACTATTTTGAAAAGTAGTTTTGAAATTAATCACAACTGTTTGAAAACTTGATTTTAAGTTGATCAAAAACTTTTGAAACCTAGTTTTGAAATATGCATTCTTTGTATTAAATGCATTTTAGGCAATCAAATTTCCTTTTCGAGAAATTATTTGAACAAAATGCTTTGCAATCTTTCAAGAAATGCTTGAAATGATCGTTTGGAAGACCTTCATTAGAAAGGATTTGTTTTAATCTATGAACTTAGTCTTTTCTTCATTTGATTGAAAGGGGACTTGTCTGATATCCCTCAATTTTTTTCTCTTAACCAATCCATAGGTGTTCGGAGATGTTCGTAATGTATATAATCCAATTGATCCGGTAAGGTCTTTCAGAGGATTATAATATTGGCTTGGTCAATAACTATTCAACGGATAGGCATTCTAAGGCCAAGAAAAAGGATTTCATCATATCTGACTTTGGGTCTACAAGTTAAGAACCTCGAGGACAATACAAGATATTATTGCATACACTTCTTTGAGTGATGGCTTCATGTCATAAAATCATGTTTCTTCTCTCAACATCCCAATCTGAAGAGTCTTTGGGAAGAGATTGTATTGTTGGTATTAGGTAGGCTCAAAAGGCTCATTTGTTTGAATTCAGGGTTTTTATGAAATTGATGATCTTTTTAGCATCACCACTTTTTCTTCTTTTTGCTTGTTAAGGGTCTTTCTTTTATGAACATTAGAGTCCTCTAAATGTTCATCACAATCTCTTTTCCTTTGCTCATTCTCATTTGTTGTGATCTATGATCTCTCATGATTTTGACTTTGCTTTATCAAGACTTTTTGTCATTTTGAGCTTTCTTTTGAACTCTCTCTTTCTTTCTCATTTTTCTCAGGCATTTGGCCTTACTTTTACTAGGCACTCTGCTTTTTCATGCCCCAGACTCTTTTGTCTTTGATCTTTTGAATTCTAAGAACTCTGTATTCTACCATTTTATTTCTTATCTATTAAAGTGGATTACATGCTCATGCTCCAGTGTAGAGAGATTATCACCAATTTAGGGTTTTGAAATGAATATTCAAGCTCAATTGGGATTTGCCAAAGATAATGTGTTTGGGTATAAGAAATGAAGTGCTCTTCTTCCTTTTGGGATGTCTTGAGCTTTCATATGACTTCATATGAAGTTATCAAAGAAAGATTGATGCAAGAGTATGCAATAAAATCTTTTTTGATCCTATTCTCTATATCTGTCAATCACAAACTTCCTGATTTGCCTTAATGTAGGGTGGTTCTTAATAGGGTTATTTTTTTAAAAACCTTCTCCACTGTTTTGGCTCAAATTTAGTTTGCAAGGGATAAGTATGTGTGTAGGATAGTGAAATGATTGCCTTTCATCATTTTAATCCATGTAATCATTGCGAATATCCCCTATTTTCTTCGAATGAGTTTTTCTCACTCACTTCTCCATTTTGGCTTTGAGTGTATAGGGAACGTGTTTAGATATGGCTTACCTTTCATCATTTGAAGGTCTTTCCATTCGATTTGATCTAAACTTTTTCTATGAAATTTTTCAAAGCCTTTTGTCAAATTATCCATTTTAGGGAATTTTGATGCTTAGTACATTCTTAAACAAAGCGTGTTTCAAAATTTTTTATTTGAAACATTTCTGAGGTATTTTACTTTTTAAAACAATCTATTTTGTTTTGTTCAATTTAGTGTCATTCCATTTAGGGAAAAAGAAGTTCGTTTTTTCTCTTAAAAATGCAAGTTCTTTAACACATACTCTCTTAATTTGAAGTTACCTGTCTGGTCAACTTACTAAGATCCCTCTTGGTTGCATGTTTTTGCTTTGGTTCCACTAGGGATTCTTCTTTTGTCGCTCTATTTTCTTTGTCTTCCTGAGGATGATAAAAAGGAAAGCACATTAGAGGATATCAATGGAAAATAGAATTGGAAGTGACACTTCCCTTTACTATTTGATAACTCCATTGGGAATTCTAAAATCATCAAGTGATTCGGATTCTTTTTGCTTTCTTCTGTAAAATAGATAAACATGTTCATAAACTGCATGGTATGCGTGGTATGCATATATTCTAAAGCGACCCGAATATTTTCTTGAATGTTCGTCTTCATTTCATGGGTAGAAAATCTTGACAGCATATGCATTTACAGGATAGGCCAGTTCTGTTCCTGCTATATCTACAAGAATCAATGCTCTTCCAAGAAGAAATTTCTTGACAATGTATGGACCCTCATAATTCGGAGTGAATTTATAGCGAGAATCTGAATTGTTAAAGATAACTTTCTTTATTAGTAAATCCCCTGTTTTGAAATTTCTTGGTTTCACCTTTCGATTAAAGGATTTAGCCACTCATCTTTGATAGGCTTATCCATGGCATATAGCTCTTAGTCTCTTTTCATCGATCATGTTGAGTTGTTCATATCTTTATTGGATCCACTCAGCTTCTGAAAGCTTTAACTGAGATAGTACTCTTAATGAAAGAATTTCTACTTCAACAGGTAGCACTGCTTCCATTCCATAAACCAAGGAAAATGAAGTTGCTCTAGTTGATGTTCGAATTGAAGTTTGGTATGCCATCAAAGCATACGGCAACCTTTCGTGCCAATCACGATAATTTTCAGCTGTTTTGGTCAATATCTTCTTTATATTCTTATTTGCCTCTTTAACTGCTCCATTCATTTGTAGACGTTATGGAGATGAGTTCATATGTCGGACACGGAAGTGTTCAAGTAAATCATCTACAATCCTATTGTTTAGATTTGAGCTATTGTCTGTAATTATTGCTTATGAAACTCCATACCTAGCAATGATGTCCCGCCTAATGAATATTGCAACATTCTTGGCAATAACATTTGTGTAGGAGTTTGCTTCAATCTATTTAGTGAAATAGTCGATGGCAACCAGGATGAACCGGTACCTATTTGAGGCCTTAGGGTTGATTGGACCAATCATATCAATGCCCCACATTGAAAATGGCCATAGCTTGGACATTTGATATGGCTTATTTGGCGGTGCATTGATTTTATCTCCATAAACTTGACATTGATGGCAACATCTCACGTGTTGGATGCAATCTGATTCTATTGTCATCCAATTATATCCCAATCTCATAATCTTCCGGGCTAGAAGATGTCCGTTCATGTGCGATCCACATTCACCTTCGTGAATTTCTTTCATGATCTATTCAACTTCCATAGCATCTACACATTTTAACAGGGTTGAATCAAATGATTTCTTGTAGAGGGTTTAACCACTGAGAAAGAATTTGTTGGCTATCTTCCTTATAAACTTCCTGTCACCTGATTAGCTTTCTTCAGGAAATTCTCCTGATTGAACATATCTTTTAATGTCATGATACCATGATTCATTATCAAACTCTGTTTGGACCATCATGCAATGAGCTGGTTGCTCAAGAATATTGATTCTCAATGGCTTTATATCCATACTATCTTCAGCCTGTAGTAAGGATGACAAATTTGCAAGAGCATCTACAAAATGATTCTGAGCTCTTGGGAGATAATCGAATATTACCTCTTGGAAACTTTCTATCATCTCTTCTAAATATCTATGATAAGGAATTAGCTTGGCATCTCGAGTTTGCCATTCACTAGTTGTTTGTAATATGATGAGCATAGAATCTTCATATACTTGCAACCTTTTTACTTTCATTGAAGGGGCTAATTGTAAGTCGAGAATGCATGCTTCGTATTTAGCGACATTATTGGTGCATGAAAATACCAATTTCGCAGATATTGGATAGTGTTGGCCTTCTGGAGAGATCAATGCTGCCCCAGTTCCTAATCTAGATAAGTTGATTACACCATCAAAATACATGGTCCATTTATCATCGACCAGTGTCAATATGTGATCATCAAATCATTCTTCAGAACTAGCAATATTCTGCGAATTTTCTGCAACATGTCTACTATTGCTCATCCTTTGACTGACTTTTGGGATGAACTTCTGATGTCGAATTTAGATAATAAAACTTGTCACTTTGCTAATTTCCTGACCAAGGAGGATTTCTCAAGAAGGTACTTAATTGGGCCATTCTCAATTACGAGCAAAATTTGGTGATGAAGGGTGTACTATCTTAATTTGTGTAATACCTAAATCAATGTAACGTATGTCTTCTCAACTGCTGGGTAATTCAGTTCTGATGTTGTGAACTTCTTGCTCAAGTAATAAATGGCTTGTTTTTTATCATCATTTGATCTTCTTTGTACAAGCACTCCTCCTAATGACTCATAGTGAATTGTCAAATATAAGATCAATGGAAATCTAGAAATTGGTTGTACCAAAACTGGTGGGCATACCAGATATTTTTTTGATCTTGTCAAAGGCTTATTGACATTCCGCATCCCACTTCACTTTGGCATTTGTCTTCAACAGTTTGAAGAATGGTTTAACAGTCTCAGAGAGTTGATATATGAAACAGGTAATGTAATTTAATCGACCCAATAGGCTTCTCACTTCTTTTACCGTAGAAGGAGTCTTTAAGTTGCATATTGTCTTGATCTTGGAAAGATCTATTTCGATGCCCCTGTTACTGACCACAAATCCTAGCAGTTTGCCAGATTTTGCCCCAAATATACACTTGTTGGGATTCAATCGCAACTTATACTTTTTAAGTCTTTCGAACAATTTGCGAAGCACCTCAACATGATTTTCTCCTTGTTTGAATTTTGCAATCATGTCATCCACATATACCTCGATTTCTTTATGCATCGTGTCATGGAACAAAGTTACCATTGCCCTTTGATATGTGGCACCAGCATTTTTCAAACCGAAAGGCATCACCTTATAACAAAATGTGCCCCATGGTATTATGAAGGACGTTTTCGCCTTATCCTCTTTCTTCATGAAGATTTGATTATATCCTGAAAAATAATCCATGAATGAAAATATTTTGAACCCAGCAGTGTTATCCACTAATACATCGATATGTGGAAGCGGGAAATCATCCTTAGGGCTTGCCTTATTTAGGTCGCGATAATCAATGCACACCTGCACCCGACCATCTTTCTTCATTACGGGTACTACGTTGGCAACCCATTTTGGATATGGTACTACTTCAATGAAACCAACTTTGAGCAATTTCATCATTTCTTCCTCTATTTTCTTTGCCAATTCCTGTTTTGTTCGCCTTAGTTTTAGCTTTTTTGGTGGAATACTTGGATCGATTAGCAAAGCATGCTCAACAATGCTTGGATCAAGGCCTGGCATGTCAGTATAAGACCATGCGAATATATCTTGATATTTCTTGAGCAAATCTATGTTCATTTTTGCCTCTGCTGAGGGAAGACTTTCTTCAATCTTAACCTCTTTAGGATTCTCTTTATCGTTCAGATTAACAATGATCATTTTTTCTAACGTGAGTGGCTTTGATTCTTCATGACGGATCCATTCCCTTCTGACCCATTCCTCATCTTCATTATCCACTTCAATATCGCAAGTAATCTCCTCGGAAAGATTTGGGCCACATATGAACCTATTATGGATATGTGAATGCTCATGCCTGACATGTAACAAACATGATTAGTAATTGCATACGAAGTAAATAACGTACATGGTTCTATGAAAAACTTTTTGGAAATTCATTTTGAAATTTATTTTGAAAGAACATAAAGACAAAGCTAGTCCTTATATCATCAGACTTCCTTACTCTTAAAATCATTTTCGCAATAAGGAGTAGTATAGAAACCCAAAGCCTCAAGCCTCATGAATGAGGATAATGTTCATTATAGGTTTAGTTTTGTTTCTATATGTCATTGACAAAATATTTGATCACTTTTATTGAATTGAAAAACACAATTACATCTATATCAAAAGGAATGTAAATTGCAACCGAACTAAAATTGCAAATGAAATCATAAGAAATTTGAAATGGCAATCAACAAAATGCAATGGAAAAAAAAAGGTTTGTACAAAAGTTCAAGAGAATCCTCCTACTCTAGTGCGTAGGTATTTTCTGCCTCAATTATGATAATGTTGATGATATTCTCCTCGAATAAACTTGGTAGAACAGATTTTTCCTCTGTATGTAAGTCCTCTTCTTGAAGTAGCTTGGAAGGTCCAGGAAAAGTTTCTTTGATGTGGATATGATGATAAGGAAGCTCTCTAACTTTGCCCTTCCATATGGATGGATTAATGAGGCGATCACCTCGGCCTTTACAGCCTCCATGGTTCTTTCGACCTTGGGCTTGGCCTCCATGGTAGTCCTTAGAGTTATCTGGAATATAACTTACTCCGTGTTTTATTCTTATAGCGAGAGGAGTGATAGGTTCCTTGATTCTTTGGGATTTCAATCCAAGACCATGATCGGGAGTAAATCCATATTGGCATAACATCCTTCCAGACATAATGGATGGTGTTGAGAACTCCGGGGGTTTTATGATGCAACCAGTAGGAATTTGTACCATTGAAATCATTTCAAAAGAATGATAACGTGGTTCTTCTTTCACTTCGGGTTCAACATACGGTATTGTAATCTCTTTGTAGGTGGTGAAATCTGTCTCCCCATGTACAGTGATCATCTTGTCATTAATGACAAACCTGACCTTCTAATGGAGACTTGAAAGAATGGCGCCAGCCATATGAATCCAAGGTCTTTCGAGTAATAAGTTGAAAGTCCTTGGAATATCCATTACTTGGAAGTCAATCAGGAAAGACATAGGGCGTATGTTTACCTCGAGCTTGATATCGCCAATAACATCTTTCTTCATTCCATCAAACGAGCGCATTGTTACCTTAGAAGGTTTAGTGAGCTCTTCACTAATCCCCAAGCGATACAGTGTGCTTAGTGGACACAAATTAAGTGCGAAACCATTATCGATCAGCACCCATGACACCTCCTTACCTCGGCAATTGACGGTAATATATAGGGCTTTATTATGGGAACGCTCGTCAATTGGGAAATCTTCATCAGAGAAGGCAATTTGATCCTTCAGAAAAATAACGCCAACAAAATCTTCCAATTGTACTTCATTAATCGTCTTCGAGATGCGCACCTCATTGAAAAGCTTCATAAGCATCATTTTGTGGCTTTTTGAAGTCTTGAAAAGATCCAATAGAGAAATCTGTGCCGACATCTTTCTTAGCTGTTCAATTACCTCAAATTCACTCGTCTTCATGATCGAAAGTAACTGTTTAATATCTTCTTCTGTTACTCCTTTCTTTTTGTGTTCACTTTCCTTCGGGGCATTGCATCTCCCCGATTGGATTATGGCATCGATTTCTTTGGGAAAGTAATCCTAAGGTATACACTTAGTGTCAAACTTTTCTTTTGGAGGAACAATGATGATCACAGGCTGTGTTTCTTCTTTTTCGATCCTTATCTAATCAATGGGAAGTTGAATAGTGATTAGTGTGACGGGACCTTCCTCTTCCTTATATTTATCTTGTAACAGCCCGAATTTCGTTGTAATTTTCGGGATCACTGAAATTGACATTATTTCGCATTTCATTTTAGTAAGTCTCGCCCAGAGCTGATCACTCTCGGGATACTAACCAAGGGGGTATGGCTAACTAGAAAAACGGTACGTGGACCTAGGACCCGACCGCGAATCGGGAACCGATCTCGAGAAATGATGAGGGAATATTTTGGGCCAATGTGGGCTTATCTTAGGAAAAGTGACGGATTTGGTTTGGCCAAGGCCAACGATGTATAATCGGATCGCGGGTGATTCCGCGCACCCGAACGTGCACGTGGCCAACCAGTCCTGAACTTGAACCCAACGGTCGCGACCTCTGGAACTAACGATAATTCCTCTTGTTCTCTGAGTGATCGAGACCGTCATGAATCGGATAACCCTAGGTCGATACGCGTAACCTCTAAACAGCCGCCCGTTAGTAAGAGACCCTGAAATTGGCAATTGAGCGAGTTTTGATCACGAAATTGGGCTCGGATTTTCATATCGATTTTCGACGGCTTAAGAGACTATTTTGGGAATCTGACATCATATTACGCTGACCATGCATATTTGGAGTTATTACAGTTAAAAATTGGAATTTCGGTCCGAGGGTGAAAAATTACGATTTTGCCCCTCGAGACACCGACTTGGACTTTGAGGCCGTATGAGGTTATTTTTCGAAGCCGATGTTATTTTAGGGTGGCCACGTACATTTGGAGTTGTTTCGGTCAAAAATTGAAATTTTGGCTCGGAAGTGAAAAATAATATTATTTTATTCCTCATAAATTTGAAGTCGATTTTTTAGGGCTTAAGAGACTATTTTCGCGATTCCGATACCATATTATGTTGGCCACATATGTTTGGGGTTGGTATAGCCAAAAATTGAAATTTCGACCTGGAACTGGAAAAATGACCATTTTGCCTCCGGCCTATTTTTTGTCCGAATTTTTGGGAAAATATTTGGGATAATTAAAATTAATTATCAGCTCAATTATTGGACTCAATGACCCTTTTACCCATCAATTATTGGATTAGGACAAATGAGGACCATTGGATCGAGGGCAAAATGGGAAGATCGCGTAGGATCGTGACATGTGGCGCCCACCAGCCCCAATATTTGATCAGCTTGGACCAGATTCTCTCTCCTCCTCCCCTCATTCGGCCAGCCCCACTGAACAGCCCCTCCTCCGCCGTTCTCTCTCTCCCTCGGCCATTCTCGCCGGAGTTCACCAGACCGCCGCCGTACCGCCGCCGTCCGCCGGTGCCGCTGCTCCGTCTGACCTCGCCTCACCACCACCACCCTCATCCCATCCCCCTTTCTCTCTCCCTCTCTCTCTCTCTCTCTGTCCATCGTCGGCTCTCTCACGGCCAAAGGAACGCCGGAGCAAGCCACCGCCGCGTCGAAGCTTGATCAGCCGAGCTGCTGCCGCCGTGACCCTCCAGTCGCCCCGTACATCGCCGTCCGTACGTTTTCGTACGCCGCGTCCGTACGTTTTCGTACGCCGCGTCCGTACGTCGCCGCCGAAATGCCGCCGCCAATTCCACCGTTCACTGGTGATCGACCGCAGTTCCTCGTCGTCGTGAAGTTGGATTAAGTGAGTATACCTCCTAAACCTGGATTAGGACTGACAGTACATTTTCTGAACTGGTTTAGGTATTATTGGTGTATATTTAAGATAGGATTGATGACCATTGGGTGGAAATAAAATTTGAGGAATTTAGTGGGATTATTATAGATAATTATTAGGCTCGGATTGATGGAATAGTGTCTGTCCGTACTTTGAGGAATATACTGGATTATAACGGACAGTAAGAATTGTTAGCTGAATGGCCAAGATTACAAGAGAGATTGGCTGTTGATTTATTGGTGATTAATTGTGCTTGATTGTGAAATGTCATGTTGTGTGCTCGTGTGGCTGAATTGTACAGTATGTGATTGGCCAATTGTCGTTTGAATTGAATGCCGAATCGGAATTTGTTGTGTGATTTTTTATTTTTTTTAAAATTTTTAAATTTTTTTTATTGATTTCTTTTATTTCTGAATTTTCCCGTCGAAGGGAATGAACCGAACCAGACCGGTTTGACCGAGACCAAATCGGCCGTCACCGGTTACCCTCTCCAGCGGGCACGGTGCCAAAAACGGCACCGTTTCGCCCCATGCCCATTGGGGCATTTTTTCAAACACTTCATGGGCATTAATCTTTGTTCTATGTTCTCGGGGCCGCCACTTTGAACCATTCTCCGACGACCTTCTGGCGATATTCCGGCGTTGATTTTTGGTTATGTATCATCCTCATATCACCATCTATCAACCTAACCTAGTCGAAACACCGTCGGACCACCTCCGGCCGACGAAAACCGAACTCAACAACACTAACTTAAACTAAACTCTAAACTAACTTTAGAAATCTATGAACTAACATTCAATCCATCCTAGCTGTCTAAGTCGCTCAAAACAATCATCAAATCATCATACAAGGCAAATGAAGGCCTACTTGAATGACCATTGGCCATGGTGAAGCTCTGGCGAAGTCCTCCGAGCTCCGGTGAGGTTTGTCCATGGTGGCCGAGAAGGTTTTGTGTGATTTTTATGACCAAAAATGCAATCAAACAGCAAGAAAATTATTCAGAAACATGTTTAAAGCATTCATGACTTGAAGGTTACAAAGAAAAATGCATAGAACTAGAAAATCAAACCTAAACACTTCTATTGAGTTCTGAAAAAAATCATGACAAGGAACGATCTTTACCACTTTCGTTTGATGATCCGACGAGGTTCCGAGACAAATGATGGCCACAAAGTTCTTCCTTGATACCTCGGCTTCAAGATTGTAGCTTTGGAATCGCAAGAATGCCTCTAGAATTGCCTGCCGTGGCTTGTTTTCAAACCTTCGTGGACTGGTTTCGTCACCAGCTCGTCGGATGTGGAGGATCACAATCGAAGCCTATTTGCCGGCGTTTTCTCATCAGAGAAAATGCCGATCACTCGGTCCTCGAACCCTCTACACGTCTCTCTAACTCTATCTCTCTCTTTCTCGCACTTTCTCTCTCTTCTCTCTCTCGGGAATTTCCTCGAACAATCTTCGTTCACTCTCTTTGGTTTTTCTTGTTTTTTGTTCTTCGATTTAGCGCTCAAAAATTGTTGAAACCAACTCCCAATCGGTTGGGGTCGTTAACCGGTGCCAGCTGGACATTTTTCAGCTGGCCAAGCCGATCAACACGTGCTTAAAATGGCTGGAAAATGTTTGACAAAGTCGCCGGTTTGAGTTAGTTTTCTGGGTTTCTCGCGGGTTGAGTGGTTGGGTGAAGAAGACGATACTGTTCGGGTCGGGTCGGGTCGACCTGCCCAACCCGGCAGTTCCGATCTTGCTTAAATTCGCGAATTAAACCCAATTTACACCCAATTTTCAAAATTCAACCTCAAAATTGAATTTCCCAGCATATTCCGAACCCAAACATATAATTTTCCCCAATTTTTATTGTAATTGTACTCAAGATTTTCTCATTTTTATATTCGGTTAATAAGGTTTTGTTCAATTCGAGGTCTTAATGACTTGATTAGGCAAAATTGATGCTAAAATTTGCATTACCCATCCATAATTAACCCTAGAAATGATAGTCTCACATTTTGGCAATTTCATTTTGGCCTGATTCGCAATTTAGGTTCAAAATGCCTTATTTTTCAATCAAATTTTGGGGATTTTTTTTATTTTTATGTCAAATTGTGCAATTGGACTGACTAATATGCAATTAAAGGTCCCATAATCAATTGTTGTGAAGACACTATGACTTAAAAATGTCTAGAAAAAATTTAATTTCATTTTTGGTTCAATTCGGGTTTAATTTTGCCCAATTTTGGGAAAAACATATACCTGATTGAGATTTTCTAAAGTTGACAGTGTATTTATGAAATTGGATTTAAAAGAAGAGTAATCACTATTTTTATGGAATTTTCTGATTCCATTTACTATTTTTCTTGATTTTCTTGCTTATTTTGACTAAAAGAAATTAAGAAAAAATGCTAAAAAATTATTTTCTGGTTTAGAAATAGGTTTCTAGGCTTGGCCAAGATCCCTCGACCTAATTTTGAAATTTTTGAAAATATAACAAAAATGAGCTAAAAATTAGGTGTCAACGGGGGCAACGGTGTATATTGCCTCACGGGCATTTTATTTGGCTCGAATTGCCTTAGATTTTTCCAAGCAACATTTGATTGCTTCGGAAATGACGATTGATGAGTACTTGGGTTTGACACCATAGCCACTTCTCGGATAGGTTCTTTGTCTTTTTTCCCGAGGTAAGGCCTTCGTGCTGCTGTTTCTTGATCCTTCTTGTCTTTTAAACCCCATTCAATTCTCTCACCCACCTTTACCAACATGGTGAATATTTGACAGCCTGATACATGAAACTTGTCGTAATACTAAGTTGGCAATGATTTTAGAAATATCTCAATGAGCTCGTTTTCACTTATGGCAGGCTTTACTTGTGAGGAACAGCTTTCCATCTCTGAGCATAGGCTCTGAATCCTTCATTCTTCCATTTCTCGGTTCTAACAAGATCCTCTCTAGTTGGGAATACTTCAACATTAAACTTGTACTGGCGAAGATATTATCCCGCCAAATGATCCCATTCAGTGAAGTTTTCTATGTCGAGGGCTGTATACCATGCAAGGGTTGCCCCCCTCTCAAACTATCTTGAAATGTGTTGATAAGAAGTGGCATGTTGTCTGAATATCTTATCATCTTACTAAGATAATACTTCAAATAGCTTTTGGGATAACCAGTGCCATCATACTTGCTCACGAACTCTAGCTCCTTATAGTTTTCTAGAACAACCACCTTTGCGTACGGTAAGAACTTGTCGAACCTTTGAAGCTCATAGCCTTGACTTGCTAAGCATTCTTCAATTTTGGCCAATCTCTTGGCCTCTTTTTCATCCTTTGTTTTGGATGTCTTTTTGATTTGATCATCCTCTTCCAAATTTACCACCTCAGGCGTAGTCTTTGGAGGATCTTCTTAAATTGGTTCTTTGTTTCTGACTGGATTTTCAATTGGTGTTTCAGTAGTGTTTGAAGCTCCCACATTTGAAATAGTAAAATAAGATCCTCGAGATGCAAGAATAAAGGCCTTCATTTCCGCCATCATTGCAACCATTTGGGTCATTTGATTCTCGACTTTAACTAGTCGAGCACAGGTTTCATCTTCCGCCATTCTAACTTATAGGCGAGTCCGAGGTCTTTTACCTTCCGTTGCTAAACAACCTATTTCGCCAAAAAAAAACCCGATATCAGCATAGTAAAATGATCATGAAACCCTATATTCTCTTAATTGTATGGTTGCATGAGATTATCAATGATAAGAAATTTCATACACGCCTTAGCTTTGTATGAAATTCTTCATCAATGTCTTTCTCAAGGAATCATACAATTCAAAGAATTGTAATCCATGATGATTCTTCACAAAAAAAATATTTCGAAACTTCATTAAGTAATTGTTCATTAAGCAATTTTTTGAAATTTTTTTTTATTACAATGCTATTCATTATAATAGGGAAACACTAGCTTAAACACGTCTAGGCTTTTTGCAAGCTAAGGTAGCTTCAGTTTCTTCATACTCCTTGACTCGTGTCTCTCATTCTTCTACATCGATCACCACTTCCTTAGGAACATATGGCTCTACACCTGGCGTACTTGGCACAATGTACTCTGGGATATACAGCTCATCAGAATGAGTTGTAACACTCAAAGGTACATAAGGTTCGACGTAAATTGGTCGCTTAGCCTTCAACGACCTTATATACTCATTAGATGCCAAAAAGAGCTTCATTTCTCCTTCCAAATCTTCCGGCTATTGTACTATTTATTTGGTTGATCTCTTTAAGGAATTCACGATCCCATCGACCCTTGTTCGCAACTCTTTATTTTTCCTTTCAGGTAGAGGTTCTTGCAATATCTCAAATGTGAACTCCTCAGGATGCCAAATATGTGGCATTTATTGAACCATTCCGAATTGCCGTATGACTCTTAGTGAGCAATCAGCAACCCTACCACTCAATCCTAGTAAAGGCACAAAATTGCCATCTTAGGTAGTAATTTGAGCTTCCACTATCTTCGACCATCGAATTCTCCACTGAAGCTAATCGGGAGTTAATGCTCTAATGAAGTTTGCCCACTCATGAAAAGAGTAATTTGGCATTTTGTCTTGGAGTTTTAAATACTTCTCAATAGGGTTGGTAGATGAATCGATCTCTCGAATGTGCATATAACGTTCCCAAGGCCGAATATGGGAGATAAACCATACAAAAAGTAATCCAGCTAAAGCTTGTAGTACATCCTTTTGTTGATTTTAGTATTTGTTCAGTGAAATGATGATCTTCGCTAAGAGCATATTGGAGAAGTCCCATTTTAGGCAAGCTTATCTAGCAATTATCGCAAGGAGAGGATTTAATCCCGTCCTTGATGTGGAAAATAAAACGAATACCAAAAAAGCCAGAATAAAAACCCCCGCGGAAGTATTTCCCGTTTCTTTCTATAATTTAGAGTAATTGTCCACCAAGCATGATAAAAGAAATCTCCCGGTATTCGATTTGATCAACTTTTCCACTTAAGGGGTCTTCAAGTCTAACAATTCAGCTATAACACTTATAGGTTTTAATCCAACTGGGGGCTCAACGATTCTTGACCCGAAAACAATCCTAATGGTTGCCTTATATTCTTCTAGTATAGGTACCATCTCGTGCTCGCCTAATTGAAATGTGGCAGTGGTAACTTCCTAGAAATGGGATAATGCTTGGATTAGATTCACTTGGTACTCCAGGTTGATGAGCTTGAGCAAATACCCGAGCCTTTCTCTTACATATGCTTTATTGTCCTTTGTCATGTTTACCCACCATGCCAAAAGCTCCTTCCTTGGAATAGGAATGACTTGTATGTCTAGTTTCCCCATTTCAATCTAAAGCATGTAAAAGAAAGTGATTATTATTCACCATGGATTACCAATTGATTTTAATGCCCCCGTTTTACTTATATATTCTTTTAAGGTAGGACGGAGGTTAAATACACTTGCATGCCTAGAAAGTAATGCAAGTGTCATTTTGAATCCGTTTAAATCTTAAAAGAGCATATAGTTGAGATCATGGATAAATTCAATGTGTAATGTAAATGTCCATTTTGTTATACTCCATTTAGACCATAAAATCCTAAACTATGATTTGCAACTTCGAACACATTGAAATGAACGAATAAGCATTTGAATTACATGAGAAATCCGCCATGGACCTATACATTTCATCTAAAAATGAAAGAATGATCAAATGGAGTATGACACTTTAATCATACATTCTAAAACAAAAGGGCATTTAGACCAAGCATCAAATGTCATTTAGGCATTTTTTAAGAATATGCCAACTAACATGCATAATTGTAAAAGAATGGAATGGAACGATACTTACTTACCATAATATTTTTGTTTGATTTTAGGTATACCAGCCACAAAGACAAGCAAATACAACTAGTGAAAAGTTTTGATGCCTAAAAAGGGTAAGATATGCTAAAGGCTCAAAGTTATCACCTTAATGGACAAGGGATTCCGTTCCAATAGGCAATCGGTCTAAAGTAATGGAATATTATTCCACCTTGATGATCGGTATTGCATTTAAACGATCCCATGAGCGATCGGCCCATAGTTCCGCCTAAACACATACCTCATAAGGGTAATCCTAAATGTAGCCGATGTTGGGCTACGGGTGGTGTATGCTAATGGTGTAGTACTAAAGCAATTTAAAGACATGCATAGCAATTAATGACCAAACAGCACTTCTAAAATTCATTCAAAAACACATTCAATCCCAACACCATCCTGCAAAATAAGGATTAGCAAAGACTACACCCCTTATATCACCCGCCTGCAAAACCATTTAACACTATCATTAGTGGGATGTACCTGGGATCCTTGCAAGCACAAAACACAAGCATATTGTTCTCTTTAGGCCTAAGTCCACTTAGAAAAGGTTCATTTTCCCCAGCGGAGTCGCCAAGCTTGTTGCGCCGTGCTTTTTTTTTTGGGCTTTCGGGATTTGCGCTCTACGGAGATTTTTTCGTGTAAGGTTCTCTCCCAGACCATACCTCACGTGACAGTGGAAGGTAATTTCCTATTTAGTCTAGGTTTTTGATTTTGAAGTCTTCACTAATCATTATTGGTAGGTAGACTAGAAACATAATCGAGGTACGGGAGAAATATCACGATTCTATGAACCAGAGATTCTAAGTACGAGGATTTGGTTACGTTATTGATCCCGAATCGAGATTCTTAACGCCCTTTCGATACCTAAGAACAATACAACGTCTAACGTGTTATGTAAATTTCCGAGACTTACCCACTAATTCTATCCATTCTAGTCGCAAGAAAGACCAAACAAGTATTAAACGCACAATTAAAGTCAATCAAATCAATCAATCCTAAGTGGTCTCTAAAAACGAAAATCAATCACGACATCCAATCCCTAATGAAGCTCTAGAAGCTTATTCATTTTGTGATTTACATTTTTTTTAGGGTTTTAGGTTTTTTTTAGGGGTTATAACCCCTGAATTTGGGATTTTTTAAAAAAAATACTACTTGGGAACTTTCAAAAATTCAAATTTCACTTTTTATGGTTGGCCACGATATTTTTGGACCATTCTTTGAATTTTTAAAATTTTTGAATTTTTTTTTCGAAAATTTTATTAACCGATAATTAATTTTTTACGATTTTCTAAAAATTTTTATGAATTTTCCAATTTTTCAATTTTTTGTTGATTTTTCCAAATTTTTTTATATTTTATATTTGTATTTTATGAATTTTCTGAATTTTTATGAATTTTCTAAAAAATTTTGAGTTTTTATGAATTTTCTAATTTTTTATGAATTTTCTGTTTTTTCTGAATTTTTTTCAATTTTCCAAAAAAAAATTTATATTTTTCTGATTTATATTTTTTTATTTTTATTTAATTTTTCTGAATTTTTATGAGTTTTTTTAGTATTTTTTAATTTTTTAAAATTTCCCATTGGGAAAATGAATCGGGCCGGCCCTGTTTGACCCCGTTCGGCCTAACCGAACCAGGCTTCGCCGGTGCCGGTCGCCGATCGCCTCCTTCGACGAGCCCAACGCCGAAACGACGTCGTTTTGGGTGTTTTTCATTAAGACATTTTCACAAACACATGATGGGCATGGTTCGATGTTAAACGTTCTCGAGACCACTAGTTTGTGATCGTCTCCGGCAACCTTCCGGTGAATATTTTGCTATTCCGATTGCACCATTGTTATGTCTATGTATTCTATTCTCAATCTAGCCTACTCGGAACGTCGGCGAATGTTCGCTAGCCGGCAAAAAACCGATTAAAAAAATGAACCTAACACTGATCTAAACTAGCATTCCTGGCTTTCAGACCATCAAACAGAATGTCCTAGCCATTTCTAGCATTCATTCATAATTCAAAACATTCACAAGGAATCAAAGACACTAACTTGCTCAACCATAGACCATCGGTAATGCTCCGGCGGGTGGAAAATGCTCCGGCGAGATTCGACAAATGATGACCAATTTGGTCTTGTTGATTCAATGACACAAAATGCAAGCAAACAACAAAAATATGCTCGGAAACGTATTACAAACCTCCAAAAAATCAAAATCTCCAAGAAAATCGCATGAATATGCATTTTAAGGTGAAAATGGTTTTTTGGAATTCTAAAAAAAATGATCACGAACGATGTTTACCTTCTTTGTTCGATGATCAGGAGAATTTGTCGAACTGATCCGCGCCTATTGGGTTGTTCCTTGCCACTTGAACTTTCACCCGGTGGTCTTGGTCTCGCTGGAAGAGCTCCGATCGTACCGGATGAGCTTGATTTTTAGAGGTTTACAGTCAGCTTCCGTTCTGGTTCGCCCAAGGAGGAGATCCTCCCTAGATGGTCAATTTGCTAGCGCCGTTCAATCGACCAACACCGATCACTCGACCTAGGGATCTCCATTCCTCTCTCTCTCTCTCTCTCTCTCTCTCTCTCTCTCTCTAGATTTCAGGCTTTTTCCTCTCTGGTTCTCTCTCTCTCTCTCTCTCTTCAGCAATTCGTCGAGCATCTTCCTTGCAATCTTCCAGTTTTTTTTTTAGTTTTTCCTTGATAAAAAATCCTGCCCCAAAGATCATTAGAACCGATTTCTAATCGGTTATAATTGATCTCCGACGGCAGTCGGAGATTCTCCAACTGTCGTTCAAGTCAAACATGTGTTTATTTGACTGAAAATGATCGACTAAGCCACAGGCTTGAAATGATTTTTCTGGGTTTTTGCACGTTCTAGGGTGATGTGACATCCCGAATTTCGGCCCATTTTTGGGATTTATAAAACGCGTAATTTGTCAGTGTGCTTATAGTAAAATCTCGCCCGGGAGCTGATCACTCCCGGTTATCATTTTAAATTAGAGATTTCGCTAGAATCGCACTCGATCAAATTTGGCCGTTATTTAGACCCCGGACTTGGTAGTCGATTTTCGGGAGTGTCGGGACGAAATAAATTGGACGGTGTCAATATTATTGAAGCCCACGTTGGGATTGTCAGGAATAATGGAAAAATGGGAGTTTTTGACCAGTGCGAATTTGGACTAGTAGACCTCCCTCGTTAAAATTTGGTTTCATTAATTTGGCCTTTGTCCCTTTTTGTGTGCGAGGCTCTTTTAGGATTGAGGGGCAATTTCCAGTTTTGAATTTGGACTCTCGGTTTGCGTTTAATAAAGAAATGAAGTTTAATTATTTTTCGGAAATCTCTCTCTTTCTCTTTCTCTCTCTCTCCTCTCTCCTCTCTGCCGCGTCTCCCCTCCTTCTGCGCACGTCCCCACCTGTCCATCAGACCTGCCTTTTCTCTCTCCTCCCTTTTCTTTTTCTTTTTCTTTTTCTTTTCTTTCTTCTCTTCTTCTCTTTCGCTGGCGTCTTCCTCCCCGACGCTCCTGCTTCTGATCTTCCTCTGCCCCTCGCCCGACCAGATCAGCCCAGCCACCGTGCGCCGTCCGACCGCCGATCAAGCTCGCCCTCAGCCTCGCCGTAGTCGCCGCCGTCGCCCCGACCGAGCCGCGTCGCCGTCGGTCGCCGCGACCGCCCGTCGCCGGCCTGCTCGCGGAGAGCGCGAACAGCAGCTCGCCGCGGCGTCCGCCGCGATCCGGCGTTGCCCAGCCGTCCGCCGACCGGCCCCCTCGTCCTCCGGCCACCGAGACGCCGCCGTGCCACCTCCAGCCGCCGCTCGACCCTCTCTTTCCCCTGATTTTCTCTCTCCCGAAGCCCTCCCCTGTTTAGGGCTTCTAGCGTCGCCGCCGCCGCGTGCCGCCGTTCCGGCCGCCGCCGCCTCGCCTAGGCCGTCCAGCCACTCCCCTCAGTCGCCTCCGCCGCCCTGCTGCCCCCCTTGGCCGCCACCACCTCCCCTCTCCTGTTCTTCTTCTTCCCCGGAACCTCCCCTGTTCTGGGTTTCTATCGTCGCGCGTCGCCCCGCCGCCACGCGCCGCCGCCCCAGCCGTCGCCGCTGCTCCGTCCACCACCGGTTGGTCCCCAGCAACCTTGCCCAGCCACCGGCAGCCCTTCCTCCCCCTCACTCTCCCTCTCCCTAACGCTCCCCTGTTCTGGACGCCCAAGCCGCCGCTCGCCGGAGGAGCTCCGCCGTCGCCGGAGCTGTTCCGCCGCCACCGGCGTCTCACCCAGCCTCGCCGGGCCGTCCCACACTCTCTGGCCGTGTCCATCTTAGCCATGGAATCGTCTAGTTCGTCGCCGCCGTTCGCGCCGTTTGCCGGAATCGCCACTCGCTGTACTGTTCCGGCGCGGGATCGTCGCTGTCCAGCCGCCATCGCCGCGTGTTCGGCTCGATTTAAAGCTTAGGACACCCGGTGAGTTTGACCCTAAACCCTAATTAGGATTAATTGCATTTCTGGACAAGTTTAGGGGTTAAATTAGGGTAATTTAGGGGTTATTGTGCATAGGATGGTAACGGTTGATGTTGCGGCTGATCTGGTGAATTATATTGACCGTTTGATAAGATTTCGCGGCTATGTATGTGCCGAGAGATGGCTGGTCAGGTTTGGAATGGAATAGCCCAATTTTGGGGAAATTCGGGTCTAGAATGCGGATGCTAATGCGCGCCTTATTTGGCATTATGGTGGCTGATTAAAATGGTGTCTTGGGGAGTCCAATGGAATATTTTGAGGTCATTAGATGATCCGATGTAATTGATTTAGTGGCTGTCCATATCGGGTTTGAATAGGACAAAGCGCGATCAATTTGGGGGTTAGTTGTGGAGGCCGTTGAGAGCGGATGTTGTGGCGTATTTGGTGGCTTAGCGTAATGTTCTAATGGAGGTTTAGTGGTCCGAGAGGCGCTGTACATTGGCTGGACAAATTTGGATCAGAATGACCCAAGTTCGGGTATTAAGTGTGGAATTTTAGTGCGCGCGTCATTAGTTCTTGTGATGACTGATCCAAGTGAAGTTTTGGGGAGTTTAATGGAGCATTTTGAAGTTGATTATTGGCCTAGACATTACGGTATAGTGGCTGGACACAACCGGATTTGATTTAGGCGAAGCGTGATCAAATTGGGGTTTAATTGTGCAATTATAAGGAATGATCGCATTGATCAATTGACTAGCTAAATGAGCTCTGGTGGTGATTGATCTATGATGCCATGTCGCACGCCTAGCGGGACTAGAAATGGAATAGCATGGCGGGCCCAAATTATATTGAATTTCATTTCTTTAAGTATGTGCAATAGGTGTCGGGTTTAGATGGACTAAACCGGAATGAATTGGGCGTGCCGACGTGTTGAATTGATCGAATGGTGAATAATATTACCTGGCACATTTTGGCATTAATAATTAACTTGGGTCCCATTCTACGTGATTCCGTTGTTTGTATTTTGATATGGATGGGATTGTGAGTGGAAATTGTAATTCAATGCGCTTGACATATCAAGGCATGGCCTTCGGGTCGAATTATATCTGTGACCGACGGGTCAGGCCTTCGGGTCGAATTATATCTGTGACCGACGGGTCAGGCCTTCGGGTCGATTTATATCTGTGACCGACGGGTCAGGCCTTCGGGTCGAATTATATCTGTGACCGACGGGTCAGGCCTTCGGGTCGAATTATATCTGTGACCGACGGGTCAGGCCTTCGGGTCGATTTATATCTGTGACCGACGGGTCAGGCCTTCGGGTCGAATTATATCTGTGACCGACGGGTCAGGCCTTCGGGTCGAATTATATCTGTGACCGACAGGTCCGGCCTTCGGGTCGATTTATAACTGTGACCGACGGGTCGGGCCTTCGGGTCGATTTATAACTGTGACCGACGGGTCGGGCCTTCGGGTCGAATTATAACTGTGACCGACGGGTCGGGCCTTCGGGTCGATTTAACTGTGGATGACCATTGCGTCATGGCCTACGGGTCGATTTAATTGTTGATGACCATTGGGTCATGGCCTTCGGGTCGATTTAATTGTTGATGACCATTGGGTCATGGCCTTCGGGTCGATTTAATTGTTTATGAGTTATAATGATATTGAATGCCTAACCTGCAGGGCGGTGATATAAACAATTTAGGCCGTGGGCCTTGGAATTTGTGGTTATTTAATGATACATTGCTTAGCGTGTTTAATTAACCTGTCAGGAGGTGCACGTTAGCCTAGTTTAGGTTTAGGGAATTACTCACTGAGATTATTCTCATTGTTGTTTAAATCCCAATTTTTCAGACCCCCAGCCTTGAGGATGGCAGGCGTACCGAAGTGTTCTTGGAAGGAGCCCCCGACCGGTTGTAGTGGCCTTTAACTGCCTTTGATTAATGAGCATGGGCTGTAAATGAATTTTATGTCTGGTGCCCAGTATCATTGCCAGTGTCATTATTTGTGCTGGTTGTTGTATGGCTATCCTTGGTTATGTATATATTATTGTTCGGGTGATTTTGATTTGCTTCCGCATGTGCTTTAAGTCTCTGTGTTGGGAATCGGGTCGGCGACGCGTCCTGGGACGTCGCAGTCAAATCGACCTTGGCGAGGGATGTGGCGCGCCGTGGGGTTCGGGGCGTGACAGGTGAACCGGGTAGGGAAGATGAACAACCCGGGTCGGGTCGGGTCGGATCGACCCAATCGGCAGACTCGGGTTGATCTAAATTCGCAAATTAAACCCAATTTTGACCCAATTTCAAAATTAAACCCCGAAATTGAATTTCCCATCATATTCCAAACCTAAATATATGATTTTCCCAATTTTTGTTATAATTGTGTCCAAGATTTTCACATTTTTGTATTCGGGTTAATAGGATTTTATTCAATTTGATGTCCTAATGACCTGATTAGGAAAAATTGATGCCAAAATTGAATTACCCACATCTAATTATCCCTAGAAATGATGGTCTCACATTTCGACACATATTGGGCACGATTCCCAATTTGGGTTCAAAATTCTTAATTTTCAATTGAATTTTGGGGATTTTTTATTTGTATGTCAAATTGTGTAATTGAACTGACCATTATGTAATTCAAGGTCACAAAATCATTTGTTGTGAAGACACCATGACTTAAAAATGACTAGAAAAAATTTAATTGTGTTTTTGGTTCAATTCGGGTTTAATTTTGCCCAATTTTGAGAAAAACACATACCCGATTGAGATTTTTCAAAATTGATGATGTATTCATGAAATTGGATTTAAAATAAGACTAATGACTATTTTTATGGAATTTTCTGATTTCATTTGCTATTTTTCTTGATTTTCTCACTTATTTTTATTAAAAGAAATAAAAAAAATGCAGAAAAATGCTAAAAAATTATTTTTTTGGTTTAGAAATAGGTTTCTAGGCTTGGCCAAGATTCCTAATCCTAATTTTGAGATTTTTGAAAATATAAAAAAAATGAGCTAAAAATTAGGTGTCACCAATCACCAAAACACTTATTTGATGACGTTCTTGATTATTGACACTAGTTCCATGTCTATGACTTTTTTTACATTGACATGACTCGCACAAAAATCTAGAACGTGACTTGGAAATAGAAGGAATTGACTTTGATTTTAAAAGTGTTGGAAACGGATTCCTAATCACACATTACGGAAATAAATTCATAATCTCGTATAACATAAACAAATTCTTAAAGAAACAAATTCCTAATCTCATATAATCAAGAAACAATTCCAAAACGAGACGAACAAACGAGAATCATGCCCAAGAAAATTACTAACGAATCGTATAGGTACATCACTCAATAGAACGTACCTTGTTTTCACGAATTATATGCCTTCAATGCAGAATTGAGAATTCCTTAGATGGCTCGTTGGGGATGAAGAACAGAGAGCAAAAACACCATATTCTCATAGAAACTCATAACGTCTTTTTCCTTTCTATAATTGGCATTTTTCTCTATTGATTTCCTGCTCTTTATATCTCATAAGATATTATTCCCTCATTATAACCGTTTTTATTCCCTTATTAAAACCGTTAAAAGCAGTTACATGATCCATAGTTAATTGCCTGAGCAATTACTTTAGATGGGCCCTTATGATGGGTCATGAGCTGGGTTAGCCAAACATGGACGGACCATCCATAAAACTCAATGTCTATCATCTCCCACTCGTCCATGATGGGCTAAGTTTATTTCTCTTTTCTCTGTAAAGTCCATATTAGCAAATAATCTGTGCGACCAGCATACAACGAGAGCTCGTTGCCGTACATCTGTTAGGAATATATAGCAACTTAATTGAACATTATCGATCATAGTAGATGTAGTATGTAGTACCCTAGATCAATATGTCACATTTATGTCTCTCTTGATCTCTTTAAGTATATTACACTTATATTGTATTCACAATTACGATTAAACATAAATTATCATAATTGGTCAACTGGTGAATGCAAAAATACAACGTGACATCAATAGCAAATTGATCTTCCTCTTTCCTTAAATCTCTCAATCTCCATTCAATTTGCTTTTCTAGTAATGTCATGTTAGACCGAATCATTCATGATCATTAGTGACACACTAAGATAGCAAACATTGAACAAAAATTTTGCAAAAGTGGTAAGAGTCATAAGGGCACATAGTTGAGGAACATTTATCCTCAAGAGTCTCACACAGCCAAAAAAGTTGAGATCAAAACTTTTGCCATCTCTTATTGGTTGATATGCATACGCGATATGAATTACATATTACGGTATTTTTATTATTTCCTATGGAGCGTATGTCTTTACACTTAATACCGTATAAATGATAGTTCAGACATTCTAGTGTCTAACTTGAGTTCACAAATCTGCTCTTTTTAAATAGTCCATCAGAACTCACATATGGCATCAAAGACAAGTAAAGTTAAATATGTGGGTTATTTTACTTCGGACATAATAAATAGTATGACCTCAACTTAACATTTTGTTAAGGTGACATCCTTATATTAAGCTTGAGCTCTCGATTATCACTTACATAATAAATTTAAAATTGTCTCATCTCTATTCATCACATAGTAAATAGAGGTGATTATCCATGTGAATGGGCTAATCTCTCATCTGTTCGACATACTTTCTTAAATATAATGCACTAAGCATTAATAGCATAAATGTTAAATAAACTCATATGCATTAATAGTGATAATAAATTTTATTGAATGTGAACTTCTAGGAAAATACAAATGTCTAGTACATCAACCTCTACGCACTCCTAGAGATTTTACATGACCAAGGAAAATATCTCTAGGGATTGGCTTCGTCATAGGATCTGCTATCATTCTTTGCGGAGGTATGTACTGAACGTTCACATCTCTTTGTGCAATCATATTCTTAACAAAATTATTCTTGGTATCTATATGTTTCGTCTTGCAATGAAATTTCGGATCTTTGGTATAAACTATCTCTACTTGTCTATCACAATTCACCAATAATGATTTTGCAGTCTTCTTAGCAACACCTCAATCTCTTAATCCAAACACCTTCTTGTGCAGCTGCTGATAGTGCCACAAATTCGATTTCCATTGTAGATAAGGTTATACATGTTTGTTTTTTACTGCTCTAAGATATAACGCCATTATTAAGTAAGAACACAATTCCAAAAGTAGATTTCCTTTCGTCTAAATCTCGTCCCTAATCAGCATCAATATAGCCTTCAAGGTGCAGATCTCTTCCTTGATAACTCAGCGAATAATTAGCAATACCCTTTGGATACCTCAAAAAAAATTTTATGGCTGTCTAATGTTCTTGACCTGGATTGGATTGATATCTACTTACCATTTCAACTGCAAAACATATGTCAGGTCTTATACACATCATAGCATACATTAAGCTTCCAACATAACTTGCATAAGGAGCACGATTCATTTGTTCTTGTTCTTATGGAGTCTTAGGGCACAATCCATGACTTAATCCTTCACCGTTAACAATAGAAGTATCTATGGGTTTACGGTCTCGCATACGAAATCGTTTAAGAATTTCATTTATATACGTCTCTTGCGAAATAGACAACGATCTCTTTGAACGATCTCTTGAAATCTTAACCTCAAGGATATATGCAGCTTTGCCCATATCTTTCATCCTAAAATTGAAAGATAACCAATTTTTAATTGTATTAACTAACTCCATATTGCTCCCAGCAATTAGTATATTATCCACATATAATAATAAGATTATAAATTGATTTTTAGATCTTTTGATACATACGCAGTGATCTTCATCAATTATTACAAAATCATATGCCATTGTGGCATTATAAAAACATATATTCAATTATCTCGAAAACTGCTTAAAGCCATATATCGATCTTAAAAATCAACACACTTTTTGCTCTTGATCTTTTGTTATGAAAACAACTGGTTGTTCCATATAGATTTCTTCTTCTAATTCTCTATTAAGAAAAGCAGTCTTTACATCCATTTAATGTAATTCAAGATCCATACTTGCAACTATTGCTAGAATAAAGCGAATTGAGATAAATCGTACCACAAAAGAAAAAGCTTCTTCATATTCAATTCTTTCTTGTTGATTATACCATTTTGCCATAAGGCGAGCTTTATATCTTTCAATTGAGCCATCAGTTTTACGCTTTATTTTGAGAACTTATTTGCTCCCAATGGCTTATGACCACCTGGAATATCAATCAATTTCCAAACTTGGTTTGATCTCATTGACTCTATTTCTTCTTCTATTACTTGCATCCAATTATCCTTATTAGGACATGTGAGAGCCTCATTTGCATTCATTGGCTCATCTTTTTCTTGTGGGGCGATCATGAAAGCTTCCCTTTCAATGTCAAAACGTCGACGGGGAATGCTTTTACGACTTGTTCGCCGTATGAGAGATTGTACTCTTGATACATCATGCTTTACTATGCTCCCACTTGAATTAGATAATGACGGTATCGTCTCATCAAGTGATTGTAATTGAGATTGGTTCAAATTTAATTCCTCACTTCTCACACTGCTCCCACTTAGACGAACTCCATTAATTTCATTATCATGATCTAAAGTTTCAAATAGAGAATAGTCCTCACCTATTTCGCCATTTTTAGGAAATTCATTTTCTAAGAATATTACATCTCGTAATTCAAATTCAGTTATACTTCCACTTTCTTGCTCCCCTATAAACACATATCATTTTCAATGCTCTAAGTATCTTATGAGAAACTCTTTTGCCTCTTGCAACCAGTTTTTCATATCTGTGAGAGGGCTCATGAATATAGGCAGCACAACCTCAAGGTTTAAGAAAACTTAAATCAGATTTATATCTATTTATAACTCATATGGAGTAGAAGTAATTGATTTAGAAGATACACGATTAAGTATATAGGCAGCAATTAACAAAGCATCACCCAAAATGTGATTAGTAAGTTAGCTTATACTATCATAGACCTAACCATTTCTAGTAGGGTTCTGTGTCTCCTCTCTACAACATCATTTTGTTAAGGAGTATATGAAATAGAAAATTATTTTTTTATTCCTTTTTCATCATATAAATTTTTGAACTCATTAGATAAATATTCTCGACCTCGCCTAGTGACTCCTCACCAAATAGGACTTTGGAATTGCCCAGTGACTTATCGTCAAATAAGACTTTGAATTGCCTAGTGACACCTCGTCAAATAGGACTTTGGAATTTGCCTAGTGACTCCTCGTCAAATAGGACTTTTGTAATAGTTTTCTGAAGCTACGGTTTGCGATCACTTACGGAGGGTCAATTCTCCGAGGCTACAAATCCACGATCACTCATAAGAACTACAATGAGGCCATGCTTTAGGCCCAAAAAGTCATCCAAAACTACAGGTTGCAAACATTCGGAGGGTGATGGCTCTAAAGTTACAAACCTACGAACACTTGGCAAGACCATAAAAATCACCATGAAAAGGCCATTCTATGGGCCAAAAAAGTTATCCAAGGCTACAGGTTACGAACACTCAGAGGGTGATAGCTTCGAAGCTACAATCCTGCGATCACTTGAGAAAACTGTAAAGATCACCATATTCAAAGATGCAAAATCGCGATCACTTCATGAGAATCATCACTCAGAGGCTATGAAGCGCAATTTGCTTTGGAATATCTGTTAAAAAATGTGATTTTAAGGATAATTTCACGAAACTTTTGTATGGTTTTTTAGCTAACCAAAAACTATTTTGAAACGTGGTTTTTTAGATTACCACAAACTTTTTGAAAACTTGGTTTCTAGTTAACCAAAAACTTTTGAAACTTGGTTTTAAAAATAGCATTCTTCATGTCAATGCATTTTGACAATCAAATTTCTTTTTAAAGAAAGTATTTGAGCAAATAACTTGAAATCTTTCAAGAAATGTTTTAAACGATCATTTAGAAGACCTTCATTAGAAAGGATTTGTCTCAATCTATGAATTTGGTCTTTTCTTCATTTGATCGAAAGGGGACTGATCTGATATCCCTCAATTTTATCTCTCTTAACCAATATTTAGGTGTTCGGAGATATTCGCAATGTAGACAATCCAACTGATCCGATAAGGTCTTTCAAAAGGTTGTGATGTTGGCTTGGTCAATAGCTATTCAAAGGATAGGCATTCTGAAGCAAAAAAAAAAAGGATTTCATCATATTTGACTTCAGGTCTACAAGTTAAGAACCTCGAGGATAAGATAAGACAATATTGTACACACTTCTTTAAGTGATAGCTTCTGTCATGAAATCATATTTTCACTCTCAACATCCCAATCTGAAGAGTCTTTAGGGAGAGGATGTAATGTTGGTTTTGGGTAGGCTCAAAAGGCTCAATTGTTTTTAAATTCAGGGTTTTTGTGAAACTAGTGATCTTCTTGGCATCACCACCCTTTTTCTTTATCCACTAAGGATCTTTTCTTATCATGAACACAAGAGTCCCCTAAATTTTCATCGAGATCTTTTCAATCACTGATTTGTTATGACTTTTGATTTTTTACAACTTTTGCTTTGCTTTTGACTTGACCTTTGTCATTCTTTCTTTTGAATGTTTTTCTTTCTTTTCTTTTGCTCATTTTTCTAGGCATTGGCCTTGCTTTTATCAGGCACATTGCTTTTTCATACCCCAGACTCCTTTATCCTTGATCTTTTTGCATTCTAAGGACTCTGTGTTCTGCCTTCTTGTTTTCTATTTATTAAAGTAGATCATATGCTCATACTCCGGTGTGAAGAGATGATCACTAACTTGGAGTTCTGAAATGAATATTCAGGCTCAATTGGACTTTGTCAAAGGTAATGTGTTTAGGTATAAGAAATGAAATGCTCTTCTTCCTCTTGGGATGTTTTGAGCTTCCATATGACTTCATGTGAAGTTATTTCAGAAAGATTGATGCAAGAGTATGCAATAAAATCTTTCTTGGTCATATTCTCTATAGTTGTCAATCAACAAACCTCCTGATTTACCCCAATGTGGGGTGGTTCTTAACAAAGTTATTTTGGGGAAAACTTCTCCACTATTTTGGCTCAAATTTGATTTGCAAGGGATAAGTATGTGTTTGGGATAGTGAAATAATTGGATTCTCATCATTTCAATCAATGTAATCATTGTGAATATCTCCTATTTCCTTCGGATGAGTTTTTTCTCACTCACTTCAACACTTTGACTTTGAGTGTATAGGTGACGTGTTTGGATATGCTTACCTTTCATCATTTGAAGGTCTTTCCATTTGATTTGATCCTAACTTTTTCTATGAAATTTTTCAAAGCCTTTTGTCAAATTATCCCTTTTAGGGAATTTTGATGCTTATTGCATTTTCAAAGAAAACGTGTTTCAAAATCTTTGATTGAAACATTTTTGAAGTATTTTCGTTTGCAAAACACTTTGTTTTTTTTTTCTCAGCCTTAGTGTCATTCCGCTTGGGGAAGAAAAAGGTTTGAATTTTTTCTTAGAAAGGTAACCTCACATGCCCTCATGATTTAGGGATACCTATCTGATCAATTTATCAAGATCCCTCTTATTTGCATGCTTTTGCTTTGGTTACACTAGGGACTCTTCTGTTGTTGCTCCCTTTCTTTGTCTCTCTAGGGATAGTAAAAAGGAAAGCATATTAGAAGATATCAATGGAAAATGAAATTGGAAATGATATTTTCCTCTACTATTTGAAAACGTCATTGGGAATTCTGAAATCATTGATTGATTCGGATTCTTTTTGCTTTCTTCTACAAAACAGATAAACATATTCATGAAATGCATGGCGTGCATGATGCACGATATGTAAACGTTCTAAAATGACCCGAATCTTTTTTTGAATGTTTGTCTTCACTTCATGGGTAGAAAATATTGATAGCATCTGCATTTACAGGATAGGCCAATTCTATTCCTATTATATCTACAAGAATCAATGCTCCTCCAGGAAGAACCTTCTTGATAATGTATGGACCCTCATAATTCGGAGTGAATTTGCCACGAGAATTTGAATTGTTGAAGATGACTTTCTTCACTACTAAATAATTTGTTTTGAAATTTCTCGATTTCACCTTTCGATTAAAGGAATTAGCCACTCGTCTTTGATAGGTTTGCCCATGGCATATAGTTCTTAATCTTTTTTCATCAATCATGTTGAGCTGTTCATACCTTTGTTGGATCCACTCAGCTTCTAAAAGCTTTAACTGGGATAATATCCTTAATGAAAGAATTTCCACTTCAACAGGTAACACTGCTTCCATTCCATAAACTAAGAAAAATGGAATTGCTCTAGTTGATGTTCGAATTGAAGTTCGGTATGTCATCAGAGGATACGACAACCATTTATGTCAATCACGATAATTTTCGGCTATCTTGGTCAGTATTTTTTTGATATTCTTATTTGCCGCTTCAATTGCTTCGTTCATTTATGGACGATATGGAGACGAGTTCAGATGTTGGACATGAAAATGCTCAAGTAGATCATCTACAATTCTATTGTTTAGATTTGAGCCATTGTCTGTAACTATTGCTTCTGGAACTTCGTACCTAGCAATGATGTCTCGCCTGATGAATCTTGCAACGTTCTTGGCAATAACATTTGTGTAGGAGTTTGCTTCAATCCATTTAGTGAAATAGTCAATAGCAACTAGGATGAACCGGTGTCCATTTGAGGCCTTGGGGTTGATTGGACCAATCAATGCCCCATAATAAAAATGGCCATGGCTCGGATATTTGATGTAGCTCATTTAGCGATGCATTGATTTTATCTCCATAAACCTGACATTGATGGCAAGATCTCACGTGTTGAATTCAATCTGATTCCATTATCATCCAATAATATCTCAATCTCATAATCTTTCGTATTAGGAGATGTCCATTCATGTGCGGTCCACATTTGCCCTCGTGAATTTCTTTCGTGATCTGTTCAGCTTCTGTAGCATCCACACATCTTAATAGAGTTAAATCAAATGATTTCTTGTAAAGGGTTTGACCACTGAGGAAGAATTTATTGGCTATCTTCCTTATAAACTTTCTGTTTCCTGGTTGGCTTTCTTTAGGAAATTCTCCTGACTGAAGATACCTCTTAATATCATGATACCATGGTTCGTTGTCGAACTTTGCTTGGATCATCATACAATGAGTTGGTTGTTCGAGAATATTGATTCTCAATGATTTTATATCCATACCATCTTCAGCTTGTGGTAAGAATGATAAAGTTGCAAGAGCATCCGCAAAATGATTCTGAACTCTTGGAAAATATCGAAACTTTCCATCATCTCTTCTAAATATCTGTGATAAGGAATCAACTTGAAATCTCGAGTTTACCATTCACCAGTTGTTTGCAATATGATGAGTATAAAATCTCCATATACTCGCAACATTTTTACCTTCATTGAAAGGACTAATTGTAAGCCGAGAATGCATGCTTCGTATTCAGTGATGTTATTGGTGCATAGAAATACCAATTTCGTAGATACCGGATAGTGTTGGCCTTCTAGGGAGATTAGTACTGCCCCAGTTCCTGATCCAGATAAGTTGGTTACATCATCAAAATACATGGTCCATTTGTCATCGACTAATGTCAATATGTGGTCATCAAATCGTTCTTCAGCACTGGCGATATTGTGCAAATTTTTTGCCAGCATGTCTGCTATCGCTCGTCCTTTGACTGACTTTTAGGGTGAACTTCTGATGTCGAACTCAGATAACAAGACTTGCCATTTTGATAATTTCCAGACCAAAAAGGATTTTTCAAAAAGATACTTGATTGGATCATTCTCGGTTACTAGCAAAATTTGGTAATGAATGGTGTACTGTCTTAATCTGTGTAACACCTAAATTAATGTAATGCATGTCTTCTTAACTGCTGGGTAATTCACTTCTGATGTTGTGAATTTCTTGCTCAAGTAATAAATGGCTTGTTCTTTACCATCATTTGATCTTTTTTGTACAAGCACCACTCCTAGCGATTCATGGTGAATCGTCAAATATAAGATCAGCGAGACTCCAGGAATTGGTAGTACCAACACTAGTGGGCATGCCAGATATTCTTTGATCTTGTCAAAGGCTCGTTGACATTCTATATCCCATTTTACTTTGGCATTTTTCTTCAACAATTTGAAGAATGGTTTAGCAGTTTCAGAAAGCTGATAGATGAAATGGGTAATGTAGTCGATCATCATAACAAGCTTCTCACTTCTTTTATCGTAGAAGGAGTCTTTAAGTCATATATTACCTTGATCTTGGAAGGATCAATTTCGATTCCTCTGTTACTGACCACAAATCCTAACAGTTTGTCATATTTTGCCCCAAATACATACTTATTGGGGTTCAACCGCAACTTGTACTTTTTAAGTCTTTTGAACAATTTGTGAAGTACCTCAACATGATTTTCTCCTTATTTGGATTTTGCAATCATGTCATCCACATATACTTCGATTTCTTTATGCATCATGTCATGGAACAGAGTTACCATTACCCTTTGATATGTGACACCAGTATTTTTCAGACCGAAAGGCATCTACTTATTACAAAATGTGCCCCATGGTGTTATGAAGGAAGTTTTCGCCTTATCCTCTTTCTTCATGAGCATTTGATTACTTATTGAGAAACCATCCATGAATGAAAATGTTTCGAACCCAGCAGTACTATCCACTAATATATCAATATGTGGAAGCGGGAAATCATCCTCAGGGCTTGCTTTATTTAGGTCGCGATAATCAATGCATACCCGTACTCGACCATCTTTCTTCATTACGGGAAATTACTTCATTTTTAATCATTTTTTAGGTTAGTTTTCTTCACGACATTTGATCTAGAGGTCATTTTATATTTAATTTTGGAATCAATTTTGTAATTCCAAGCCAAACACAAAAACCCCCAATTTTGGCCCTAATCAGTGATTTGGATTGATTCTTCATGAATTGCGCAATTGAGGCACGAATGAGCCTAATTTCTTATATAAAATTCAAATTCAAAATCAATTTTGGAAGATTCACATGAATTTGAGTCAATTTGATCAATTTAGTGATCCAATGATTAAGAAGTCTAAGGGTAATTGGTCTAATCAGTGCAATTCAACTTGACCCACTCTAGACTAATATTCAATTTGATGAATTGAGACTTAATTTGATTAATTGGACTTCAATTAAATTTGTTAGTCTAGCTTGGCCATGCAATTACCCAAATTCAAGAGCAATTGAGACAAACAAGTTAAATTGGATCAATTTGTGCATGAATTTCAAATCGGTTCAATCCAATTTGATTGAATTCGATATTAATGGGGTCAGTTAATCATGATAGAGATCAAATTGTACCAAATTGGAACAAAAGGAATCAAGGATTGAACCAGTTTAATCAGGCTAAATTCGGGGCTAACAGGCTCAACCCGGTTTGATTCAAATTGAACCGATTTAGTCAAGCTGGCCATTTTCCAGTCAAAAGTTCGGCAATCGACGGTCCATTCCGACCAACCAAGGCCAGCCACATCCTATCGAGCCCAAAAATGACAAAAATGCCCTTAATTGAAAATTACGAAAATGCCCCTAAGTGAAAATTACCAAAATGCCCTTCATTAAGGATTAAGCAAATTAATTAGGGGATAAACAAATCAATCATGGCCATTCATTTAGAATTGATCATGTCTATCCATGATGCCATGTCACCAATCCTTAACCTTTAAAGAATATTCTTAATCATTAAGGATGCATTTTAGCCCATTGGATTAATCTAAGGGCTAGGATTCAAAGTTGGGGGGAATATATAGTTTTTTTTCCCTCCAAAATTAAGGGGGACACTCATTTTTCATATCTGAATTCTCTCTCATCTCTCTCTCTCTCTCTCTCTCTCTCTCTCTCTCACGATCTCTCTCTCTCGTTCTCTCTTGGCTGCCGGTCATCCCGCCTCCTCGCCGGCCATTTTCCGGCGGATCACCGCCTCACTGCCGTCCCCCACGGTGCCACGAAGCTAGTCGCAAGGCCAGCCGACCTCGCTGGTGGCCGGAGCTCCTCATTCCGGCTAGATTCCTCCCACAGCAGCATCATCGGCGTTGCTGCCGGTGATTTGATCAGCCGGTTCAAGCGGCTGAACCAGACAATCGGCGTTCCTTCCGATGATCCCGAACCTCTAGCAATGTTCTTCGGCGTCTTCATGTGGCTGTGGTGGCTGGCTTCTTGTTGAACAGCCATCGGATCGTTTTATTTTGACTTGATTTTTCGTTATTAGTTCACAGTGCGAGATCAAATCGATTCTCACTATAGTTTGTGCAATCTCTTCTCATAGATTGTCGAGCTTTCCGAGATTTCTCCGTGCTGTTCTTAATATGAATACGGAGGCTGGATCGCTCGATTGTGCATTAGAGCATCGTTAAACAAGGTAAGTGTACTTGAATGTTGTTCTGCAAATTCGTGTACAGAAAAACCTGTATGTTTGAGATGCCGATTTCAGCTCGTTAATGTCGAAATCTTGCGAAGTGATGAACTAGAGAATCGTAAAACATGTCTTAAGCTTCGATTTGATATATTGCATGCCTCAATCGGACTTAATTTGCTATGTAAAAACTCTTTCGAAAGTTAGGATCAGAATCTGAAATGTGATGTTCAAGTCTGTTCTGATGATGTCCTGATTGACGTTGTGCTATTCTATGATTTTTCTGATTTTCTATGATCGTTTTTTGAAAATACTTTCTTCACAAAGATCGTAAGGCACATCTTAATTTGTTCATCATAAAATTTTTATAAAATTCCAAGCATGTTAGCATGGTACGATCTGCAACGTCATCTATGCATGAATCGGGTGACAGACTGGATTCTGACTGACCTTCGTGTGTTCTTTGATTTTCATAAATTTTTTTTTTGGTAAGATAAGATGTTTATATATACTTTCCAACACGAATCATAAAAGATAAGGAACCGAAACACAAAAACCTCGTACCTGAAGTGACAAACAAAGTGTCCCAACAGGTGCAAAGGTGTAACGGTTAGAGAGCTATAAGCAACAAAGAGAGATACAGGAGGGCCAACAAAGTGACCACAAAAGTAAGACCAAGACAACCTCAAAGGGTTTCAAAAATGGAAGTCGAGATGCCCCAGCTGCCTTGGATCCTACGATTGCGAGGATTGTCTTCAACAGGTTTGAAGGACAAACCTCTGTCCCTGGTAATTTTCGCAAGATGTTGCCGGAGGGCTGGCACGAAGAGGGGTTGGTTCCTGAAAAGAATATAATTCCGCGTGGTCCAGATGATGTGGCACAATGCATCAAATGAGAATTGGGCAATTCTCTGATCAAAGCTATGGCCTCCTATGTGACTGGTGGCCCAATGAAGATTATCTTGCCACGACTGATTTCTCCATGAAAGGTGGCAATTTCCAGCCCAGAATAAGGCCAGAGAACGCGTGACAGGACATGCAAAAAAGAGATGATCCACCGAATCTGGTCTACATTTGCAAAAGGCACAAATACCTACTGATATTCTGTTATAGTTGAGCAATACAACCTGTGTTGGGAGCCTATTAAGGGATATTAGCCACAGCAAGAAGCCATACCTCGGCGCAATACTCTGGTCCCAAACAAAGGAAGACCAAGGAACAGCAGGTCTAGATATTCTGATTTGCTCCCAAGCCGAGGCCACGGAGAATTCACCCGATGGGTGGCCTTTCCATACCAAGCGATCAGGCCTGTTCACGTCCAGAACAGGGACTCTTTCCGACCAGGAATTAAAGGATTGAAGCATGTTTGAGGCATGCCAGGATCCAGAAATGAAGTCCTTCACAGATGCTTCCCTAGGGATACCCGAGCAGTAGATATCTCTATTTGAGAAAAATTCCGAAAGGGGACCTTTGGGATGCCAAGAGTCAAACCAAAAAGATACGGTAGAGCCATCACCAATTTGCCATTTGAAAAACAACTGAAAGTCCCGACGAATGTCAAGGATTTTCTTCCAGGCCCAAGAACAAAAAGTCGGCTTGGGCACTATCCAAAAATTCTTATTCTTGAGAAAAGTGGAATGAATCCACTTACACCAAAGTGACTCCTTGTCAGTAAATAGCGTCCATATATGTTTTAGCATTGCTGCAATATTGCAATCATGGAGTCTACGAATACCCAATCCGCCCTCCTCTTTCGGGAGACAAACATCACTCCAGGGGACCCTAGCTCCACCAACCCCAAGGTCGGGACCCTTCCATAGGAATTGTCTAAGGATCATTTCAATTCTAGACAGAACCGATTGTGGAAGCATGAATACACTAGCCCAAAATACTTGAATAGCATGAAGGACAGATTTTATGAGTTGCAGTCTACCAGCAAAGGATAAAAATCTTTGGGACCATGAACGAGCACGTGCAGTAATTGCATTCACTAATGAGGTACAATCCGCCTTGCTTAACCTGGTAGAGATAGTAGGAACCCCAAGGTAGCGAAAGGGGAGTGTACCTTCATTGAATCCAAAGACATTTCGGACCTGTTCTTTGATGTCCGCCCTGGCCCCAGAGAAGAAAAACTCACTTTTGTTAACATTAGGCTTCAAACCAGACCATTTAGAAAATAGGTCCAGGCCTTTCTTCAACAAGATAGTCGAGTCTATATTCCCCTCGGCAAATAAGAGGACATCATCAGCAAAGAACAAGTGGGTTAAGCCGACGGCCTTACATCTCCAGAAGTATTTGAACCCCGGACTCCTTGCTCGAGCGTTGAGGATCCCCGAGAGAACTTCCATCACTAATGTAAATAAGTAGGGAGACATCGGGTCCCCTTGTCTTATACCTCGCTCACTTGGGAAAAAACCATGTAACTCTCCATTAATGGCAATGGAGAATTTTGGGGAAGTGACACACTCCATGATTAGTTTGACAAGTCGCTGAGGGAAGCCGAAGGTGTGCAGAACTGTTTCCAAGAAAGCCCAATCTATAGAGTCATAAGCCTTTTGGAAATCAACCTTAACTGCGCATTTTGGCCGATAAGGCTCACGGTGAAAACCCGCAAATAGTTCTTGTGCAAGAAGAATATTATCACTTATCCTCCGCCCCTTTACAAATGCATTCTGGGAGTTAGAAATGATAGTAGGCAGAACCGAGGCTACTCTATTAGCCAAGATCTTCGTAATGCATTTGTAAACAGTGTTACAACAAGCAATGGGCCTAAAATCATTCATAGACAAGGTATTAGGAATCTTAGGCACAAGGGTAAGGATCGTAGTGTTAATCTCCTTTAAAAGCATTCCAGACTTAAAGAAATCCTTAATGGCTAGCACAACTGAAGGCCCCACAACTTCCCAAGAAGAAGTAAAGAAATCGACATTAAAACCATCGGGTCCAGGTGCTTTACCTTTGGCAAGGGAGAACATTGCATTCCGAATTTCAGTGTCAGTCACATCTCTAGAAAGGAGGAGAGACTGATCATCAGTAAGGGTACGCTCCACCACAGCCTGAATATCAGCAGACGTATGCCCCAATGTAGAAGGGGGTGCCTTAAGAAGAGTCTCAAAATATGAAACAATATGGTTATGAATCATATTCTGGTTCGTGAGAATAGAACCATCATCATCCGATACCGAGAGAATCCGATTATGGAGTTGTCTCTTATTCACAAAGTGGTGGAAATATTTAGAGTTCATGTCACCCTCTTTGAGCCACCTAATCCTTGATTTCTGTTTGAAGAAGCTTTCCTCTTGAAGTCTCAGGTTGGAGAAGACCTGAAGCTGGTCCTTCTCCTTGATTGCCAGGTCCACACTAAAAGGGTCCAGTGCTAGGGCATCTTGGGTAGCCGTAAGTTCGGTCCTTGCTTGAGCAGTACGCGAGGAGATATCCAAGAAGGAATCCCGATTGAGCTATTTGAGACGCCCTTTGAGCATTTTAAGTTTCTGGCAGAGTACATACATGGGCGTTCCACCAATGCGAGTATCCCAAACCTGAGATACAATTGTTGGGAATAAAGGATGAGACATCCAAAAATTGAAGAATTTAAACGGCTTCCTTGTGAGGGTAGCTCGAGCAATTCTAACAATAATGGGAGTATGATCCGAGACACCTTGGGCTAGAAAATTAGCCTCCGAGAAAGAGAACGAATTGAGCCATTGATCATTGATCAATACTCTATCAATCTTCCTTTGTTTCCGGGAGCCTCCAGAAGAAGTCACCCAGGTAAACCGATGGCCTATATATCTTAGATCGTCCAGTCTAGCTTGATCTAAACACTGGTTAAGTTCATCAAAAGCTGGTATCCAAGAATTAGAGCTTCCCAACCTATCCGAGTTGAAACGGATGGCATTGAAATCACCTGCCACCAGCCAAGGTTCCGACTCAAAAAGTTCGCTGGATCTTACAAGGTCAGCCCATAAAGAGCGCCTAGCAGTGAACGTATGCTCTCCATAAACCACAGAGAAGAAGCAGGTCTTATTAAGGGCCAAAAGACGGACATGGCCGTGAATGACTTGAGAGGAAAGAGAGATAACTTCCAGGTCTACCTCTTGGGGTTTCCACCCAATCCAGATTCTACCTCGCGGAGAGAAATTGTAATTGGCAGTCCACACCCAATCAGGTAGAAGCCCAGCAGAAATCCTATCAAAAAGAGACGGTCTGATTTTCGTCTCAAGGATGCCAATACAAGAAATATTGTGAGTTCTAACCAAGGCTCTAATTTCCGCTTGCTTAAGAGGATTACCAAGGCCTCTAATGTTCCATACACCAAAAAACATAGTTAAATGCGCATATATTATCTTTGAGAAGTCCTTGGTCTCCTCCTCTTAGGTTTTGAGGAAGATGGACCAGCAGCCTTAGAGGGGCATAATGAGATGGACATTTCACTAGGTGAGGCATTTGCAACCTCTACAGTGGCACAAGAATCCATGGCCCGAGATCGAGTGTTGGGAGGGGCAGTATACCCTGAATCAATCTCCTTTGCTTCATCAGCATCCTTGTGTCTATCCACCGGAGTATGGGAGCCAGAAGAACCCTCTTTAGTTGACAGGGAGTTTGATGAGGAGTCGAGGATTTGCTGGTCCGGAGTGCCTAGTGGACACTGGCCAGGGGAGGATTCCAGAATCTGCTGAACCAGATTACTTGCTGTACACGGGGCAGGAGAAGAAATGAGTCATGCATCAGTATTCTTGGAGTTATTCAGGTCGGTTCCCACAGGGTCTGGTTCAGCAACTAACTCGACAGCAGCAGGCAGAGAAATCTCATTGCCGAGGTGTAACATCCTGAATTTTGACCCGTTATCGGGACCAATAAAGTGTATATTCATTCTCGTGTAATTTTAGTGAGTCTCGCCTGAACCTGATCAGTCTCGGGACACTAACCATATGAGAAAGGCTAAATAGGAACAGGTACGTGGACCGAGAACCCGATCGTGACTGAACGCTGATTTCGAAGAACGTTAAGGAAATATTTTGAGCCAATATAGGCCGATCTTAGGAAAATGACTGGTTGATATTGTCAGTAATGTACGATCGGATCGCGAGTGATTTCGCACGACCGAAAGTACACCTGACGAATGAAACCTGATTGTAATCCAAACGATCGCGACCCTGGTGCTAGTGATAATTCCTCTCGTTCTCTCGAAATTTAGACCATCACGATTCGGACAATCTTAGGTCGATACGCGTAACACCTAAACAGCCGCTCGTTAGTGAGAGACCCTAAAACTGCAAAACGAGCATATTGAGATTACAATATTGGACCCGAGTTTCGATATCAAAATCTCAAGGGTAATTACGACTATTTTGCAAGACGGACGTCAATTTGGAATGGCCATTCATGTTTGGGATTAAAACGGTTGAAAACTGAAAATCTGTCAGAAAGTGAGAAAAAGATCATTTTGCCCCTGGGAACGCCGAGGCCGAATTCGGAGGCCGTTTGAGGTTATTTTTCGCGGCCAACGTCATTTTGGGGTAGCCAAGTGTGTTTGGAGTGATTCTGGACAAAAAGTGGATTTTCGACAAAAATTGGAATTTCGGTCCGGGGCGGAAAAATGACGGAATTGCCCCTAGGCCATTTTTGATTTATTTCGAATTTTGGAATAATTTTGGAGATTAACCAAGGTTGGTTAAGGTTAACTAGAGTTGATTAACCATGGTTAGGGGCAATTGACCATTTTGCCCTTGAATTATTGATTTTGAAGCATTTTTGGCCATTGGTTTAGGGGTAATTTGGTCATGTGGGCTTAGATCTTGACATGTGGCATCCACCATGGATAATGTTGACCACCCTTGACCCACTCTCTCTCCTCAGCTCACTCTCTCTCTTCCCCGGCGATCACCTCTCTCTCTCCTCTCCCGAATTCCCTTCGGCAGCTGCTTCGTTCCAGCCGATCAGCACCGCCGGCCACTGTTCACGCCGGAATAGTGGTCCTCGCCGGAGCTGCTGGTCACCAGCCGCCATGTGCCGACCCCTAGCGCCGCCCCCAGCCTAGTCGCAACTTTTTCCCCCGCTCTCGCCGCCCGTGGCAGCCGCTCCAGCCGAGACGAGCAGGACGCCGTCACCATCGCCGGGCGAGTCCAGCCAGGCCGCGCCGCCGTGCGCCACCCCTCCGACCAGCCTAGCCTCCGCCGTCTCTCTCCCGTCACCCCAGCCACCAATCCGACCGACTCCTCCCCTGTTTTTGGCCGAGCTTGGCCGTGAGCTTGCCGGACCGCCGTGAGCCGCCGGCTTGCCTTGGAGCGCCGCCGTCGATTGTACCGCTCGCCGGTCATCGGCCGCTCGCTCCCGTCGTCTCGCGTCGCTAATAGGCGAGTAAAACCACTAATCCCTAAATTAGTCTAAATTGTGCTAGATTAGGGGCTTAATTATGGTAATTAGGACCTAATTGAGTGTGTTTTGTGTAATGGATGATTAGTGGACCTAATTAGGACTAATTCTAGTGGTTTAAGGGTAATTTGGAGAGAATTTGATGGCTGAATTGAAGTGGGCCTCATGGGCTCCGAATTTGTCCTAATGGCCCAATTGGAGATTAAATGGGCCTTGAAATTAGAAATGAAATGGGCCCATGAAGTTGGAATTTAATTGAAATTGTTTGGAGCCCAATTGGAAAATGGAATGGGCCTTGATGTGAATTGATTTGAAATTGTTGAAGCCCATTGGGAATTAATTGGGCCTTTGATTGTGGATTTATTTGAAATTGTTTGAAGCCCATTGGGAATTAAATGGGCCTTTGATTGTGAAATTCCACGTTGGTTTTGATATGATTTAAGAATAATTGTGACCGACGGGTCAGGCCTACGGGTCGAGTATAATTGTGACCGACGGGTCAGGCCTACGGGTCGAGTATAACTGTGACCGACGGGTCAGGCCTACGGGTCGAGTATAACTGTGACTGACGGGTCAGGCCTACGGGTCGAGTATAATTGTGACCGACGGGTCAGGCCTACGGGTCGAGTATAATTGTGACCGACGGGTCAGGCCTTCGGGTCGATTTAATTATGATGACCATTGGGTCATGGCCTTCGGGTCGATTTGTACAACTGTGGGCCTTCGGGTCGGGCCTTCGGATCGAATGATTGATGACCATTGGGTCATGGCCTTCGGGTCGATGTTCTGTTTGTGAATTATAACGATGTGAGAGCCTAACCTGCAGGGCTGGAGTGGAAGAATTGGACTGAGTGTCCTAATGAATTTTGTAATGGCTAATTTACTGGTTCAGTGTTTTATGTGTTTCATTTACCTCTAGAGGTGCACTTTAGCCTAGTTTAGAATTAGGGGTTATTACTTGCTGAGTTTATCTCACGGTTGTGGTAAAACCGAATTTCAGACCCCCGTCCATAGCATGCCGAGGAACGGCCCTCTTTTTGGATTCCCGCATCGCATTCAGAGATCGTCCAGTGTACACCCGTGTGGGGATGGAACAGCTTATGTTAGGTTTCATTCAGTGGTGTTAGTAGACGTGGGAGAAGATTTCAATCATACTCAAGAGTATGTGGCTTGGTGCCGTAGGGGTGCAGACGGCGTAATAGGACCCCCGATGAGGACTTTTGATGTTCCAGTCGATGTTAATGGCGTTATGATTCCACAGATGGTGAGTGGTGAAGTCTCTGATCCCCCAGCCTCCCTTAGTGTGAGCAGTGTAGGTGATACCGTGGATGGACCGATACCCATGGATGAGGTGCAAGGAGATGAGCAAGTTATAGCTGATGATGCGATCGAGGAGGAAGATGAAGAACAGAATTTGGAGATGGTAGGAGAGAATGCTGAAGCAGCAGGAGAAATAGCAGAGGTTGGATCGGACGAAGAAATACTCTCGGAGGAGGATTCTTCTGAGGAATCTGCAGCACCATCCGATCCAAACCGGGAGCAGTAGAGCTGGTTTCAGTGTTAGGAGTTAGGCTAACCGTCTTTTGTTGTATCCTCTCCCAGATAGTAAGCTGACACCTCTAGGCCACCAATCCTTTTTGTTTAGTGGCCTTTCGATGTATTCTTTTTGGTTGTAAATAACTAGTTTGTATAAGTTTTAAAAAGGGTGTTTATATGTTAGTATTTCTTTAGCATATTATTGTCTATTGCTATTCATGGTTATAATTGCATGTCTGGGTGTATATATATATATATATACGTTGCTTCCGCATGTGACGTGCATTTGCTCTGATTCGGGTTTCGGGTCGGTGACGCAATCCTGGGAGCGTCGCACCTTAAGTCGACCTACGTGCAGATGTTCAGCCTTCGTGGCGTACGGGGCGTGACACGAGGTCATGATCCAGATGAGGAGAAGGAGAAAATTGCCGCTGATCTGAGGCCACAACAGGAGGAGCAGAACCTTTTTTCCTAGTGACCAGAGACTCGACAGCAGCAGGCGGAGAAATCTCTTTGCCGAGGTCACGATCCAGATGGGGAGAAGGAGAGGGTAGCCGCTGGTCTGATGCCACAATAGGAGGAGCAGAACCTTTCTTCCTAGTGACCATAGTCCAGTCGCCTGTTGCTTGGGACCGAGAGGTGGGCTCAGCTGAAGCGAGCTGAGTTCGCCTTTCAGGTTGTAGAGCAGCACAACCATGGCCCAAGGTTCCGGTTTTGTGGCCAAAGATACCACAAGAGGAGCACACAAGCGGTTTCCATTCGTATTCAACACTTATAGAGTTTACTTCACCATCCCACCTGAACTTAACAACTTCCAGTCGAGGGTTAGTGGCTTTAATCTCTATACAAACACGGGCATAAGATATTCTGGACAGCTGTTCAGTTTGCGCGTCTACATAAAGCGGTTTACCGATTGCACTAGCTATGCGCCCAATGCCCGCCGGAGACCAAAGGGAAAAAGGAATGTCTCTAAGTTTAACCCACACTGGGATTGTGTCCAGCTTGCCCTTCTTGAGTGTCATTTTTGGATGCCACTGCTGAAGCACTAATGTGCAACTAAAAATAGAAACAGGCCCCATATCTAGGATCTTCTTGCGAAATTCAACATCAGGAACTCGGAAGAAGTAAAACCCGTTCTCATGCAATTTCACATCGACTACTTGATCGCCCCAGGACTTTTTAACAGCCTCTTCAGTCAGCTTAAATGGGACCTTCTTCCCTATGTAATGCCCGACAATGCATTCCAGCCACCTAGGACTTTCTTCAGCAGCAACCTCAGGTGTTATGTCGACAATAATCTCACCATTTTCAACCAAAGGAGGAACATATGCTAGGTTATATCCTTTTGTTAAGGCCTTAGCCACATTTGCCCAAGATCTGGGCGTCTGGACAGGAGTAGTTTGAGTGCTAGGTCCCTGTCTCTCCATGTTTACACGGCCTGCTGCATTTGTTCGAAGATCAGCACCAGCAGGAGGACTGGCAACGTGAGCATGTCTAGAGGGAGGGTGTCGACTTTTAGACCGCCCTCTACTGCGACTACGCCTGGCCTTTCCATCCTAGCCAACTCTAGAACCAGGGGGGCTTTTCCTAGTAAAAGCAACCGACTTCCCCTTAGGACCAGTAGGTTGTTCATCCTCTTGAATCACAGCTTTTGATTTCCTTTTGGGTACAGCAGCTGCGTTGTTCAGGTCAGCACCATTACCCACTAGATGTGCCTCAGTACCAGGGGAAGGTTCAGTCTCCATTGCAGGCGGAAAATCAGTCAAACCAGAAGTTCCTTCCATATGGGCATTAAACCAAGCACCTACCAGTCAACCACCATCTCCTTAGACCAGAAACAGGGGACGCAGCAGAAGACCCCCAGTATAAATGCTCTCAAATCACAACTCCAATTCCACCAGCAGTAATTAAGACAACAAGGGAGATCCTAACCAGGTCGCACCCCAGCAGCAGTCAATCTAACCACCACAGCATCGTTCCAGAAAATCGTTCGCACAACACCAGCCAGTACTCCAGATCGATACGACTCCCCAGTACATACACCAGTACCGAACCAGCAGAGGGGTGACGAGGGAGATTACCTATAGGGAGTAACGACCTTCAGGGAAATCAACCAGAACCGAAGTCTCAGTACGGTCGAAATTCTCAGGCGAGGAGGACCGAACGAAGCAACGCTCAGATATGGTATCCCAGCCACAATGCTGAACGAAATGTGAAATCCTTTGAAGGGGAGAAAGAGGAGTGTCCAAGGTTCTCAGCCTCCAAAATTCAGCCCAAAAAGCCACCGGAATCAGCCGGAAACAGTAGAAATCCGGCGGGTGAACAGTGCCAACGGGAAACCAGCAGAGAGCATTTTCAAGTGAGCTATAGCTCTCCTTCTGTTGTGTGTTCAAAATATGAAAAATTTTTCTTCACAATAGTTCACATTGAAATCGAGATCTTTCTATTGATACTAATTTCATCAAAATCGGAATTCATTTGAATTTTCAAAAGGAATTTTCATGATCTAATCAGTATCTGTGTTCAGATATGATTTTCATTCATTTGGAATCCAAAAGATGTTTTTTCAAATTTGATAAAGTTAGAGTCCTCTTTTACAAAAAAATCAAAATTACAAAGTTGTTTATTGGGGTCTCATTATGTTGACTGAAAACTTTGAGGGCCTAATTGCAATTTTGGGAGGATCAATTTGCTTAAAATTTCATATAAGGCCTTCACGGGTTAAGATCTAATTTGTAGTTGAGTCCTTCAAGAAAATCGAATTTTATAAAAATTTGGAGGACTTTTTAACAAAAAATCAAAACATGAAAGTTGTTACACACGGAGAATCCTAACTGCCTAAAACTTTTCACGTGATTTTGATAAAGTTTGTTATTTTTCCCACCATTATTTTGAAATCCCTAACACAACTAGGTCCAGTATGTCACCAAGGTTAAATTTGTCATTTTCGGGAAAATCAGTGAGGATTTAGAAAAAATGGTCTTCTTAACTTTTGATCCTCATGTAATAAGCTTTCTAATGACACCTAAATCACTTCATTTGGACATCATTAGGTTAGTTAATTACATCTGAACAGAAGCAATCCAAATTAGATAATAACTGAATAAGTGGTCTCTTTATGAAGCCCACTTCTCATTGCTTGATTGGCTTCGAAATAAGGCCCATGGGCCTGAATGCATGCTTATTCCATTGCTATGCATGTATTTGTTAGATGAATATTAGGTTCGGTGCATGTTCGACGGGTAGCGCATCATAGTCATTTAGAACCCGATTTTAGGGGTTAATTGATATGAGTTGCCATTTTGTGAATGCAAATGGTAGCCTATTATCGTTAACCATTAATCAAATAATGTTAGATGATTAGGTGGGTGGTGAATCGAAATGCATGAAAAACAAATGTCGATCCCGAGGCCCGTGTTTGATTGGTGAATTGTTTGCACCATTATTTTTCTTTGGTCATTCTTTTGGATATTGTTTGTCGTGAATGAATGTTGTGAATCTAAATGCCGACACCCGAGAGGCGGTCCATAGGGAGATAATCCAAAATGGTAAAAAACCAAGGCGATTGACCGACGTCCAATCCGATTTCAATTTGTATTCATTCGATGGTGGTGATAAACCGATGTCCAATCCGGTTTCAATTCGTATTCAATTCATTCATTCCCAATCATGTCTCGGGTTTTCAATTTATGTTATAATAAACTCCTGACGAGTTGCGGGTTTTACTTTCTCGCACTTGGAATTAGCTCGTCTTTTCAATACTTTGAGTGTTTACTTTACGAAATGTCTTTCAATACAATTGATTGTTTCTTTCTTATTTCTAGACTAAGATAGGATTAGTTTAGAATCTTAAATGAAAATACAAAAACAAGATGCATGATCACCTAGTGGACTAAGACTTTAACATGAAAATAGTAAAGAACAAATGCATGACAACTTAGATAATAACCATGATAAGTTTAGCGGTACCGAAAGGGCGTTAATAGAAATATTAACGTAAGCTAGTCTCTGAACCTTTGATCTTTGGTTTTCATAGAAATCGAAACGAAACTCCAGCATTTCGATTGGGTATTCTAACCGACTCCCGACCTAGGCTAGTGGCAACTCTTAAAAAAGAGAAAATCGATCTGCTATCACGCGAGATATGGATTTAGGAAAAATCCACGTTTATGATCAATGGGCTATATGGATAACCAAAAGATTTATACTTCAGTAAAATCATTTTTTATGATGTGCCATATGAACCGTTTCATGAACACTTATCTCTAAACCCGCCTTATTGAGTTCGGCCCTCGAGGGGTAGGTCGCGACAGGCTTGGCAACTCTGCTGGGGACTAGGTTACAAACCTAAGTGGATTAAAGCCGTAATAAACTTGTTGGTTGTTATCTCATTTATCTACATTTTGTAGCATCGACTGCATGTCGAAGTCGCGTAGAAAATGAGGTTAGTCCATTAACCATGTGTTAAATGGTTTTGTAGGTGGGAGACATAAGGGGTGGAGTGAATGCAAGCCCTTTGTTTTGTAGGTGGCGTTCGGATGAATGTTGAATGTATGAGATTATGTTGAAGTGTTGTTTGCTTTAGATTTAAATGCATGTTTACTTGCTTTAGCACGACACAATGCACCCACGTCCCACGGTCTAAAACCTCGGATCACTTTAGGGCACCTTTAGGAGGTATTAAGAATGGAATCCGCATGTGAATGCTTGTGGTAATCCATTCTTCAATACCGATCATCTTGATTAGTAAGAAGTGCATCGATCGACATTAGTAGCGGTGGGTAAATTCTTCTTATCTAATTAAGGTGGGGATCTTAAACCTTTAGAATCTTACCCTTAGATGTCAAAACTCATATGTCCTCATGCGATGTGTCGATGTATTTGTCATTTTTTTTCTTTGCGGTAAGGTTGATTGTATCGTTCTGTAATTTCAATTACGCCATTTCAATTCCACGTTATATTTCTTTCTATAATGCGTGAGTGATTAATCTCGATTCCCCAAATTAAGGTTAGTTAAAATGGATATATCGGAGATTCGAATCATCCCCGTACCTAGAGCTCTCGTGACCATGTGGAAAAGTCTTGAGTCAAAGCACAAGGATTACGTGGAAAAGAGGATCGGATATCTTCCCGCACTTTTATACATCGAGCCTCATGTTGCTATGATCAAGGCATTGTCTCATTTTTGGACCTCAAATATATCCACTTTTGTGTTTGGTCGAAATGAGTTGACCACTACAATTGAGGAGTACGATATTGCCATTGGAAGAGTCGATTCTTTTGGTCTAGTTAGCCATCCAATAGATATAGATCCTATAACTCTTTTGAGCCAATTCTTAGGAGTTGACATTCTCCAAATCAAAGGCGTTCTTAGAGGAAATTCCAATGCACTCTCCTTCACATTCTTAGAACGACATTTTTCTAGCTTGCCTAAAGAAGCGGGTAATCAAATTCCTCGAGTCTTTCTCTTAGCATTCTTTGATTTTGTGATTTTTCCATTCACCAAAAAGACCATGGATCCTTTGGTAGTTCATATTGTCAATAAAGTATGTATGTTCAAAAGATTCTCCAATATGATCATAGGTGAGACCTTCGTATCACTCAATAAGTTCAAACAAAATAGAAATCATATATTTAGAGCCCCAATATGTTTACTTCAAATTTGGTTGGTCTCTCACATCAAAGATTTCGGTTTGAGCTTGAAAATCATAGATGTATCGAAAGATTGTCATCCTATCTCCCTCTTTCGAGAAAAGGAAGAAATCTTTCCCTATTGATCATTCTCAACTTGATTTAATTTTTTCAAGAACTTTGTTCCAAATCAAATCCAATGGCATGTTCGTTGGCTTAGAAATCCCGAGGTGCGCCTTAATAACGGATTCGACAACCTAATCCCACTCTTGGGTCTCACGGGGTCTACGTCATATTACCCTTTTAGGGTAATCCGTCAATATTGCACGCTTCAAAAGATTCCACCATTCCTCAATCTGGGGTTATATCATTTTGACTATCGTAAGGATGTCATCCAAAAGGACCAAATGGCGGATTTAAAAGAAATGATCAAGTCTATCATTAATATGTGGTACAAATGCCACCCGGAGCCGATTCTCATTACTGATGAGTCAGAATTGGAAGGGAAATGAAGATACATCACGCATTGCCGGAGTATATACACCGTCGTCTCGAGCCCGAGCTTAAAGTGGATCTCCTTAATGTCCCCGAGAAGGCAACTCAACAACAAGCTATAGTCACGCTTCAAAAGATTCCACCATTCCTCAATCTGGGGTTATATCATTTTGACTATCGTAAGGATGTCATCCAAAAGGACCAAATGGCGGATTTAAAAGAAATGATCAAGTCTATCATTAATATGTGGTACAAATGCCACCCGGAGCCGATTCTCATTACTGATGAGTCAGAATTGGAAGGGAAATGAAGATACATCACGCATTGCCGGAGTATATACACCGTCGTCTCGAGCCCAAGCTTAAAGTGGATCTCCTTAATGTCCCCGAGAAGGCAACTCAACAATAAGCTATAGTCGCAAGAGCTCTAAGGGAAAAATACGAGGCTTTGGCCGAGGTTGAACGTTTGACCCAAGAAAATAAACGAATTCACCTTGCATCTAAAGAAGATCCATTACAATTTTTGCTATATTCCATGAGGAAATCTCCTTTTATGTAATTTTCATTTTATAGATTTGATGTATAGGGTTTCCTTTTTACTCATTTTAGTAATGATGTAATAGGTTTCTCTTCTTGTTTTTAGATTGATCTATAGGGATTGTCTTTCATGAATTTTGTTGTTAATAGTGAAATTTCCCTTGTGTGTACTTTCTTTTTTGAGATTATAATGGAATATAGATGGGGCATCTTGATTAATCATTGCGTGATACCCCTTTAATTGTACAATTTCTTGTGAAGAAATTGTGATAAGAGATTATTCACATGATATTGGGATCACGAGAATATTTCTTGTCTCTATTTCATCCAAAGAAAATATAAAATTGAAGGGTTTTATATTTTCGTCTCAATTCATTTTCCGTATACTAACTCGATTTCTGTTTTTTACAAAAGGTACTAAAATACGGCTGAGACACGTTCTATTATACGCACCCGTTGCCAAGCAAGGATGGAAAACGAAGACACTCATAGCCGCGTTATTACCATTAAGAATTAGGTGGCGCAAATGATGGCGCTCTTAACTGATCTTGCAAATCAAGTAAAGAACTTCACGCTGTGGCTCCTGCTGCTGCAGCGTCTACTCTTAATGCGCCTGTTAACGCACCGGTGATAGATCCCGTCGACAAAGGACCTGCTAAAGAGGTCCCCGTTAATGTTATTCCTGCTATCATTGATTTGGAAGCTCCACCTAAGGAGTCGCATGTTGTTCATATGGATGAAGAGAGTGCGAGATATCTCGCAAAATTGGAAGAACGCTTGTGCATGTTGCAAGGTTACCAACTCCAAGGCTTTGATAAGCTGTCGCCTTTTACAATGGTGAAAGTCCCTGATTTTTACAAGGAGCCCGAATTATCAAGGAAGTACGATGGAACTGGGTGCCTTAAGACCCACTTGAAATATTATTTGAATAAGATGGCTCGTTACTCCGATAACACTTCGCTATTGATCAACAATTTTCAAGATAGCTTGGCTGATTCCGCCTTAACGTGGTTCATCGAGTTAGATTTGGAGAAAATTTACATCTGGGAAGACCTCGCAGATGAATTCCTCCAACAATACAAGTTTAATACTGAAATTGTTCCAACCCGTAAAGAGCTGGTCTGGGTTGATAAAAGGAGAAATAAAACTTTTAGAGCGTATGCCCAAAGGTGGAGAACTACGGCTTCCCAAGTTAAATCTCTACTATCTGAGAAAGAGATCATGTAACTGTTTCTTCGAGCTCTACCTCGAGAATACTTCGATAAGATGTTTAATAACACTTACATCAATTTTTCCGCAATGGTTGAACTGGGAGAACGTCTCGAAGGAATTATACGAGAGGATCGATTATCTGAGATGATGACTCGCAAATTTACCCCAAAGAAGGATAAGGAGCCAATGGTGGAGGTTGCTTATATTCAAAATCCTAATACTCAAAAGCCATTAAACACACCAATTCAAATGTCTGTTATGGAAGCAGGGGGCTCTTTCTAAAATTTTGACTAAAAAGGAAAAGCTCCATAAAGACAATTCACTCTGTTGCCAAGACCTATGTCTCAGTTGTTGCTGATGTTGATTGAACAAAGACTCGTGGCAAAAGAAATCTCGAGAGACAACCCATCAAAGTTTGCTGGGTTTGATTTAGCAAAATCTTGCATGTACCACATGAGTGAGAAGGGCCATGATGTGGACAACTGTTACACTCTAAAGGTCAAGATTAAAAACCTGCTGGATAAGAAGATCTTGTCATTTAAAGATGCTATGCCAAATGTTCAACAAAATCCACTCCCTAATCATACCAAAGCCGTTAATGTGATATTTGGAGACGAGAATGAGAAACCCTTCTTGTTCGACATGGTGAAGTTGGAAGAGCTATTGACCGTAGTTAGATGTCAACCGAAAGAAGGAAATGTATCTCGAGAGGAGAAAATGTATTGCCTAGCCAAGATGGCTACTTTAGGTATAATTCAGCCATGTCAAGGAAAGAAACCCGAAGGGTCCATCGAGACCGCTATAATCGATTTGTTGTCCAAAAGTTTCTCTTGCAAGTTCGCAGATGAAGTCTCATGGTCTAAGCCAAAAGATGATGGATACGAGCCAGACGTTGATGAACCTTGGAGTGACGCATATTCTGATGGTGATTTGGAATGTGAGAGCAAGCATGCCAGTCGAGGTCGTGAATTTATGAAGAAGGCCCATAAGAAAGACATTGTTCCAACTGAATAGAACGACGAAGATAATAGAGAGGTTATGTCCGATGCTGATTCGGAATTTGAGCGCCATACCTCCCATTGGGATCGAGAGTTCATTAGGAAGGCAATCGAAAAAGGTGAAATTGTTGATACTCTCGGATAGCTGAGTGGTAAATATGACTTCATGGTAAAATGCACTCTTCTTCCAAGCGCTTTTATCGACCCTAAGACTATCGTCCCGAGTGAATGGGGGTCCGAATTTGAAGATGACGGCATGGTAACCGTGATTGATCCTGTTGTGATTGAATTGAATGCTACTTGTGAAATCCAAGCGCATGTTGTTGAACCTGTGATTATAGATTTAATGGCTGATGGCTTTGAGGATATAAAGATCTTCGATGAGGACTTTGAACCTGTTGTGATCAAGCTGCCGCCGAAGAAAGATGAGAATTTAAAGGCAAAAATACCTCCTATTTATGACTCCAAGGCAGTTCCTTGGAATTATGAGTCTAATGAGATAGATGCTGTTACTCGGTCAGGCTGATGTTTTATATCTTGTGAAGGTGTCGAGAAAAAGGCTGTAACCGAAGAGGAGGCGGAGCAACTCCTCAAAACCCTCAAAATGAGTGAAGCAAAAGTAATCGAGCAGTTAAGAAAAATGCCGGCTCTGATCTCATTACTTGAACTATTCAAGTCTTCTGAGAGACATAGGACCGCTTTCTTAAAAATTCTTAATGAAGTACATGTACCTAAGACAATCGGAGAGGTACAGTTAGAAGAGTTTGTAGGTATTATCCTTCTTAAAGATCAAATTTCTTTTTTCGAAAAGGACTTATCGCCAGAAGGGCGAGCGCACTCTAAAGCATTGTACATCTCTATTCAACACTTCGATACAAGGATATTGAGAGTACTCATTGATAACGGTTCAGCTCTTAATATCTGTCCATTAGCAACCTTGCGCCGTCTAGGTGTGGGTATGGATAATGTTCGTCTTTCTAAAACTCCGGTCAGAGCCTTTGATAGCATGAAAAAGGAAGCTCTAGGAGAAATTGACTTATAACTGATGATTGGTCCAATCATGTTCACTCAGAAATTTCAAGTGCTCGACATCCCAAGTAACTTCAGCTTGTTGCTGGGAAGACCTTGGATTCACGCTATAGGTGTTATACCCTCAAGTTTACATCAGATGATCCGCTTTGTCGTGTGCGGTAAGATCATAACTGTCCATTGTGAGAAGGATACCGAAACCTTCAACAATACTGCAATTCCCTATGTGGAACTAGAAGTAAAAGGAGAATCAAGCTACTATTCATTCGAGTTAGTGTCAGTATCTCATGTGCCCGCAGGCAGTGTTATGAGAAAGCCTCACTATTCAAAAACGGCCCTTATGTCTAGCAAAGTGTTAATCGAATATGGATTCACTATTGGCAAAGGATTGAGAAAGTTGTCCTAAGGCATTCTCACACCCATTGAGGTGACTAAGTGAAAAAAACGAGAAGGCTTAGGTTACCAAGGCGATCGACAGGATCAATGTAATCAGAAAAGCCCGAGCATCAAAGAAAAGAGTTATCGACGTTTGCTCCCTCCTCCGTTGAAAGATTTCTTCCCTGGACTGCCAGAGTTTCTCCAAGATGAAGAAATAGATATCTATGGTATCGTCGATCTATTTGAAGAGAGTTCTGTGGGTGCCATTTCCGAAGGCTTTGAGGATGATCCACCTACCGATCCCGCTGTGTAAGGGATGTTTCCGTGTTCTACTTTGTTTTCAGTTGTAATCCATTTAATTCTCCCCTGCGAGGGACTTTCATTTGTTTATTTCATATGTTGTAATAATTCGGATCATAAACTTTGGATCCAAAACGTTATATGATGTATGACATTTAATGCATATCATTAAAAGCATTCTCATGTTTTGTTAATAGACGTGTGAAAGTATACTAAACCAGCCCTATGATGATACTTTGAGGCCTGGGCTTTTGCACGATCTATAGTTTTCAAAACAATCCTTTGGAACGAGGATGTCCAATGATATGAGGATGAGTTCCCTATGAAATTTTCGAAAATCTGGAATTCGAAAAGTTTTTTCATCATATCTTCATGCATTGCATTTCTTATCTTCATATACTAACCATTTTTTGTTGCATCTCAAGCATGACACTTTGCATAATCATGATAATTATATACATGGCTTGGATTTGTGTCCAAAAAACTCTTACAAGCCCGATTTTTTTTATCCCGAAAATGAAGAAGATTCCCAGGTTATTAAAAAAGAATAGATTCGACATGAAGAATCCAAACCTCCCATGGAAGAACAAACTGTCATTATAAATTTAGATGATTCATAAAATCCCAAGGAAACAAAAATTGGGGCAGGTCTCTCTCAAACAGATACTGATCGACTGATCAAACTCTTGAAGGAGTACTGGGATGTCTTTGCTTGGTCTTATGCTGATATGCCGAGTCTCGACCCCAACATTGTAGAACACACATTACCGCTCGATCTTATCATTCCGCCTAAGAAATAGAAGCTTAGGAGAATGAAGCCAGAATTATCTAAGAAGATTGAGGAAGAAGTCATGAAATTGTTAAAAGTTGATTTCATTGAAGTTACTCATTATGCCAACTGGATTGCTAATATTGTCCCAGTTATGAAGAAGAATAGGCGAGTTCGAGTATGTGTCGATTACCGCGACTTGAATAAAATAAGTCCCAAAGATGATTTTCCACTACCACATATTGACGTCTTGCTCGATAGCACAGCAGGATTCGAATTATTTTTCCTCATGGATGGTTTCTCTCAGTATAACCAAATCCAAATGAAAGAAGAAGATAAGACTAAAACATCTTTCATCACTCCATAGGGAACATTCTGTTACAAGGTTATGCCCTACGGCTTGATGAACGCAGGGGCAACCTACCAAAGAGCTATGGTGACACTATTCCATGACATGATGCATAAAGAGATTGAAGTGTATGTCGACAATATGATCGCTAAATCACGACAAAGAGAAGATCACATTGAAGTCTCGAAGAAACTGTTTGATCGACTTAAAAAGTTCAAGCTAAGGCTTAATCCCGCTAAGTGCGTGTTTGGGGCAAAGTCTGGAAAGCTCCTCAGATTTATGGTTAGTAACAAAGGCATCGAGATTTATCCCTCGAAGGTGAAGGCCATTTGCAATTTGAAACCCCCTTCTACTGTTAAGGAGGTCCGAAGCTTGTTGGGAAGACTAAATTTTGTTACAAGATTTATTTTCCAGTTATCTGAAACAGTCAAGCCATTCTTCAAGCTATTGAAAAAGAATGCGAAAGTTGAATGGAACGAAGATTGTCAAGAATCTTTTGAACAATTGAAGCAGTATCTTTCACAATCACCAGTTTTAGTACCGCCTATTTCGGGTATACCTTTGATCTTATATCTCACCATTCACGATGAGTCTTTAGGAGTTATGTTAACGCAGAAGAAATCGGAGGATGGAATGGAACGCACTATTTACTACCTCAGCAAGAAGTTTACTTCTAGTTAAGCTCAATACCCTGAAGTTGAGAAAGCATGTGTAGCCTTAATTTGGGTATTACACAGATTACGATAATATACTCTTCACCATCGTATCCTACTTGTGAATGAAAATAATCCTATCAAGTATCTTTTGAAAAAGCCTGCACTGGTTGGAAGGCTTGCTAAATAGCAAATATTGCTCTCCGAATTTGATATCCAGAGCATGTCTCAGAAATCTGTCAAAGGGCGAGCCATAGCTAACATGTTAGCTGAAAGTCCCTTAAAGTCAAATGACTAGGATGAAATTGATGAAAGAATCCATTTGGTGTCACAAGATAAGTGGACCATGTATTTTGATGGAGCTGTTAATCTCTCTGGTTCTAGCACTGGAGCAGTCTTAATATCCCCAGCGGGTCAATATTATCCAGTAGCTGCAAAGTTGGTATTTCCTTGTACCAATAACATTTCAGAATATGAAGTTTGCATTCTTGGTCTCCAATTAGCCATCGATATGAAGGTTAAGAGATTATAAGTTTATGGTCCTTACCAAAAAAAAAAAAGAGATTATAAGTTTATGGTGATTCCGCACTTATCATTCTCCAAACAGGAGGTGAATGGCAAACTCGTAATTCAAAACTGATTCTTTATCATGAGTATCTTAAAGATCTGGTGGAAGAATTCGAAGAGATCGCATTTGATTATTTGCCAAGATCTCATAACCAATTTACTGATTCCTTGGCAACATTATCATAAATCTTACAAGTCACCAATGGTTTGAATATTTAAAAAAAAAAAACCAATGGTTTGAATATTGATCCTTTGCTAATCAATGTTTTAAAAGAGCCTGTGTATTGCATGATTATAGAAGAAGAACTCAATGGTCAATCATGGTACTATGACATCATGAATTACCTTCAAGAAGGAAAATTTCCTCAAGGAAGTCGAGCTACTGATCGGAAATACTTGACTAAATTAGCTTTCAAATTCTTTCTCAATGGAGGTGCTTCGTACAATAGATCTTTTGATTCGGTCCTACTGAAGTGCGTAGACACCAAAGAGGTCAATTTATTAATGAAAGAGATACATGAAGGAGAATGTGGTCCTTATATGAATGGCCATCTTCTAGCAAGGAACATCATGAGGCTAGGTTATTACTGGTTAACCATGGAAGCCGATTGTATTCAACATATTAGATGTTGCCATCAATGTCGAGTTTATGGAGACAAAATTAATGCTCCTCCAAATGAATTACATCAAATGTCCGAGGCATGGCCTTTTTCAATGTGGGGCATTGACATTATCGGACCAATTAATCCTAAGGCATTAAATGGACACCGTTTCATTCTAGTGGCTATCGATTACTTCACCAAATAGATCGAAGCCAATTCTTATGCCCACGTCACTGCAAAAAGTGTGGTAAAATTCATTCGTTGAGACATTATCGCCCGATATGGGGCTCCAGAAGCAATTATCACTAATAACGGGTTAAACCTGAATAACAAAGTAGTGGATGAGCTACTCAATAAGTTTCACATCCGTCACTTGAATTCTTCTCCTTATCGCCCACAAATGAGTGAAGCTGTGGAGGCGGCCAACAAGAGCATAAAGAAGATTCTATCCAAGACGGCAGAGAATTACCGAAATTGGCATGATCGGTTGCCGTACGCGTTAATGGCTTACCGAACTTCTATTCGCACTTCAACTGGGGCAACACCATTCTCATTAGTGTATAGAATGGAAGCAGTCTTACTTGTGGAAATGGAAATTCTTTCATTAAGAATACTTTCGCAAGTAAAGCTTTTTGAAGCAGAATGGATTCAACAAAGATTTGAACAGCTTAACATGATTGATGAAAAAAAGGTAAAAGCCCTGTGCCATGGACAAAGCTACCAAAAGCGAGTGGCTAAGTCATTCAACCGTAAGGTTCGATCCAGACATTTTGAGGTCAATGACCTGGTTTTGAGGAAAGTCCTACCCATCATTCCAAATAGTGGGAAGTTCACCCCCAATTATGAAGGACCGTATGTCATCAAGAAAGTGTTACCCGGTAGAACATTGATTCTTGTAGAAATAGACGATCGAGAGTTGCCAAAACCTGTAAATGTTAATGCTGTCAAGAAATATTTTCCTTGAATAAAAAGTTTTGAGCTGCTTTTGGATTGAATCCAAGTCACTTTAGGACATTTGCATCATGCATCTTATGCATACATGGAATTTTTGCATATTTGTTTATTTTGTAGGTACTCAGTTGTTCCCAGGGAAGCTATTCCAAACCGCAAGAAGTCAAGCTCGAGGAAATAGCTAAAAAAAAAAAAATCTTCTCCCTAGAGCTTAGGAAGTAGATCCTATTTATGAGGACCTTTTCTGTCCAAAAGGTTTTTCAAGTTTGAAATTTTATTAAAAAACATCCCTAGAGGAGTCAAAAAAAAATTTCAAATATTTTGATTTATCAAAATTCCCCACAAATTGGAGATTTAACCAAATGATCCTTTGAAAAACCAAAAAAGGATTTCTCAAAAGTGCCGAATGGAAATGCCTAGGATGATAAAAGGCAAACCTTTGATCAAACACGTCCCTATACACATTTTGAGAGAATTTAGCGAAAAAAAAAATCATGTCCTAGGATGTAGGGTTTGTTCACATTGAATATACGGATTGAAATGATAAAAGGCATTTCATTTCTCTATCCTAAACACTCATTTTATCCTTTGCTAGCCACTTTGAGCCAAATAGGGAGGATTTTCAAAATACCCCTGTCAAGAACCACCCCACATTGGGGCAAATTAGGAGGTTTTGATTGATCATTTTTGGAGCAAAAAGATTAAGAAAGATTTTATTGCTTTCACTTGCATCAATTTTCTTGTGGTAATTTCAGGTGGATCTTTATGGAAGCTTGAAGCATCCCAAAGTGAAAAAAAACTTTCTTTTCCTCTACCCAAACACAATTATCCCTTGCTTAGCCAAATTGAGCCTCAAGCATGTTCATTTCAAAGCCCAAAATATTGATTATCTCCCTACATTGGGGCAATGCATATGATTTACCAAGAAAATTTGAAAAAATTGGTGAATATGTATAGAGCGTCTCGAGAGTCCAAAGAGCTCAAAAGATAAATATTAGGGGGCATGAAAAAGCAGTGTGCTTGGTAAAAGCAAGGCCGATGTCCATGAAAAAATGTATCAAAAGTAAAAGCAAAAGCAAAAGCAAAAAGCAACATACTTATGATGAAAACAAAATTGCCATTGCAAAAGATGTTTAGAAGAGCAAAGCTCTTATGTTGCAAGAAAAATGAACTCTCGAGACAATTTGATTTTCAAGAGTCAAATAATGTCAAATTTAGGTAATTTGATAATGATGCCAAGATAATCATCATTTCTCTTTCAAATCTCTTCTACAAAATTTCAAGCCTTTTGAGCTTAAACCCGAATCGATATTACAACCCTCTCCGAAGTCTCTTCCGATTGGGATGGTTTGAGTTGACGTAAAGATTTCACAAAGAAGTTACCGCTAGAAGGAGTGGAAGTAATCCTATCTTGTCTTATTTTCAAGGTTCTTGACTTGTAAACCCGCTGAAGATGTTGATGGTATATTTCTTTTCTTGGCCTCAAAGCAAATACCCTTTGCGTAAGCCCATGATCAAGCCTATATTACGGTCCTTTTGAAAGACCTTTCTGATCAATCAATTTGTATTCAATATAAACGTTTCCGAAAACCTTTGACATAGGTTCGTGAGGCATCACCAGCGAGAATTGAATAGCTTTCTCACATCAATGGATGAGAATTAAAGCCTTTATAAGAGCCATTGTGAAAGACCTTTTTGATTAGGTTATTTCCAATTTGGCATTTTTTTTATCTGACATCTTTAGATGGTTATTCAAAAATCATTTTGTTAAAATTTCTTTTTAAGGATTTTGATAGTCAGTGTCTTTTACCAAAATATGAAAAATTCTGTTTGATTTGTTGTTAAACAATCTCAGAACTTTTTTTCAAAATATCGTTCCCCAGTGGATCAGTTTTTGGTTATCCTAAACCATAACCCCCATTTTCGATTTTTGGTCAGCCTAAACCATACCCCCATTTTCGGTTTTTGGTCAGCCTAAACCATAACCCCCATTTTCGATTTTTGGTCAGCCTAAACCATAACCCCTCATTTTCGATTTTTGGTTAGCCTAAACCATACCCTTATTTTCGATTTTTGGTCAGCCTAAACCATACTTCCATCTTCGGTTTTTGGTTAACCTAAACCATAACCCCTATTTTCGATTTTTGGTCAGCCTAAACCATAACCCCCCATTTTCGATTTTTGGTCAGCCTAAACCATACCCCCCCATTTTCTATTTTTGGTCAGCCTAAACCATACCCTTCATTTTTTGTTTTCGGTTATCCTAAACCATAGATTTCTTGCAAAACTCTTTCCCTTCATTCCACCCCATGAGAGAGAGAAGAACACGTGAATGACTTAACAATCCAATGGTAAGTGCTTTAGGTAAAACTCTGATCAAATGTCTTTGTCTTTATTTTCTTTCATATCCCAAGTGGAGCCAACTAAAAATTTGCAGGTGCCAATTGATCTTTGAGCGGAACTTCTTCGAACTCTCACTCAAAGAAGGGCAGCTGTTGATACTTAATTTTTAGCCGACGTGTCATTAAAAACGGAAAATTCGAGATTATGGTTTCCGATTGCGACGGAACCCATTTCTTGACCAAAAAGTGTCGTTTTTTTAATTTTGTCTATTGGTCTAGCTTCTGTAAACAATTTCGATTCATTTCATACAAAAATCCGAAAAATCAAACAGTTGACTTTCGCGTTGACTTTTTGGTCAACCCTTTGATCAAAAGTCAACCCCGGGTCAAATTGAGGTTTTTCTCATAAAAAGATTCCTTTCAAGTTCAATTTCAATTTAGAAGTGGAAATTTCATAAAAATTCAAAAATTTGATCATAAAATCAAGCTCCTAGTAAAAAGTCAATTAGGGTTTGGCTTTTGGTCAAACCTTTGACCAAAAAAATTGAAAAATCCAAAAATCTTCTTATTTTACATTCAATTTACCTTTGGCATTTGAAATTTTACAAAAATCGATTTAGAATTAACTTTTTCCCAATTTGCAGAATTTGGTTCAAGTCGGCCAAAAATGAAATAACTTCATTTCTAGTCATTTTTTAGGTTAGTTTTCTTCACGACATTTGATCTAGAGATCATTTTATATTCAATTTTGGAACCAATTTTGTAATTCCAAGCCAAACACAAAAACCTCCAATTTTGGCCCTAATCAGTGATTTGGATTGATTCTTCATGAATTGCGCAATTGAGGCACGAATGAGTCTAATTTCTTATATGAAATCCAAATTCAAAATCAATTTTGGAAGATTCACATGAATTTGAGTCAATTTGATCAATTTAGTGATCCAATGATTAAGAAGTCTAAGGGTAATTGGTCTAATTAGCGCAATTCAACTTGACCCACTCTAGGCTAATATTCAATTTGATGAATTGAAACTCAATTTGGTTAATTGGACTTCAATTAAATTTGTTAGTCTAGCTTGGCCATGTAATTACCCAAATTCAAGAGCAATTGAGACAAACAAGTTAAATTGGATCAATTTGTGCACGAATTTCAAATCGGTTCAATCCAATTTGATTGAATTCGATATTAATTGGGTCAATTAATCATGATAGAGATCAAATTGTACCAAATTGGAACAAAAGGAATCAAGGATTGAATCAGTTCAATCAGACCAAATTCGAGGCTAACCGGCTCAAACCGGTTTGATTCAAATTGAACCGATCTAGTCGAACTGGCTATTTTCCAATCAAAAGTTCGGCAATCGACGGTCCATTCCGACCAACCAAGGTCGGCCACATCCTTTTGAGCCCAAAAATGAAAAAAAATGCCCTTAATTGAAAATTACGAAAATGCCCTTCATTAAAGATTACCAAAATGCCCTTCATTAAAGATTAAGCAAATTAATTAGGGGATAAGCAAATCAATCATGGCCATTCATTTAGAATTGATCATGCCCATCCATGATGCCATGTCACCAATCCTTAGCCCTTAAAGAATGTTCTTAATCATTAAGGATGCATTTTAGGCCATTGATTAATCTAAGGGCTAGGATTCAAAGTTGGGGGAGTATATAGTTTTTTTTCCCTCCAAAATTAAGGGAGACACTCATTTTTCAGATTTGAATTCTCTCTTCTCTCTCTCTCTCTCTAAACTCACGATCTCTCTCTCTCTTGTTCTCTCTTGGCCGCCGGTCATCCCGCCTCCTTGTCGGCCATTTTCCGGCGGATCACCGCCTCACCGTCGTCCCCCATGGTGCCACAAAGCCAGTCGCAAGGCCAACCGACCTCGCTGGTGGCCGGAGCTCCTCATTCCGGCGAGATTCCTCCCACGGCAGCATCATTGGCGTTTCTGCCGGTAATTTGATCAACCGGTTCAAGTGGCTTAACCGGCCAATCGGCGTTCCTTCCGGCAATCCCGAACCTCCAGCAACGTTCTTCGGCGTCTTCATGTGGTTGTGATGGCCAGCTTCTCGTTGAACAGCCACCGGATCATTTATTTTGACTTGATTTTTCGTTATTAGTTCACTAGTGCGAGATCGAATCGATTCTCACTATAGTTTATGCAATCTCTCCTCATAGGTTGTCGAGCTTTTCAAGATTTCTCCGTGCTATTCTTAATCTGAATACGGAGGTTGGATCGCTCGATTGCGCGTTGGAGCATCGTTAAACAAGGTAAGTGCACTTGAATGTTGCTCGAATGTTGTTTTGCAACGAAATCAAAAAGACTCAATTGATCGGCATATTGGAAATTCGTTACAAAATTTGTTGGAAAGTTCCAACGAATTTTGCAACCAATTCAAAAAGATGAATAATTGTTCGGAATATTCGAAATTCGTTACAAAATTCGTTGGAACTTTCCAACGAATTTTGCAGCGAATTCATAAAAAGTCATATTTGTTCGGCATATTGGAAATTGGTTGCAAAATTCGTTGGAAATTTCCAATGAATTTTGCAACAAATTGTAATTTCGGTACATTAAGTTAGTTGTGTACTAATTTCATTGCAAAATTCGTGGGAAATTTCCCACGAATTTTGCAACGAATTGAAAAAACTTATGTTCTGGTTATTAGAAATTCGTTGCAAAATTTGTTGGAAATATCCAACGAATTTTACAACAAATTAACAAAACATTTGTCGGCATATTGAAAATTCGTTGCGAAATTCGTTGGAAATGTCCAATGAATTTTGCAACAAATTCAAAATATACATAATTGTTCGGCATGTTAGAAAATTCGTTGCATAATTCGAGGGAAATTTCTAACGATTTTTGCAACGATTGAAAATACATAATTATTCGGCATATTTGAAATTCGTTGCAAAATTCGTTGGAAATTTCCAACGAATTTTGCAACGAATTCTAGAAGGAATAATTGTTCCGCATATTGAAAATTGGTTGCAAAATTCGTTGGAAATTTACAACGAATTTTGCAACGAACTTAAATTTTCGTTACATTAAATTAGTTGTGTACTAATTTTGTTGCAAAATTCGTGGGTAATTTCCAACGAATTTTGCAACGAATTTAAAACACCTATAGTTCGGATTCAATGAATTTTGTTGCAAAATTCATTGGAAATTACCCACAAATTTTGCAACGAATTTCGATTTTCGGTGCAATAATTTTTGTTTGTACTAACTTCGTTGCAAAATTCGTTGGAATTTCCAATGAATTTTCCAACGAATTAGTTTTTCGGTGCAATTATTTTTGAATTTCGATAGAAAATTTTCGACGAATTTTCCAACGACAATAACTCAGTGCAATTATTGGCCAGAACTGTGAAATTCGTTGGAAATTTTAAATTTGTTGCAAAATTCGTTGGAAATTTTAAATTCGTTGCAAAATTCATTGTAAATTTCCAACGAATTTTGCAACGAAAATGAAAAAACATGTTTATATGTTCGGCAATAAACATTTCATCTGTACCGAGTATTTTTGGCTCAACAAACTCTCTTTCTGGTCGTCCTCTTCGCCGTCTACCTCGCAGTCCTCCTCGCCGTCCGCCTTGTCAACCGCGGTAAGTAATCGCCTCGACAGCCGCGGTAAGTATCTCAAGATCCGAGTAATCGCATCGAACTGCGCGAACAGCACGGGATCGAGTCCAGCGGCTCCGACTGGGCATTGAGGGCGAGCCTGTGGTGGCTCTAGGTGCGTGTCCATTCGAAGGTCTCCCAATCCAATTACACGTTGCGATTCTCATCAAATTGTCAAATTGTCAATACTTGGTAAGTCTTATTGACATGGTAATTTTCGCAAGTTTTTTTAAGTTTAATTTAGTTGTGTTCAATTTTTTGTGCATTAATTTATTTGTGTTCTAATTTCGTTGCAAAATTCGTGGGAAATTTCCCACGAATTTTGCAACGAATTGGAAAATACTTTGTTGTTCTGTGTAGTCTAAATTCGTTGCAAAATTCATTGGAATTTTTCAACGAATTTTGCAACAACATCAAAGAACACATCACTTTTCGGTGTATTTGAAATTCGTTGGAAATTTCCAACGATTTTTCTAACGAATTTAGAATTTGTTCGACTTAATGGAAATTCGTTGCAAAATTCGTTGGAAATTTCCAACGAATTTTGCAATGAATTTCCATCATGCCGACAATACCTGTTCTCTGTATTCATTGCAAAATTCGTTGGAAATTTCCAACGAATTTTGCAATGAATTTATGGCAAACCTTTTTTTTCCGCATATATGAAATTCGTTGCAAAATTCGTTGGAAATTTCCAACGAATTTTGCAACGAATTGGAAGAACACATTATTTTTAGGCATATTCGAAATTCGTTGCAAAATTCGTTGGAAATTTTCAACGAATTTTGCAACGAATTTCAATGTTCGGTATATTAATTTTGTTATGTACTACTTTCGTTGCAAAATTCGTGAGAAATTTCCCATCATTTTTGCAAATAAGTCAAAAAACACCTTCTTGTTCGGGTTAATATAAATTCGTTCAAAAATTAGTTGGAAAATTTGCAATGAATTTTGCAACAAATTCAAAAAACCGGTTCACTAATTTTGATTTGTACACATTTCGTAGTAAAATTGGTGGGAAATTTCCCACGAATTTTGGAACGAATTGAATAACACGTTATTGTTCGGCATAATAGAAAATCGTTGCAAAATTCATTGAAAATTTGCCCATATCTATGAGAGTTCTGGGTGAGCTCGCCGGCGGCGAGGCTAGCCCTCACCGGGACTGGCAAGGGCCGGCCCGGCTAAGAAGAAAGGGAAAAAAAAGGAAAAGAAAAGGAAAGGAAAAAATAAAATGTATTTAATAGACGAATCTTATGTAATTATTTTTTATTTTAGGTACGTGTCCATTTGAAGGTCTCGCAATCCAATTGAACGTTGCAATTCTCATCAAATTATCCACTTTCTATTACAAAGATTTCAGCCAAATACTTGGTAAATCTTCTTGACATGGTAAATTTTCCAAAATTTTCAAGTTTAAAGTAATTGTTTCGTAAACAATTTATGGTTTTAATTAACAATATTAAACAATATATATGATATGTTGAATAATTTGGGAGAATTTTTTTATTTTTATACAGACACAATACAAAGAGACAGGGGTTGAATGTATAATAAGAACTTACCTGGACAGTGGGATTAACTGATGAGTTTCATATCAGGTTGGAACTATTTTTGAACTTTGCTAGTAGTAAATATAAGTTCATAGATGGAAATAAGTTAAGGTGTCCATGTAAAAAGTGCAGTAATGGAAAATTTCAAAACATTGATAAAGTTAGAGAATATCTTTGTAGATTTGGGTTTACTCCGAACTATTATAATTGGACTAGCCATGGTGAACCATTTATATATGATGACGGATATCGAAGAAGTGACCAATTTTCAGTTAGGGATGAATGTAGCTATTTCGAACAATTGAACCCATATCAGGGGATAGTGTTTGATGAAGCCGGTCATAATTTGTATTCAGAATTGAATCATACAAGTAATAGTTTTACTCTTGCACCTGAACAAGTGGGAACTAGTCATGCAGCAGAATTGGAAGAGACAGGAGTTACAGGTTGTGATGAGAATGTGTGTGACAAAACTTCTCGATCTAATCATTTCCGAAAAATGTTGAAAACGGCTGATGAATCTTTATGGGCAGGTTGTGATAACCACATAAAGGTATCAGTGACAGCAAGACTGTTAAATATCAAGGCAGAGCATAATGTGTCTGTGGATTACTTCAACTCTTTTATTGAAGTAATGCGAGAAATAATGCCCCGTGATAACATCATGCCAAATGACTTTTACGATATGAAAAAGTTGATGGATAACTTAGGTCTTCCAGTTGTACGAATTGATGTATGTGCTATGGGTTGTATGTTATATTGGAGAGATGATGAATATGCAAAATCTTGTAAATTTTGTAACCAACCTAGGTACAAAATTAACAGGAAGCAGGGTCGTAATCAGAAGCGTAGATCATGCAAGCAAATGTTTTATTTGCCCTTAATCCCTAGGTTGCAAAGGCTTTATGCGTCGCAAGCCACTAATGAACACATGACTTGGCATGCAAATCATGAAACAGAAAAGGATCTAATGTGTCATCCTTCAGATACAGAGGCATGACAACATTTTGATAAAACATACCCCGAGTTTGCGCTAGAGCCTCGAAACATCAAGTTAGGTCTGTGTGCTGATGGATTTGCCCCATTTGGAAAATTAGGAAAAAGTTATTCATGTTGGCCAGTTATCTTAACTCCGTATAATCTTTCACCCGGTATGTGCACGAAGACACCTTATATGTTTGACATTGATCGTGCCTGGCCCGCAAAATCCGAAAAAGGCCATAGATATTTATATGCAACCATTGATTGAAGAGTTACAACGGTTATGGGTTGAAGGTGTCCTTACGTATGACGTTTCTACCGACCAAACATTTGTAATGAAGGCTGCGCTTCTTTGGACGATAAATGACTTCTTTGCTTATGGAATGTTATCTGGATGGAGTACAGTTGGGATCTTAGGATGTCCAATTTGTATGGAGAGATCGAAGGCTTTTAGATTAAAACATGGTAAGAAGGCCTGCTATTTTGATTGTCACAGGCAATTTTTGCTACTTAATCATACATTCAGAAGGAATAAAAAAGAGTTCATCAAGAATAGGATCAAAAGAACACATCCACCATTGAGGTTGACCGAGCATCAAATATGGGAACGCATGCAAGAGTTTCCAACTATTGTTGAAAACCTTCATGGCACAACTTTTGCATACGGAAGTACACATAAGTAGACTAAATGCAGTTTATTTTGGGATCTACCATATTGGAATGCCCATCTTATTCATCATAATCTTGACGTCATGGACATAGAGAAGAACGTTTTCAACAATGTCATAAATACTGTGATGGATGTCACTGAAAAAACAAAAGAAAACTTGAACACAAGAAAAGATATGAGGGATATTTGCGATCGACCAACACTAGATGCGGATGCAAGCAGCAACGGACCGAAACCTAAAGCAGTTTATACATTAGACAAGGAGCAGAGACGGGTCGTTTGTCAATGGTTGAAATCGGTGCGATTTCCTGATGGATATGCTTCTAATCTCGGCAGATGCATTGATATGAATGAATGCAAGTTGACAGGTATGAAGAGTCATGATTGTCACATATTTATAGAAAGACTAATTCCGATAGCCTTCAAGGAAGTTCTACCAAACTTTGTATGGGGCGCCATTACAGAGTTAAGTAATTTCCTGCATGATATTTGCTCAACAATGTTGAAATCATCACACATGGAGAAATTAGAGAGAGATATTCCAATTATTCTTTGCAACTTAGAAAGGATATTTCGTCCATTGTTCTTTGATTCAATAGAGCATATCTTAGTTCACTTGCCTTATGAGGCCAAAGTTGCAGGTCCCGTCTAATTTCGATGAATGTATTCATTTGAGAGGTAAATTTTTTTTAATTAAATGTGAAATTACTTCATTACATATTATGTTACAATAAACTTTTTTCTATTGCAACTAGGTTCTTATATCATTTGAAGAAAAAAGTGAAGAATAAGACATGTGTCGAAGTTTCAATTTGTAATGCATATATTGTGGAAGAAGTGACAACATTTGCATCATACTATTTTGAGCCGCACGTGCAATGCAAGAGGCGGAGAGTTGGAAGAAATGATGAGGGTCTCATTGATCCTAATTGCAAATCATTCTCTATTTTCAATTATTTGGGTCGACCTAGCGGCGCATGTAAGTTTCGTCACTTAACAGGCGAAGAAAAGATGGCAACCCATACATATATTTTATTGAACTGTCCAGAAGTTGAGCCTTACTTCGAGTAAGTGTACATTTGTACGTATACATCATGTGTGTCAAACCGTTGCTAATACATAAATGGTATTTGTTACTAGGAATTTCCGAAATTCAATATATGGACTACCACCAAATGAGTTTGACCGTTTGTGCTAGGAACAATGTGCAACATAGTTCAAAACATATGTAAGTTGAATATGGACGAAATCCTATTTATTCGAATTTTTTATACATCATATTTTGAAATATATATTATTGACATTGCGTGTGTGTCACCTTAGGTTCAAAGTATTGATGCTCAAGTTGGACATCAAGGAATGCTATATTATTTATCGTGGGGTCCAAAGTCAAGAGTACGAACTTGGCCAGCATATTTCATTAACGGATATAATTTTCACACTCGCGAATATAGAATGGGAAAGGCCACAATGAATAGTGGGGTGTGTGTAATAGTGGCAATTCGCAAGGTGATTTTCTATGACTTGTTGGATCAAATCATAGAGATTGGGTACCATGGACCGTTAATGCGAGTTGTCTTATTTAAGTGCATGCGGTTCGACCCTGTGAAATGAATGAATGTGCATGCCAAATTTAATTTGGTTGAAATAAATCACAAAAAAGATATATGAAATATGAACCATTTGTCTTGGCACGATAAGCAATTCAAGTCTATTATGTATCATATCCTAGTTTGAAGCATGACAAAGCCGATTGGTGGGCTGTATGTAAAACCAAAGCAAGAAAGAAAATCGAGGAACACTGGAAGGACACGGCATATCAACAAGAGGAAGTTCGTAACATGAATGAAACTGCTGAATATAACATTCCTACTTTACAAGATCCATGTGGTGCGATAATCGATGTAGATCCAATTGAAATTCGGGAATCAAATTTTTAAGTTGGTACACAATGTGATTTGGAGATAGAGGATGAAGATGAGGATCGGGAAGAAGATGAAGATGAAGATGAAGATGAAGATGAAGACGAAGAAGAAGGTGAAGATGAAAGTGAAGATGCAGATGAAGATGAAGATTATGGTTTTTGAGACTTTTCACTAATTATGTCTAATTATTAGTAGTAATGCGACACGTGTGTTTTGTTGTTGTCGTAATTTTTAATATTTCCGTTGTTGTAATTATTATTGTTGTTGTTCTCGTTGTTGTTATCATTACAATATGTGGCTAATTCGCCTAATATTTAGCCACAAAATGGAAATATTCGGGACAAAGCCACGCGACTGAATTTCACACGCATTAAAAAAAATTAATTTCGGACAATACCGATTATTCAAAATTCGTGGGAAATTTCCCATGAATTGAAAAAACACCTTATTGTTTGGATTAATAGCAATTCGTTAGAAATTTCTAACCAATTTTGCAATTAATTTCATAATTTGGTATATTAATTTTGTTCTATAATAATTTCCTTCAAAAAAAACCTTTTTTTCGGTTAATTTAAAAAACGTTGCAAAATTCGTTGGAAATTTCCCACGAATTTTGCAACGAATTTCAAAAATTCACATTTGTTCTGTTTATTAAAAATTCGTTGGAAATTTACAACGAATTTTCCAACAAATTTAAATTTTCGGTAAATTAAGTGAATGGTGAACTAATTTCGTTGGAAAATTCATGGGAAATTTCCCGCGAATTTTCCAACGAATTTTCAAAAGTTTTTGCCGTTCTGATAGAATCAAATTTGTTCAAGTAATTTAATTGTGAACTAATTTCGTTGCAAAATTCGTGGGAAATTTGCCACGAATTTTGCAACGAATTTCAAAAATTCCCATTTGTTATGTTTATTAAAAATTCGTTGGAAATTTACAACGAATTTTCCAACAAATTTAAATTTTCGGTAAATTAAGTGAATGGTGAACTAATTTCGTTGCAAAATTCGTGGGAAATTTCTCACGAATTTTGCAACTAATTTCGAAAATCCTTTTTGTGTCTTTATTAAAAATTCGTTGGAAAATTCGTGGGAAATTTCCCACGAATTTTCCAACGAATTTTCAAAAGTTTTTGCAGTTCAATTAGAATCAAATTCGTTACAAAATTCGTTGGAAATTTCCAACGAATTTTGCAACAAATTGAAATTTTTTTAAGTAATGTAATTGTGAACTAATTTCGTTGCAAAATTCATTGGAAATTTCCAACGGATTTTCCAACAAATTTTAAAAAAATTTTGTTTTTCGGCTAGACTCAAATTCGTTGGATTGCCAACGAATTTTGCAACGATTATAAATTTCAGGTAATTAATTTAATTGTGAATAAATTTCGTTGCAAAATTCGTGGGAAATTTCCAATGAATTTTCCAACAAATTAAGCATTCTTTTTTTCGTTTTTTGAAAATTCGTTGGAAAATTCGTTGAAAATTTCCAGCGAATTTTCTAACGAATTTTTAAAAGTTTTTGTTGTTCCGCTAAAATTAAATTCGTTGAAAAATTCGTTGGAAATTTTCAACGAATTTTCGATAAACGGTAAATTAATTTTAATTGTTAACTAATTTCATTGCAAAATTTGTGGGAAATTTGCCATGAATTTTGCAACGAATTTCAAATATGTTTTCTTGTTCATGATGAATAGAAATTTGTTGGAAAATTCGTTGGAAATTTCCAACGAATTTTCCAACAAATTTCCATTATATCTAACAATAATATGCTTTTTTAATTAGTTGGAAAATTCGTTGTAAATTTCCAATGAATTTCTCACCGAATTCGGAAATTTCGGTGCATTACTTAAACTTTGTACTAATATTGTTGCAAAATTCGTTGGAAAATCCAATGAATTTTGCAACGAAATTTAATTTTCGGTCCGATAATTGTATTGTGTACCAATTTGGTTGGAAATTTCGTTGGAAATTTCCAACGAGAATATTCGATATTGATCGAATTTTGAAATTCGTTGGAAATTTTGTTGGAATTTCAAAAAAAAGCGTTGGAAACTTTTTCATTTTTGAATTTTGTGGGAAATTTCGTGGGAAATTTCGTGGGAAATTTCCCATGAAAATAACTCAGTGCAATAATTGCCCTAAATTTGAAATTCGTTGCAAAATTCGTTGGAAATTTTAATTCGTTGCAAAATTTGTTGAAATTTCCAACGAATTTTGCAACGAAAATAGAGAAATGCGTTTTTATTGTTTGGTAACAACACATTTGTGTTTACCGAGTATTTTTGGTTCAACAAAATTTCTTTCTCCTCGTCCTCTTTGATGTCCACCTCGCGGTCCTGCTTGCCGTCGCCGCCCTCGCCATTGCTACCCTTACCATCGTTGCCCTCGCCGTTCGCCTCGCCGTCGCCGTCCGTGGTAAGTACTCGCCTAAACTGAAGTGCTGTCGCCGCGGGGATTCCGGGGGGGCTGCGATCGGGATGCCGTGGCGGCCGTGTCGCGGCCGCGCGGGGTAGCGACCAGGGGGGTTTCAGGGGGGGTCGCGGCCGCCCGGAGGGGGGTCGCCGCCGAGTGGGGTGGGGGTCGCCGTCGTGGGGGCGGAGGGGTTGCGGCCAGGAGGGGGGAAGGGGGTGTTGCGGCCAGGGCGGGGGGTCGCGGCCGTGCGGGTGGGGGTCTCGGCCTCGCGGAGGGGGTTTGCGGCCGCGTGGGGTGGGGGTCGCCGCTGGGGAGGAGGGGTCGTGGCCGCGCAAGTGGGGGGTTGCGGCCGGGGGAGGGGGATTCCGGGGCCGCGCGGGTGGGGGGTTCGCGGCCGGTAAGGATTCGCCGTGAGATTCCGGGGGGGGGGTTGGCGGCCGGATTCTGGCAGGGGGGTTTAGCGGCCAGATTCCGGCAGGGGGTTTGGCGGCCGGATTCCGGCCAGGGGGTGGCGGCCGGATTCCGGTGGGAGAGGGCGGTCCCGGCTGGATCCGGGGACGGGATTCCGGCGGGCGGAATCCGGGCACCGAAATTCGGCCGAGTGGGGGGGTCACGGACGCAATTTTAATTTGGCCTCAGATTTCTAATTCGTTTTGCAAATTAAATATGCTTCATTATACAGTTTAGTGGCATCTGATGTGATCAAAATTGTAATAGGTTCTTTCGACAAAGACCAGTGACTTGGCTATTTATCATAGGCGGTACTCTGTTAGTTTCAATTTCTTAAATTTATTTCTTGATATCTAATACAAAAATGGTAAGGAAAATGATTTCATTTTCTGTCCCTAATACTTGTTCATATTTTTTTTAACATTTGTCTAACCTCTGTACTAATTGTCAATATAATCGAGAAGGTCACATGCGGGGTGAGGCTTCACAAAGAAGACCAGGCCCCTCCGCTTCCTCATCCTCGTTCCTAGCCCTATCCTCTTCCCCCGCCCTGTCATCAAACCCTGTTCTACCATATGAGCAGCAACAATACGGACACATTGGCCCATCCTCTGACCCGCGGCAACATATTCAGGAAGAACTGGGGGACATGCGAACTGATTTTACTTCAGTTCCATCTCCTTGGGTGCCACCTTCTTCATCAATGCAACACTCAAATGAGGAAGAAGAGACCCGATTCATTATATGCCCATGCGGAGATTCGTAAGTAATTTATTTTTGTACGTATATTTAAATTATGGATGTAAATAAAATTGTCCATGTAGGCAATTTTCCATATGCTTGATTGTCTTATTCTTTATATTGTTATAACATGTTTTCGGATTTACAGATTCTACGCATGTTGTGAGGGAACTTAATAGAATAGTCAATAACTGTTGGATATGGCAGTTTACAACTTTCAGCAGCGCTCCTAAAAAAATAAAGACTTTGTGATGGAATGAGTTCAAAGTTAGTGTTGTTTTTATTCATTTTCTCACAACGTAAGTTCGGTGTAATATATTAATGGTTAATAATGAAATTTGTCACGAATTGTCTCATGCATTGTAAGGGATACCTCACTTGTAACCATTATAATTAATTTCCGTTGATTTTGCTATTGATTGTAGCGTAAGTTCACGTGGGATGAAATGGAAGAGGCTGAGGTTAGAAGAATTTTTAAGAAGAAAGTCAGTGATCACATGCGTTATGTGGTAAATAAAGTGAAGAGAACAAAAGAAAAGCCGAATTTTATTACAGCGGACGATTGGATAGAAATTACGAGAACTTGGAAAACTGAGAAGCATAAGAAAAGGCGTGAACAGAACAAGAAGAATCGAGCTTTTAGTTCTAGTGACGGGTCTGCGTCAGCCACATATGCTGGGGGCTCTATCAGCATCGGCGAGCATAGAAGAAGAATGATAAGTCTGTTTAAACTTGTAAGTTCATTTGATTCAATGGTGACTAATTTTTATTAAATTTTTGTAGGCGGATGAATTGGGGACGGACCCCACATTTACAGCTACATTTGAACGCACATTTCAGAAAAAGGATAAGACATTGACTGACGATCGGGCAAAAGCTACTAAGGTATGTAAGGTTATAGTTTGGACTTTATAGAAACTAGAATGAAAATCATGCATGTTTTTAATATTTATGGTAATATATACGAATTTATTTTATTTTTATCTATACTGTTAATATAGGAAAAATATGATCAACTTGTGATGATCACTGCTAGTGGTTCTGGTGGTGGTGGTGGTGGTGATGGTGTTGCTGTGTCTGAGCCATCGATTGACAATATGACATTATGGGTGGAGGCAGCGGATGAGATGAAAAGAGGAAAAATATTTGGAATGGGATCCTTATCAAGGATGTTCAAAATGAAGGCTGCTGTAACTTCATCTTCCAATGCGGCTGTTGCAAGGAGGACACGACATGAGGAGCACATAACCCAAGAATTGAGCCAATTGAAATAGTTGCTTGTCTAGAAGGACGAAGAAATGAAGCTTTTACTTAGACAGAAGGACGAACAAATAAGAGTGATGCAATCATAAATGTAATATATCATGCGACGCCTCGACATCGATCGCAATGACGTTCCTCATGTACCTCCTGTTAATATAGCCAGTCATGGGCATATTGATGAGCCACAAGATGATGCGGCGATTGGTGATGATGCTAATGATGATGATGCTGGTGATTTTATTGTCAATCCCCCTTAGGTAACCGCATTTTTTTATAGCTAGTTCCACGTCAATGCATAAATGCTTTTTTAATATTTTGGACAAATTCCATATCTTTATTTATGTTTCCATATTTCATCAGGTGTTGATACAGCTGACTGTTCCTGATGTCATGCCCAGTACCGAAGCTGCCAATGTCTTATGGTTGTCCTCCGTCCTTTCAATGTTTTGAATGTATTAATTGATGTTCATTCTTGCTTAGCTACCTCTACGTATTATGAGAATAAATATCTAATATCATCATGTGAAACTTTGCAATTTATGCATTGTAGAAATTAATATTGCATATCTAATTAGATTTCAAATTGAAATTGTCCCGAAACAAAATTCGTCGTAAATGTAGCGACGAATTTTGTCACGAATATATTTCGTCGCAATTTAGCAACCAAAAAGAGAAAATACATTGCAATTTACCGAAAAAAATATTGCTGCAAACTAGCAACGAATTATTCATGGTTTCCCACGAATTTTCCAATGACATATTTGCAACAAATTTTCCAACAAAATATTTGCAACAAATTTTGCAACTAATTTTCCAATGAACTTAGCGACAAATTTTTTTTGTCGCAAATTACCTACGAAAATTATTTTTTTTGTCGGACGTTTACACGATTTCCAACGACATTTCCAACGATTATTCGGAGACAATTTTGCAACAAATTTTCCAACGAAATTTTTTTCGTCGCAAATTACCAACGAAATTTGTTTGTTTTTGTCAGAAAATTGTGCGATTTGCCATGACATTTGCAACAAATATTCACAGAGAATTTTTGCAACAAAATTTCCAACGAAATTTTCGACAAATTTTTTCATCGGAAATTACCAACGAAAATGAATTTTTTTTGTCGGAAATTTTCGAGTTTTCCGATGATATTTGCAACGAATATTCATGGACAAACTTTCCAACGAATTTATGGACAAATTATTTTTCTTCTCAATTCCCACGATATTTCCAACGAATATTGCGCGCCAACTTTTGCAACAAATTTTCCAACGAAATTAACGATCTAATTTTTTTTCGCCCCTAATTTCGTCGAAAATTTTCTCTCCCATGAATTTTCCAACAAAAAAGTACCGACGAATTTTCCAACAATTTTTTCAACGAATTCTTACTAACGAATTTCCCACGAACTTTCCAACGAATTATTACCAACGAATTGGTTTTCGTCGCAAATTACCAACGAAATTTCAAAATTTTTTTGCCAAATTTTGAAACAATAATTTGTGGCGGGAATTTCCTTTTCCAACGAACTTTCCCACGGAAAATTCACCACAAACTTAGCCACGATTTTTGCAACGAATAATTAGCGATGAATTTTCCAATGAACTTAGCAACAAAATTATCTACGAATTTTGCCACGACTCTATTTTTGTCGCAAATTTTCACGATTTTGTTGTCCCAAAAATTTTCCCGCGCTGAATTAGCCACGATTTTTTTTTCGTTGGAAATTCTGTTTCCCACGATTTTTACGATGAAAATTACCGAAAAAATTTTCCACGAATTTTCCAACAAACTTTCCAAGGAATTTAGTCACTAATTTACCCACGAAGTTTCCAATGAAAAAATTTTCGTCGCAAATTTCCAACGAAAATTAAAATTTTTTGTTGGAAAATTTTCCGACGACGAATTTCCCACGAATTTTTTTTCGTTGAAAAATTTGTTGGAAATTCGTTTTCCAACGAATTTTTCATAATTTTTCGTTGGAAATTTTGTCGGAATTGTCCCAAAAATTTTCCCGCGCTAAATTAGCCACGATTTTTTTTGTTGGAAATTCTGTTTCCCACGATTTTTACGACGAAAAATTACTGACGAATTTTTCCACGACTTTTCCAACGAATAATTGGCGACGAAATTTGCAACGAAATTTCCAAGGAATTTATCCACGAATAATTACCGATGAATTTTGCCACGAATTTTTCAACGAATAATTAGCGACGAATTTTCCAGCGAACTTTCCAAGGAATTTAGCCACTAATTTACCCACGAAGTTTCCAATGAAAAAATTTTCGTCGCAAATTTTCAACGAAAATTAAAATTTTTTGTTGGAAAATTTTCCGACGACGAATTACCCATGAATTTTTTTTTGTTAGAAAATTTGTTGGAAATTCCAACAAATTTTCCAGAATTTTTCGTTGGAAATTTCGTCGGAAAAAACATGTTTTTTTTGTAGTGGTGGTGATAAACCGATGTTCGATCCGGTTTCAATTCGTATTCAATTCATTCATTCCCGATCATGTCTCGGGTTTTCAATTTGTATTGTAATAAACATCTGACGAGTTGCGGGTTTTACTTTCTCGCACTTAGATAACAACCATGATAAGTTTAGCGGTACCGCAAGGACATTAATAGAAATATTAACGTAAGCTAGTCCCCGAACCTTTGATCTCTGGTTTTCGTAGAAACCGAAACGAAACTCCCGCGTTTCGATTGGGTATTCTAGCTGACCCCCGACCTAGACTAGTGGCGACTCCTAAAAAAGATAAAATCGATCCGCTGTCATGCGAGATATGGATTTAGGGAAAATCCACGTTCATGATCAATGAGCCATATAGATAACCAAAAAATTTATATTTCAGTAAAATCATTTTTTATGATGTGCCATATGAACCGTTTCATGAACACTTATCTCTAAACCCGCCTTATCGAATTCGACCCTCGAGGGGTAGGTCGCGATAATAAAAAGTGGCATGTTGTCTGAATATCTTGCCATCTTACGAAGATAATACTTCAAATGACTTTTGGGACAACCAGTGCCATCATACTTGCTCACGAACTCTGGTTCCTTATAGTTTTCTGGAATAACTACCTTCGCGTACGATAAGAACTTGTCGAACCTTTGAAGCTCATAGTCCTAACTTGCTAGGCATTCTTCAATTTTGGCTAATCTCTTGGCCTCTTCCTCATCCTTTGTTTTGGATGCCTTCTTGACATGATCATCCTCTTCTAAATTCACTACCTCAGGTATAGTTTTTGGAAGATTTTCTTGAACTGGTTCTTTGTTTCTGACTGGGTCTTCAACTGGTGTTTCAGTAGTATTTGAAGTTCATACATTTGGAGTAGTAGGATAACACCCTCGAGATGCGAGAATAAAGGCTTTCATTTCCGCTATCATTGCAACCATTTGGGTTATTTGATTCTCGACTTCAGTTAGTCAAGCATGGGTTTCTTCTTCTGTCATTCTAACTTGTAGGCGAGTCCAAGGTCTTTTACTTTCTGTTATTAAACAACCTACTTCATAAAATGACCCAATATCAGCATAGTAAAGTGATCATGAAACCTTACATTCTTTTAATTGTATGGTTTCATGAGATTGTCAAAGATAAGAAATTCTATACAAGTCTTAGCCTTGTATAAAATTCTTCATCAATGTCTTTCTCAAGGAATCATACAATTCAAAGAATTGCAATCCATGATGATTCCTTTATGTTTTAAAATCATGTTTAGAAAATGATCAATCCATCATTGCATATAAAATTTGAAATTGTTTGACATCATGATTTTAAACTCAAATGGGAATCTAAATCATATAATCCTAAGCTTCTTGCTAGGTAAGATAGCTTCCGTCTTTTGGTATTTTTCTCATTCCTTGGCTCGAGACTCCTATTCTTCTACATCGATCATGACCTCTTCTGGAATGTAGGGTTTCACAAAAAAGCATGCTTGGAACAATGTATTCCGAAACATATTCCTCCACGAGATCCAGTACTATGCTCAATGGGACGTATAGCTCGACATTAATTGGACATTTATTTTCTATCCATTTGATGTATTCTTTAGACACCATACAAATCTTCATGTCTTCTTCCAAACTTTTTGGCCACTCAATTATTTGTTCAAGTAAGTTATCCAAAGATAAAATGATCTTGTGAATTTTGGCTTGAAGGACATTCTTCTCCTCCTCGGGTATAATTCCACTTGGGATGTCAAAGACAAACTCTTCGGAATTTCATACCGGTAGTACTTGCTGAAGTATCCAAATTGTCTAACAACCCTCAGAAAAATAATAAGCTGCTCCTCCTCTCAAACCGAGCAATGGTATCGCATTTCCATCTCGGCTTGTGATCTTCACATTGCTAATCTTTGGCCAATTGATCCACCATTGGATTTGATTAGGAGTTAAGGCTCTAACGAAATTGGCCCAATCTAAGAAAGATTGTTTGGATAATTTGTTTTAGATACGAATGTATCGCTCAATTGGATTTATTGCCGAACAAATTTCGCGAATGTTCACGAAACGATACCAAGGTCGAATGTGTGAGATGAACTATAATAACAAAAGACCAGTAGAAGCTTGAAAAATACCATTTCCATGATTTTGGTATGTGTTTAAGGAGATGATGGTTTGGTTAATAAGCATATTAGAGAAGTTCCATTTAAGATATACCTGTCTTGCGATCACAGCCACTAAAAGGTCTAATCCCGTTCTAGACACGGGGATAGAATAAAGCTGAAGAAAGCTAGAATGAATACCCAAGCTGAAGTGTTTCCCATTTTCCTAGGAAGTTTTGAAAAGTTGTCCATTAGGAAGGATGATGGAAATTTGCCCGTGTTTGATTTGACTAGCCTTCTATTTTGGAAGTTTTGAGGTTGAGGAATTCGGCTAAAAAGCTCACAAGATTAAGTCCAACGGGTGGCTCTACGATCCTAGGTTTAGAACTAATTCCAATGGCGACTTGATATTCTTCTAATGTTGGCACTAATTCATGCTCTCCAAGATGGAATGTGGCGATGGAAGCCTCGCAAAAATGCGCCAAAGCTTGGACTAAACTGTGATGTTCCATATGCATAAGCTCGAGAAAGTATTCAAGCCTTTCTTGGACATAAGTTCAGTTGTCTTTGGACTTGCCTTTCCACCAAGCAACAAGTTCCTTTCGAGGAATGAGAATTACTTGAATATCTAGTTTCCCCATTGAGCCTAATTATGCAAAAAGATTTATCATTAGTCACCATGGATTGTGAATTAATTTTAATGCCCCTATTTCAATCATATGTTCTTTTGAGGTGAAAAGGAGGTAAAGTACACTTGCATGCCTTGAAAGTATTGCAAATATCATTTTAAGTCCATTCAAACCTTAAAAGAGCATATAGTTGAGATTACGGACAAATTCAATGCATGATGTAAATGCCCATTTTGTCATACTCCATTTAGACCATAAAGTCCTAAACTATGGGTTGCAACTTCAAACACATTGAAATAAACATTTGGATTACATGAGAAATCTGCCATAGACCTATACATTTCATCTAAAAATGAAAGAATGATCAAATGAAGTATGACGCCCTAATCATGCATTCTAAAATAAAAGGGCATTTAGACCGAGCATTGAATGTCATTTACGCATTTTTAAGAATGTGTCAACTAGCATGCGTAATTATAAAAGAATGGAATGTAACGATACTTGCTTACCATGATATTTTGGTTTGGTTTTAGGTATACGAACCATAAAGACAAGCATATGCAACTAGTGAAGTTTTGACGCCTAAAAAGGTAGGATATACTAAAGGCTCAAGGTCATCACATTAATGGACAAGGGATTCCATTCCAATAGGCAATTGGCCTAAAATAATAAAATATTATTCCACCTTGGTGATCAGCATTGTATTTAAACGATCCCATGAGCAATCGGCTCATAGTGTCGCCTAAACACATACCTCCTAAGGGTAATCCTAAATGTAGCCGGGGTTAGGCCACGGGTGGTGTATGCTAATGGTGTAGCGCTAAAGTAATTTAAAAATGTGCATAGCAATTAATGACCAAACAATACTTCTAAAATTCATTCAAAACACATTCAATCCCAACACCAACCTGCAAAACAAAAGTTAACAAAGACAACACCCCTTAAAACACCCGCCTGAAAAATCATTTAACACTATAATTAGCGAGACATACCTGGGATCCTTGCAAGCATAAAACACAAGCATATCGTTCTATCTAGGCTTAAGTCCACTTAGAAAAAGTTCGTTTTCCCCAGCGGAGTCGCCAGGCCTGTCGCGCTGCACTTTTGTGGGTTTTATCGGGATTTGCGCGCTAAGAAGGTATTTCCATATAAGGGTCTCTCCCAGATCATACCTCACGTGACAGTGGAAAGTAATTTCTAAATTTGTGATTTTTGGAGTCACCACTAGTCATTATTGGTAGGTAGACTAGAAACCTAATCGAGGTACAGGAAAAATACCCCGATCCTACGAACCAGAGATTCTGAGTACGGAGACTTGGTTACGTTATTGATCCCAAATTGAGATCCCTAATGCCCTTTCGGTACCTAAGAACGATATGATGTCTAACGTGTTATGCGAATTTTCAAGGCTTATCCACTAATCCTATCCGTTCTAATCACAAGAAAGACCAAATAAGTATTTAATGCACTATCAAAATCAATCAAGTCAATCAATCCTAAGTGATTTCTAAAACAAAAATCAATTGAAATAACCCAAACCCTAATGAAGCTCTAAAAGCTTATTCATTTCATGATTAATACATTCTTAGGGTTTTAGGATTTTTTAGGGGTTATCACCCCTAAATTTAGAATTTCCCAAAAACTGTCACTTGGGCACTTTCGAAAATTCAAATTTTACTTTTTATGGCTGACCACGGTGATTTTGGACCATTCTGTAAATTTTCAAAATTTTTGATTTTTTTTTCGAAAAATTTTTTAAATCGAGAATTAATTTTTTATGATTTTCTGAAAATTTTTATGAATTTTCTAATTTTTCAATTTTTATTGATTTTCTTTATTTTTATTTTCTGAATTTTCTGAATTTTTATTAATTTTCTGAAATTTTAGGATTTTTATGAATTTTTTTACTTTTTTATGAATTTTCTGCAAATTTTTTTAATTTTCTAAAAAAATTTCTAATTTTTTATGATTTTTGTGATTTTTTATTATTTATTTATTTTATTTGAATTTTCAATTCCCGCCGGTGAATTGAATCGGACCGGATCGGTTCAGACCGGTTCGACCAAGATCGAACCGGCCGGCACCGGCGCCGGTCTTCTTCTCCAGCGGGCGCGGTGCCCCAAAACGGCTCTATTCTAACCCAAGTTCATTGGGACATTTTCTCGAGCACCTAGTGTGCATGATTTTGAAACTAAAGTGTTCAAGGCCGTGACTTTGGATCGAGATCGGGCAACCTTTCGGTGGTGTTCCAAACCCGATTTTTGGTTCTGTGCAAACCTCGTACTACCAGCTTTCAACCTAACCTAGTCGGAATACCGTCGGACCTCCTCCGGCCGAAAATCGAATTCAACAACGCTAACCTAAACTGAATTCTAAACTAACTTTAAAAACCTATGAACTAACATTCAATCCGTCCTAGCCGTCTAAGTTGGTCAAAACAATCATCAAATCATCATACAAGGTAAATGAAGGCCTACTTGAATGGCCATTGGCCACGGTGGCGCTCCGGCGAGGGTGTCCGAACTCCGGCGAGGAGGTTCAAGGTATGGCCAACTCGGTTTTTGATGACTTCACAACTAAAAATGCAATCAAACAACATAACTATGATCAGAAACTGATTATATGCATCAACAAACTCAGATTCAAGAAGGAAAACACACAAAGATGCATATCGATATTGAAATTAAATTCTGGAAAATTTTGAAAAAAACTGACTCTCAGCCGACTTTACTCGTTTCGTTCAATGTTCAAACCAAATTGTCGAACTAATCGGTGCCCCGAGGGTTGTTTCTTGACCTTTAGGGCCCGTTTGGTAACGTGCCAAATAGTAAAAATTTCTGTTCTTTTGTTCCCAGAAATAGTTTGGGAACAGAAATGCGTTTGGTAAACGCATTTGTTCCCGGGCACATTTTTGCAAAAACTTGTGCCGAGAAACAGTTTTGGAAGAGAAACAAGAAGTAAAAAAAGTTGCTTCTTGTTTCTCGGCACAATTTTGAGAATCAGTTTTTTTTCTTTTTTTCTTTTCTTATTTTTGTGTTCTTCTTCGTTGGACTTGGCCGGCCGCCGGCCGCCGGCCGCCGGACGCCGGCGACCGGCCACAGCCCAGGGCCGGCGAGGGCGTCACGGCCCTCGCCGGCCGCCGGCGGAGGCGAGGGTCGCCCTCGCCGGCGAGGGCGAGGGCTGGACCCTCGCCGCCTGGGCGAGGCGGCCCTCGCCGTCGCGACCCACGGCGAGGTCGGCTTCGCCGTGGGTCGCGACGGCGACCCTCGGCCTCGCCCAGATCTGGCGAGGCCGAGGGTCGCCGTCGCGACCCACGGCGAGGTCGGCTTCGCCGTGGGTCGCGACGGCGACCCTCGGCCTCGCCAGATCTGGGCGAGGCCGAGGGTCGCCGTCGCGACCCACGGCGAGGCCGACCTCGCCGTGGGTCGCGACGGCGAGGGCCGCCTCGCCCAGGCGGCGAGGGTCCAGCCCTCGCCCTCGCCTCCGCCGGCGGCCGGCGAGGGCCGTGACGCCCTCGCCGGCCCTGGGCTGTGGCCGGTCGCCGGCGACCGGCCATGGCCAAAGAAAAAAATAAATAGAAAGAAAAAAAATTAAACAATTCAAAATATTATTAAAATATTATTTGGGAACAGAAATTTTGTGTAGTTTCCAAACGCATTTCTATTCTTTTCCACTTTAGGAATAGAAATTTTGTGTAGTTTACCAAACGCCTTAAAATACCTAGAAATTGTTTCCGGGCACAGAATCAAAAAAAATCATTTCTGTTCAGAAATTGTTCCGGGGCGCAGAATGGTTCTCATGCGCACCCTTAGTCTTCCTCTTGGTGCTCTTGGATTTGCCGGAATAGGTATGGATCGGCGGACCGAGCTTGTTTTCAGGCCTTCACGATCAGACTTTCCTAACTGGAACAATGAGGGGAGGTCTCGATCAACTTCACGATTCGCCGGTGCTCAACCGTCTAGGGCGGCACCGAACACACATGGAAGGACCTACAATCCTCTCTCTCTAATTCTCTCTCTTTGGTTTTGCTTCGTTCTCTCTCCTCTCTCTCTTCAGAATTTCTTCGAATACCTTCCCCTCTTCTCCTTCAATTTTTCTTCTTTTTTTTGTTGATCGATTTCCCACTTGAAATTGGTTGGAATTGACTTTCGATTGGTTAAGGTGGTTTAATCGGTGCCAGCTGGACATTTTCTAGCTAGCACAATCGATTAAAACGTGCCAAAATAGCTGGAAATGACTGGTGAAGTGGCGGGTTTAATTCGGTTTTCTGGGTTTATTGTGCTCCGGGTTGAGTCAAGCAAAGAAGACAACTTACCCAGGTCGAGTTGGGTTGATCCGACCGACCCGATTTTGAGCAAATACTCAAATTGGACTCAATTTCAACCGATTTTTTCAAATTAAACCCCAAAATTGAATTCTCCATCATATTCTAGACCCAAATATATAATTTTCTCCAATTTTTATTGTAATTGAGCCCAAGATTTTCTCATTTTTGTACTTGGATTAATAGGGTTTTGTTCAATTTGATGTTCTAATGACCTGATTAGGCAAAATTGATGCCAAAATTGGATTACACACATCTGATTAACCCTAGAAATGATGGTCTCACATTTCAAAAATTTCATATTGGGCACAATTCCCAATTTGGGTTCAAAGTTCTTAATTTTCAATCAAATTTTGGGGATTTTTTATTTTTATGTCAAATTGTGTAATTGGGCTGACCATTATGCAATTCAAGGTCCCAAAATCAATTGTTGTGAAGAAACTATGACTTAAAAATGACTAGAAAAACTTTTAATTTCATTTTTGGTTCAATTCGGGTTTAATTTTGCCCAATTTTGGGAAAAACATATACCCGATTGAGATTTTCTAAAATTGACAATGTATTTATGAAATTGGATTTAAAATAAGACTAATGACTATTTTTATGGAATTTTCTGATTCCATTTGCTATTTTTGTTGATTTTCTTGCCTATTTTGACTAAAATAAATTAAGAAAAAATGCAGAAAAATGATAAAAAAATTATTTTTTGGCTTGGAAATAGGTTTCTAGGCTTGGGCAAAATTCCTAGACCTAATTTTTAAATTTTTGAAAATATAAAAAAATGAGCTAAAAATTAGGTGTCAACAATATGCCTTCAATGCAGACTTGAGAATTCCTTGGATGGCTCGTCGGGGATGAAGAGCAGAGGGCAAAAACACCGTATTCTCACAAAAACTTAAAACGTCTTTTTTCTTTCTGTAATTGGCATTTTTTCTCTATTGATTTCCTGCTATTTATATCTCATAAGATATTATTCCCTCATTAAAACCGCTTTTATTCCCTTATTAAAACCATTAAAAGCAGTTACATGATCCGTAGTTAATCGCCTAAGGAATTACTTGAGATGGGCCCTTATGATGGGTCATGGGCTAGGTTAGCCCAACATGGGCGGCCCACCCATAAAACTCAATATCCACCAAAAAGTAACTCAAAGATCTGATGAGAGGGATGACCAAGACGTCGATGCCAACCATTGGAGGATGCATGGATACCAATCATAGTGAAGGGTGGTATATGAGTCACATGGAGTGAAGATGGAAGTTCATAGACATCATTGTTATTCAGGCCTTGTGTGAGCGTCACCCTCGTGTGCAGATCCTTCACCAAAAAATGGTTGGGAAAAAATTATACGGAAGTTTGGTTAGTCTTGCAAAACTTTGAAACAAATATCAAGTTCTTACTAATATCAGGAACACACAAAACATTTGACAATGAATAAGAAACAGCGAGAGAGGAAAGTTTAGTTGAACGTGTGTAATTTGCAAACTAAGCCATCACCAATGATCCGCACCTTCATAATTAGAATGCAAAGAGAGATTCTCCAGGCTTGAAGTGACCTGATGAGACGCTCTAAAGTCCATGAGCCATCCTTCCAAAGCTTGTCGAGATAACATTGTGTTGTTTGTAGTAGGAGGAGTGGAGATCTATTGTTTGGCTCGATAGGATTGCTTGGCTGAATGCCCTACCCGTTCACATAGTTGGCACCTGACTCGTGCTTTTTGAATGGGTTGATTACAATCATAATCGTTGCTCCTTCGCCAATGAGATTGTCGAGTTGACTGGAAAGAGTTCAAGCCTCGATTCAAAATAGTGCGCTGGTTAGTGTTCCTGTGAGAGACTCTTGGCAAGATTTGCAGTGACAAGAGTTAATTCACATGGACTCTCTTCCCTTTTTAGATATTGCTCGAAGTCAACAAGTTTATCATGGAGTTCCTAGAAGGAATTAGGAGACTCATGTGCCTTGATGGCGACTGAAATTTCCTTGAATTCAAAGCCAAGCCCATTTAAAACATGTATTATTAAATCATCTTCACTACACAAGAGAGTTGATGATGGCAAGTTCATCGGCAATTCCTTTGACGACTTATAAATTACCCAGCCACTGATCGAGTGTCACGTTTTGTGGGGATTAAATGCTCCTTGAGACTCATGACGCACGAACGATGTCTTGTTGGCAAAGAGATGCGAAAGTTTGTTCCAAGCCTCATATGCTGTTTTGGTAGAAGCAATGACAGGCACGATTGAGTCTGAAGTGGAAGTTATGATTGCATGAAGCAATAGTTGATCCTGGGATACCCAATGAGAATAGGATGGATTGGTAGTGGTTTTGCCATCAATAGTAATGGTGTTAGACGGACACGGTAAAGTTCCATCTATACACCCCATTAAGTCGTAACCCAAGAGTAGATAATTAAATTGAGCCAACTAGGAGGGATAATTCATTGATGCTAACTTGAGAGGTAGTTGCACAGGTGCATTGATCGACGCAAAGCATGGTGTTGTTATTAAGAGGGGATAGTGACTATCATAGGAGTGCCGGTATTTGAGAACTTTTCTGCCATTAAAAAAAATGAACGGTGCACTTCTGAATAGTAGGCTCTGATACCTAAAGAATTGGACAAGATCCTCTTTACTATTATTTGTTACATGTATTTAAAGTACAAGGTAGCTGATAGTTTATGGAAAGACATCAGCTATAGTAACTGTAATACAATAACTTTCCTAGCTACAACCTTTATATGCGGAAAGATAAAATCCTTTATACAAAGAAAGATAAAATGAATTTATTAGCTTTGGAAACTCTCATTGCAGTTGTCAATAGTACAAGAATTGCTTGATTGGTCTTGATTTGATAGAGAGCAATTTTTGGAATTGCTTTGCTGTTGAGAGATATTTTCTCCAATAGGGTCAAGCCCCCCTCTAGAGCTCCTTAGAGACAATTCATTCTATCCTAAAACTCTTAGCATCAATCATCCTGACACCACTCCTATGATCTAGTTGTATTTATCCGTTTTGCATCACTCACTCTTTATCCGATAATCACGATCCGTGACATTTTTCCCTACTCAATTCTGCAACGCTCTCGTTACGAGCTGTTCTGTCGCTTCCCTGCGTCACTTCTAACCATTAATACAGCTTTTTCGAGGCTTACATGAGTGATGGATGCTCACCCAACAAAACAACTCTACTTCACTAGTGGCTTTTTTCGATCAGAGCCGTTCGGCACCTTCGGTCACTTGTGTTTCCTCCACCAGTGTGACATTTTTCGCCAATTGCACCTTTTTGGCAGCACTATCCTTCGCCTACTTCGGTTTCTCATGATCTTAGCACACTAATGGATGTTTCTCTCCTTGTTGATAACGTGGTAACAAACCAATCTTGAGATTCACCAAATTGATCCAGGAACGTTTTCCCTATTCAATGAGAAATCGGTTCTTTGTTGTGCCCCTATTGTCATCCTGGAAGCAAGTCGAGAGTCACACTTTGTCCGAGCATGTTTTGCCCCTACGATTCACTATCTATCCTTGCAGGACTGGGTAGACCATCTGTTTTCTCCAACTCAACTCACTTACTAGAGGGATCCTGCTCTAATACCATTTGTCACGGGTTGGCAGTTCCTTGGGCACGGAATAGCCCGTGCGACGCTTGGTGGGTCATTCACACCAGGCCAGCTCTCGTTCTATAATTGTTCTAAAGAACAATACAATAAATAGATTCCTCGTATCTGATCGTACCACGCCCAGCTAAACTAGAGCATCTAGTTCATCGAGTGATACACGCATATTACTTTAGGTACCGCAACTGGTTCCAGATTATCATGGTATCTACAAGAGATTGGCATCAGCTATCGACTAGTTTGTGCATAGGTCAACCCCGCCTTCAAAGCTCTTTATAAATAATTCCTTCTATCCTAGAACTTTTAACACCAACCGTTCTGACACAACTCCCACAACCCAATTGTATTCATCCCTTTTACATCACTCACTTTTCACTCGATAACCCAAAACTCCACTCGCAAGGGTATGAGAGTACGAGAGAATCACAATCCATAACAAAAACATGTATGCTTGTTTTAATGAGGTGTGTGCCCTTGATGTGACAATGCAAATTTTGACTAACTGGTTTCGACTTGAGCTTTAACGAACTTTTCCTCACTTGTCCGATAATATCTGACATGCCCCCTATGCACCGGACACGTTGTTTACCAAAAGCCGCTGACATCCGCTACAGGGTAAATCACCACAAATAAGTAATTGTAGGAGTGAACTATTGATATAATTCGAAAAAAATGACATGTCCAATTATTCGAGAATGTGCGATTCAGGGCAAATTGGGCTTTTAGTGAGAGTTCTTGAGAAATGCTTCCCCCAATTCTCTCATTTTAAGAGTTCAAAAATAAATTCTACACAGTTTCATCAAAGTTTTGGTCAAACAATTGAGTTTTTGAACCTCAGGAAAAAACTGAGGGTGGCCGCAAATGTAAATTTCGTTTATGAGCAACATACCAATTTACCAATATGACATAAGAAAAAGATATTATATCGACCTTTATAATTAAAGTTATAGCAAAACGAAAAAGACCGGTCTGATTTCATTTATTATTGACATATTGATACGTTATAAGCAAAAAATTATGAATTGCACTTTAGAATATAATAATAAATAAGAAAAATTAAAAAAGAGATAAAAAGAAGGAGTGCAGGCTGTGGGGTTCGAACCCACGCGCACTTATGTGCAGAAGATCTTAAGTCTTCCCCCTTAACCTCTCGGGCAAACCTGCCAATTTTGTTCACCTTTTGCCAACAAAATTTAATTATCAATTTATTTTCCGATGAGCGAAATAAATACAATCAGGAGCACGCAGAAAATGAAAACCCTAGATCAGAGAAATAGAAGAACCGCAGGGAGGAGAGAGAGCCAACGCCCGTCAAACGAGAAAGCTTCGCAAACCGGAGAAGGAAATCTGCAGAGGAGCTCGATCCGCGATCATCAATGGCGGAGCACTTGGCGTCCATCTTCGGGACCGAGAAGGACCGGGTGAACTGCCCCTTCTACTTCAAGATCGGCGCCTGCAGGCACGGCGATCGCTGCTCCCGCCTCCACACCAAGCCCACCATCAGCCCCACCATCCTCCTCTCCAACATGTACCAGCGCCCCGACATGCTCACCCCCGGCGTCGACCCCCAGGCCCAGAACCTCGATCCCCGCAAGGTCCAGGACCACTTCGAGGTCCGACCGCCCCGAACCCTTTTCCCCGATCTCTCGTTTCCTCTGTTGTTCCGCGTGGTTCGCGGCTCTTGTCTTGGCTCGGCCTCCTGAGTTGTTCACTTGGCGTGTCTGTTGGTTGTGATTTGGATCAGGATTTCTACGAAGATTTGTTTGAGGAGCTTAGCAAGTACGGCGACATCGAGAACTTAAATATCTGCGACAATATTGCCGACCACATGGTAATTTTTTTTGTCGGTTGTGGCGCTTGAGGATGCGCGAGTGTCGATTCAGGTTTCGTTCGTTGTCTTTGTTTTTTTGAGGGTCTCTCTATTTGTGCAGGTTGGAAATGTGTACGTGCAGTTCCGGGAGGAAGAACACGCTGCCAATGCGGTCCAGAATTTAACTGGAAGGTTTTATGCAGGTTTGATTCGGCTCTTACCTTCATTTTGCTTTGACTAGGGTTTAAGGTGATCCCGTTCTTTCCTTGGGTTTTTTGGGGGGCGTGTGGTTAGTGGATTACGGTTCTGCTAAAAAGCATTGGTAGACTACAGAGAGCTGCTGTTGTTTCTTGAATTGAGGATTGGTTGCTGTTAACTCAAAGCCCAAATGAGACTTGTGAAGTCTAACATGGATATTTGTACCTGCGCGAGCTACTTCTTTACTAGTTTTGATTGAAACTTCTATTTCATGAGGAAAAGGAGGGTGTTTCTCTATACTCCATACACCCACAGCCAATCCTGTAAATTGCCATTATAGGCTCAGAAGAAAGCATTCTCTTGAGACAGAAATAGTACGACCTTCCTATGAATCGTTTCACTCTGGTCCATTCAAGCTAATAAATGTGCACTATATATAGGATAAGCAGTCAAAATTCCTCCCATTTATGTTGGTCGTCCTATTTTTGCTCATCTTGTTAAGCATTGCTTTTTGAAAGTGATCTGAGAAACATGTACACTCCTCTGACATGTTGTTGCTTTCAGTATTGTGTAATTCTGATTGGAATTTTTTATGGTTTGCTTGCATTGTGTGTTAACTAACTTCTGAATGAAATCTGTTTTTGATTGTCAACTCTAACATGAGCATGTCTTTCTCTAGAAGACTTAGCCAGATGAGTGGCGTAGCCTGTCACAAATGTGTAGCAATTTAGAAATCTATGTCATCTGAAAATCTGCTAAAAGCTAAGCCAGCTTGTAGAAAGATAACTGTCCACCTTTTGCACCAAAATTTTTCATTGAGTTTTAATGCTATAAATTTAACTAGGACAAAGAAACTTCACAAGAATGTGTGCCACCTTTTTAGTAATTTGGTCGAAAACATTTAAATTCTTGGTAAATGCTCTAATGTGTCGGGCATTACAAGGGAAGAATTGGAAGGTGATTCCCCAAATCCTCCATCCGATTTGTTTTTAGGGTTCCCCAAATCCTTGGTTCAGTTCATCTTTATGTTTATAATGGAGACTTCAACCGTTTATATGTAATATTTGATATGCGGTTTCAATTTCTTTAAAGATCGAATGCATTTTGGGTGAGTACTTCAGAACATAAATATGCTTCCAGATAAATTCATTTATAGCAAGTGACAGAGTGCAAGAACATTAGTGTGGAATATCGATCTCTCGCTATTCTACCTTGCCTAGACATTTTGGTTTCGTCTACATGGGTTAACATAGCTTGGCAATCTTGATCGAAGTGGTCCTGGAAAGACAAGGGTTGTGGCTAAGAGTTAGTATGTTAGGTATTTTGCAATGCTGGAGCATTGAGAAAATTACAGAAGCTTAATTGGTCTAGTTATTTCTTAGCTATTTCTGCTATGTATTATAGGAGTTTCTCTGTTTACTTTATTGAGTTGTGTCTTTATAGAGTTTAAGATATCACGGGACTGACATGTGGCTCTTAATGACTTTAACCTTAGGAGATCTTGAAGCCGATCCAGGGATTAGATTCTATGAAATTTAGTAACATGCGCCAACCTTAATTTTGTGGAGAGACAATGCCCAACAATAGAGTAGAGTGGGCTGCTTCCCTTCAAGAGTTCAACTATCTTAATACTCTGGTTTTTAATTGAAAAAAGAAAAAATTCTTTATATGCTAGATAATGTTGTCAACGATGAATAGCACACATGAATGCATTGTATACTAGGCCATATGTGCAGTAACGTCTTTTCACGTCAGAGAGAGAGAGAGAGACTTTATGTTATATATATTAGAGTTGATTGCATGGGCTCACGCTCTCCAATAAACATCATGGTTGGACATTGTTCTGTAGAAATTGCTTTCACCATCCACCTGGATCAAAATCATGTTTAAAATTTGGTGCCTTTTTTATTGTTTGGGGCTATGTGTGTATTTACTGATCAAGTAGAGCTAGTAGACACAAACTTTTTGTTTTGACAAGTGTACTTCATAATTCCTAATCACTAGTCTTTTTGTGTTAACCCGATTACCTTTAGATTCTGAGGGACAAAAACTACTAGAACATGCACTTAAAATATTGGACACTTGAATTGACTAGTCTGTTTTCAGGTTATTAGGCTTTGGTCCCGAGAGCTGTTTAGGTCGAGTGGATTGTCCAGGAAAGTTTTCTTGCCGTATAACACTAAAATGCTCGTTTCTTAGAAAAGTCTGATGAACATCGGTTTTGTCAGGTAACTCACATCTGGAAAATTTGACTCATTTTCCCCTCTTATTCTTTTCTTTTCTGATTTCTGTTACCGTTTGGAAAGTATATTAGCTTTTAGATCCTTTATCTTCTTGCTTTTCATTTGCCACTGATGTATTTCTTTCTGCATTGGGTGTCAGAATGTTGACAAGCTAAATGCTGTAGGGAATTGGACGAAGGATCTGCTAAGTGATTCTCTGTATATATGGCATAATTGATATTTTACCGAGGATGAAAGTCAGATTAATGAATGTTGATTTATTTTCAATGAGAAATTGAGATAGAATGAAATCTCTGTGCTGAGTGGCCCTTTGGCGTAGGATGGTGTACTTTGAGTTGTTGGCGCCTTAAATTGACTGTCATTTGCATTGAGAAAGGATATCATTTACGCTATGCTTTATTCTGTTGTATGATGTTGCCGTTACTGTCACACCAAGGTTTTAAAGAGGTTTTCTGCTTTACGGTTGTTAAGCTTATCCAAAGTCATTTCTGCTGACTTTGCTATGACATCATTCCTTCACTTGGGCTGTATCATAGGCTTCTTTGATGTGTTTCTGAATGTTTGTGTTGCACATATAATGTTGTTAATCTTTATGCACGAGATCATGAATATCTTTGATACCAGGGCGCCCCATCATCGTTGACTTCTCTCCAGTGACCGATTTTCGCGAAGCTACTTGCAGGCAATATGAGGAAAATGTGTGCAATCGAGGTGGTTACTGCAACTTTATGCATCTGAAGAAGATTAGCAGGTGATGTGCATTTTTCAACTATACTCCCTAGACTTTCTTATTGCAGCAACTAAGTGAGATGTTCGCGTCTCTTTCAGGGAGTTGAGAAGGCGATTATTTGGGAGAAGTAGGCGCAGGCACAGCCGTAGTCGAAGTCCTCATAAGCCTAGTTTCGAGAACCGTCCACATGGCTCTCGCGGTTCAAACAGACGAGATGATGACAGAGAACGCCGTCACCATGATCGGGGTAGAAAGCTGAGAAGCCGAAGCCCTGGGCACCGCGGGGGAAAGAGCGCAAGCCCTGGAGGTAGGAGGAACAGGAGTCCAGTCAGGGAAAGTAGTGTGGAGCGACGGGCCAAAATCGAGCAGTGGAACAGGGAAAGAGAAGAAGCAAATAACAAGGATGAGAATGGTAACAATGAGGCAGACTTTTGACGATGCTTTGTCACTTCTCAATCTAGAACTGAACAGTAAATCATGCATGTTTGTGTATGAATATCCCTTTAGATCTTTTTTTCATTATCTGGTCATTAGATAATGCAGAAAAGTTTAGCAGCTGTGCAAAATTCGCTCTTTACTTGTCATGGTAATCGAGTGTGTCATATTCCTTGGTCAATCGAAATGGGTCAGTGAGGAGAACGATTTTTTAGACGTTTTTTATGGTCTCAACTTAATTGTTATTCGTAGGTTTCTTGTGCTGGTACACTTTATATAGGTATTCCTGTTTCTTTGCTGACGTGAATCAAAGAATCCCAAGGGGAAATTATCACATTCACGGATGATGTATACACTTTTTTCGAGCTTGTGACGTGCAGGTTGAGCCAAGATTGGAGGTAAGATGGAGAGAAAACTTATTGACACTTTTTTCTGGGGAAATGTTGTCTGGCGAGATTCTGATTTCACTTTGTTTGGTCGAAACTTTTTACAAGTTTCTTCATTCCCTCTTGTTCTTCTTGTGCTCAGCTTACATGAGTTCGCAGATGCCTCCAACGAAATCTCCTGGACGCTTTTGGAATCTAGGCACGTATCATCGAACCATTTTCAGTGAAATGGTTTCATCTTTACATGCGGCCCAATCTTAAAGGGGTTAATGGATTGATTTCACTAGACTCTTGGTCGTCACGTGGATGGGGTGGATGCTTAGGGACGTAAGCTGCTTTTGATTCAGCATTTCCCAAATGACTTTGCATAGATGTAAAGGTTTTCATGAGATGCAATGTGTGTTTGGTAAACACAATTTGCACTGGGTTTTCGTAAAGAATTTTTAAAATGAAGTAGAAAAAAAAAGGACAAGGATGAACAACGAAGGAAGCAAATTGGAAGCAACGGGGCGTATGATTCAGCTTTCACAAGGAATTTGGGTTTTTAAGGTCTCTTGAATGAAGGCAAAGGCTTTTGGTTGAAAAATTATTGACCGTTTTGTGGAAATGCCAGCTTTAGCAAAGCTCAAAACTCAAGTCAAGTGGGGATCTGCTTTGGGTTTTCGTCATTTTCGGAAGGTGACTTTAAAGATTAATGAATTTTTCTTCTTTCAATTTTGCCTTAAGTGATATTTTGGAGTTTCTATTTTGCCCTTATTAATGCTGAACACGAACCTTCATTCTAACTAAGTTGGGGGATACCTTCGACCCCCTTCTTCAACCCTGTTTAGACCATCAAACCATCCGCCATATACCCCCCCACATTCCCGTTTGTCCACCACTCCTCCCCGTCTAACCCCAGTAACGAGTGCCCTAACCAAAGTCTCCCCTGCCCGAGTCAAAGTTCCTGCATGTTGCGCGAAGTCCTCAGGATCTCGTAGCCCACCACTTCGAGAATGTAAGGCAGCTCCCCCGCCCAAGCTAAAGGTGCAGAGAGCCTCACGATCGACTGGCCCCTCTTCCTTCCTCACGAGCAAAACCCCCAATATGCGCACCTTCTTATCCTCACTAACCAAGCTACCCACGAAGTCTTACTCCGAACCCCTTCCTTCCCAACTCCCACTACCACCTTCCACCCCTCTGTTCCTTTTCCGTTACAGGAAGTCTTCGACCCAGACGCAGCAGCAGAGCCTTTCGCCTTGAGGAGAGAGGGTGTAAGCAGAAGTAGTCACCGCCGCCCATGGATTTGTAGCATTGGGTTCAGTTAAGTATTTCGCTTCGCTAGATATATCAGAAATTGTAGATTCAATTGCAGCTCTCTATAGCAATCTTGCTAAGTCACCCACAAAATGCCAGGGGTTCGAAGCTTAATGTCAAGTGTTATAGTCAATCCAGGTTAATCTAAGCCTTTTCCAGTGAACATCCTCGATGGAAAGTGAGGACAACAATGCCGCTCGGTTGGCTGCCCTGTGTAAAGAATTGGGAAACCTGTGGTCAGTAGATGATATAGTGCAGCTACCAAGGGATATCCCTGCTGATAAACAACAAGAATGTGAGCTAACTCTGTATGGGAAGCTGTATTCAAAACCAAATGTGAACTTCCAGGCATTCCTTAGTACAATGAAGAGGGCGTGGAAAACAGACCAAGTAGACTGCGAACTGATTGAGCCGGGGTTCTTTTCCTTCTCATTCTCTTCATTAGAGGAGAAACAGCAAGTACTGGAAACAGGCCCATGGTCATTCTCTAGTAACCTTCTCATACTCCAACAAGGTTTTCCGGATATCCCTGACCATTGTTACGAATTCACCCACTGTGACTTTTGGTTTCAATTAGTAGGTATCCCCCGAGGAAGATTATCAGAAGAAGTGGCTAGGGAGGTAGGAAGGAAAATTGGGAAAGTGACAAAGGTGAGATTTGACTCTAGAGGAGGAGGCGCTAACAAAAGCTGCAAAGCAAGGGTCCTCTTGAATCTTTCTAGCCCGTTAAAAACAGGAACAATTGTAGATCTGGAGTACAAAAAGATTTGGGTGGATTATAGATATGAAAGACTCCCTCACTTTTGCTATTCCTGCGGAAGGATAGGGCATTATGCCTCCTATTGCAAAGAAATTCCTTTTGAGGAGTCGGGGCTCAACGAAAACGCTAAGGGCAGATTTGGGCAATGGTTGAGAGCAGAAGTACGAGAACCTAGCCCTTTTTGGAAGATCTACGGGAAAGACATTCCTGTCCACGAGGAGGTGGTCACAATCCCGGAGACGCCTAGGGACATCACCCCAGAGACGGATTCACCAAGTTCGAAGGGCAAGGCTGTTGTAGGGATGATTGAAAACAGGCTTCAGGATGAGAGGCCGAGAAAGAGGAACTCACTAGCAGAAAAGTCAAGGACAAATCAGCCAGGATTCGAAAAGTATGACACCCAAATTATCCCTTTTGAACCGGCATGTAAGGGCGGACACGCGAAACCTTCAAGGAAGGAGAAGATAAGCCCAAAACCCTTCAAGAAAGTAGTTGCGATAAGGAAACAGAAAAAAAATCAACCCTCTTGGACTACTTGAGATTCTCAGTCCCTCCATTAACAAGGAGAGGCGCTCCTTGATGCTCCGATCCATTTGGCCGAAGGAAGAAATGAATGGGCTTTGGTGGCTAGCCCTAATAAGCTACCAGGGATTATATGAAACTTTTGAACTGGAACTGTCAAGGGCTGGGCAATCCCTTGACAGTCCAGAGCCCTTGACAGTCCAGCACCTCAGAGCCTTAATGGCTCAAGAAAGGCCCGACTTAGTCTTCTTGATGGAAACTAAGAACAAGAGTGCAGTAGTTGACAGAGTGAGGAGGTGTATGCAATTCCAAAATAAAGAGATAATAGACCCCATAGGCATCGCGGGGGGGCTAGCTTTGATGTGGAATGACGAGGTGACAGTGATGGTGGAAGATAGATCCAAAGAATTTATTGACATTGTGTGTAGGGATCAAGGTAGCGACGATCTTATGCACATAACGTTCCTGTATGCCCCCACAAAATTTCAGGATAGGCTTCGGCTGTGGCACCACCTACAAGTGATAAATGTAGCTAACCATCTACCATGGATATGTGCAGGGGACTTCAATGAAATCTTGTACCACTAGGAAAAGATGGGTGGAAGTCGGGTGGAGCACTACAGGTTGGTCGCGTTCCAAGAATGTCTAAATAAATGCTCACTCATGGATATAGAAAGTAAGGGCTGTGCATTCACGTGGGCTAACAATAGAGAAGGAAAAGCTCTAGTGCGGAAGAGGCTTGATAGAATCCTTTGCAACGTTAATTGGAGAGCACAATTCCCAAATGCAGAAGCTTACGCCTTACCCGCAATTGGCTCAGACCATAGCCCAATTCTCCTGTCACTCTACCCAGGGAGGGCTAAAAGAAAAAAAGAATTCAAGTTTGAGGCATTTTGGCTTGAGGATGATGAGTGTACGAAGCTGGTGAGGGAAACATGGGGTGGCCCAGAAGATAATACTGTAGCCTTTGGTTGCAAATTGAAAAAAACCACCAAGGTTTTGAACTCTTGGAGCAATTAGAAATTCTCCAATGCCTCCAACCAGATCGAGATATTAAAAAGAAGAATAACGACCCTCACAAACACAAGAAATGGCGACAACGGCCAAAAAGAATTGCAGCAGCTCAAAAAACAAATTCAGAATCTGTGGAAGCAGGAAGAGCTATATTGGGGAATGAGATCGAGGATTAATTGGATCAAATGTGAAGACAAAAACACAAAATACTTCCATGCTGCAACGGTTCAACGAAGACAAAAAGAACAAAATCTCAATGTTGAAAGTTGACGACATATGGTGCCGAAATCCCACAAGGCTGAAGCAACACATTGGCAGTTTTTATGATTCTCTGTATGTATTAGTGGGGACAAGAAACTTCAACCCTATACTAGACCAGTGTTCGTTCCAAGTTCCAGAGGGGATGAATGAGGCGTTAATGGCACCAGTGACCATAGATGAAGTAAAGAAGGCAACTTTTTAGTAAGGTGCAACAAAGGCCCCGGGCCCTGACGGGATGAATGGCCAGTTTTATCAGCATCATTGGGAGATCCTACAACACGATTTACACAGGCTAGTAAGCACCTTCTTCCATTCAGGCAAGATGGATCTGGAACTCAACAAAACACACATAGTGCTCATTCCTAAAGTTTCCAACCCAGAAACTATCTCACAATTCAGACCCATTAGCCTGTGTAACTTTAGCTACAAAATCATATCAAAGGTGATGGCGAACCACATCAAGCCATGGCACCCAAAAATTATTGCTAAAGAACATAGCGCTTTTGTTAGTGGGAGGCTTATTCAAGATAACATACTTATCGTCCAGGAGATCCTACATCAACTGAGAATCAGGGAAAGAAAACGGAAGTTCTAGGCTATCTTAAAGCTGGATATGCAAAAAGCATACGATAGAGTGGAGTGGAACTTTCTTTGCGCGAGCATGGTGAAAATGGGTTTTTGTGAGGAATGGGTATCTTTGGTGAAACAGTGTATCTCTATGGCCACATTCAGTGTCAAGGTAAATGGGGAGCCTTTAAAGTACTTCCATCCATCAAGGGGAATCAGACAAGGAGACCCACTATCTCCTTACTTATTTATAATAATGGCCAACGTCCTTTCTTCCCTGCTATCAAAGGCCGTCGAGGATGGGACTCTAAAGGGGATCAAACTAAACAGGATTTGTCCAACCTTGTCACATCTACTATTTGCTGACGATGCCATATTTTTCATTGACGGAACTAATGGTGAGTGTCAGAATCTAGCAAACATCCTAAATCAATATTGCTTTGCATCGGGACAAGCTATCAACCTGAACAAATCGGGTATATTCTGTAGTGCGGGCTGTCCTCAAAACCTTAAAAACAATCTTGCGGTTGAACTGAGAGTATCAATAATGGATAAAACCGGGAAATACCTCGGCATTCCATCTAATTGGACAGATACTAAAAAACAGATGTTTGCGTGGATATTAGCCAGGGTAAATATGAAGTTGGAGGGATGGAAGGAAAAATTGCTATCAATGGCGGGGAAGGAGATTTTACTCAAAACAGTGGTACAAGCTATTCCACAATACGTTATATCTATCTTCAAAATCCCAATTTCAGTTTGCAAAGCCATTGAGCAGAAAATCGCATCATTTTGATGGAAGCAGAACTCATCCAAATCAAGTATACACCGGAAAAAGTGGGACATCCTCAAAGAAAGGAAAATAGATGGCGGCTTGGGATTCAAGGACCTAGTCACCTTCAACAATGCCATGCTAGGAAAGCAAGCATGGAGACTTGCTCAAGAACCAATAGCTTTATGGAGCCAGCTACTTCAAGGAATTTATTTCCCAAATGGAAGCTTATGGAAAGCCATAAATGGCTCCCGACCGTCGTGGGGGTGGCAAAGTTTGATAATAGGCAGGGACGCCATAAGCTCGGATATTAAATGGTCGGTGGGGAACGGAGATAGTATCAATATAACAGAGGATCAATGGTTGGATCAGAAACTGATTGGTGGCCCAGCAAACAGGGATGACCCGCAAATAGTTGCAAATTTAATCAATCAGAGGACAAGAACATGGAAGGAAAACTAGCTAAGAAGGTTGTTTCAGGAGGAGGTTGTCAGCGAAATCCTAACCACATGCATTCAGCCAAGTCCGGAAAGCGATAAACAAATATGGACCGGCAATACAACAGCGGAATACACGGTCAAACATAGATATTCCAGAATTCGAGCATCTATACCCAAGCAAAACACAACACAAGCATCATAATCATATCAGCAGCCCTGTTTTCTATGGTCTAAAATATAGAAATTAAACACCGAACCAAAAATCCGATTCTTCTTGTGGGGTGTGTGCCAGAATGCTCTACCTACAAAGGAGAATTTATACAAAAGGAAGGTAATTACTGACCCGCTTTGCCCAATTTGCCAACAAGCTCCAGAAACGATGGAGCACACCTTCATCCTGTGCGACTGGATCAAGCATATTTGGTCTGATCAGAGAATACATATGGATGTTTCTCCGACAAACTTGACAAGAATGGATAAGTGGTTAGATGAAGCACTTACTGGCGGTTTCTCGGCTCTCCAAGAATTGCTCGCTGGTATCCTTTGGCAGATCTGGAAGGCCAGAAATGCCCAGGTGTTCTAACAGATTTCCCCAAAATCGGCTGTTATCGTTGATGAAGCTATCAATCTGAGCAGATTCTACCGCTTGCAAAACCCAACTGAACGCAATACCTGGCTGAAGAAGCAACCGTCAGAAAGCTGGACTCCACCAGATATAGGGCAGTGGAAATTCAACGTTGATGGTTCTTGGATCAAAGGCAAACTAGAGGGATTGGTGAGTGGTGTTTGTAGAGATTCTAGAGGTTTGATTATAATAGGGTTTGCTAAAGGGGCGGTTGCTAGCTCTCCTCTGGAAGTCGAAGGTACTGCAGTGAAGGAAGCCATCCTCTGTCTGCGTGAATTGGCCGAAAAGGAAGACAGTATGGCAAAGCATGTGACAATTTTGACCGACAGTGCAGCCACTCTTAGTTTTACAGAACATCCGCCACTCAGCCCACGGGCTTTGAGAAGACTTTTTGAGGAATGTAATGAACTACTCACCCAAACGCGAGGGATCTCCCTAGCCCACTGTCCACAAGAAACCAATTACGTTGCAGACTGGATTGCAAAGACCCATCGTAAAGGGAATCTTCCCCCATACTGATTGTATAAACCCCCCAATGTCTTTGGGATTTATTACGTCATTACGCTAGTCTACTTCACTCTTGTAGTCCAACTTTAAATGAATGATATGATATAAGTATTTCAACCAAAAAAAAAAATTAAGTTGGGGCGAATCATTAGTTCCACCCACTATTTTTCAATTCAATCATTCTCTTTATCTCCTCCCAATGTCGAGACAACTTCGGTCACCATCGCCAAAGCACGGCCTCACGTGGCTCCCGTTTCGTTGGTATCAGTGACGACCGAGCGCATCTCGTTCAAAAGTGGAAGCTTCAGGTTGGCCCGCGTTACCACCGTACCTTTTTCCCTCATTTCTCCTCTTCAATTTGCCAGTTTTGTGGCCCTTGTAGCTAGCAACGCAATCAGTTGTGGCTTGAGATGAAATGCCGGAGTGAGAGCTTCTTCTTCGCCTTCTTCTTTGTTTATGGGTTTCCTTTCGGAGTTTAGTTTAGGAATCGAGTTAGAGTTTTCACCATAGAATCTCCTGAAGTTGCTGCAAAGACTGACAAAGCTGTGGCTGTGGTTGATTGTGCTCGCACTTCATTCGAGTCTACTGAGGTTAAAGTAGTTCGCAATTTCACCCCCAATTTTTTTTTTGGCAATCAGTGTGTTAGATGATTGTTTTCAATGAGCTTCTGGTTCTCATTTCCAGTTTTGAACGCATTCAGCATTTGTTTTTCAATCCAATTCTCACTTCGATTGCGATTACTTGCTCTCTGCCTTCAGAGAGCTGAGTTCAGTATCACTGCAAACTCAGTTGACGACATCTTTGGTGAGTGACGACATCCTAGAACCTAGATCTCAACTGGGCAGCCCAAGGGCCAGCGAGATCCGGGTTCACGGCTCCTATTAGCATCCTTCAAATGAGGATGACTCTATTCAATCTTTTCTATGTGATTGCATGATTCCTACTGAGCCATTAGAACCGAAAGTTCTTCTCAAGAGTTCTCTTCAAAATCGCATTGAAAACCTACTCTCTTACTGCAAGAGGAACATCAAAGACATAGGCTCAACGCTCAGGCATGTTGTTCGCTCCGTTACGGCCTGCACTGCTGTGGGAACGACCAAATTGTCTTCTCATACGGGTCATCAAAACTAGTCCAAACAACTGTAGGCAATGCCGGCATTTTAACTTCTCTGAAAAAGATGAGAATGCCGAATCTCTTTCATTACGGAGGCCATCAGAAGCTAACAATAGACTCAAAACAAGCTGTGTCTGGGCACCGGCAGGATCGAAACTTGAGGAAATGGTGTCCACTAGTTGGCCGATAGATGGATTAGCATAAGGAGAAAACACAGTATGCCAATTTTCAAACACTTCAACTAGTCCACCTCTCCAGCTGATCTAAAAGGTGCATTCCCCCGTGTCGACGGTAAAAGTGTCAAAAAAGTCTTAAACATTATGAATGTGCCAATTTAGTGTTAAATATTTTTTCGGTACCAATTAAGTCCTAAACCTTTTATTTTTATGCCAATTCAGTCCTCCAGCTAATTTTGGTTCGATATTATTGACGTGAACACTGACAAGCCTACATGGCACTGCCGGCACTGATGTGGATATTTTTTTAATAATATTTTAATAATTTTTTCTATTTTCAAATTTTTTTTATTTTATTTTTCCATTCTTCTATCTTTGGCCGGTGACCAGACACCGGCCCCGGCCAAAGCCAACAGCCTAGCTATGCCTGGGCGAGGCTGCCGTTACCTGAACGAGGCCACCGTTGCCCACCACAGGTGAGGCTCGTCCAACCCCATTGGGCCTTGCCTACCCTCGTTGGGGCTCGCCCTCGCCAGGCGAGGGTCAACCAGGCCTCGCCTATGGAGGGGATGGCGACCTTGCCCAAGCGAGGCAAGGCAGCCAACCAAAGGTAGAGGAAAGGAGAAAAAAAATGAAAAGAAGGAAAAAAAGAAAAAAATCAGAAAAAAAATAATGAAAAAATTGAAAAAATATTATTAAAAATTGTCTACGTTAGTATCGGCGGTGCCATGTAGATCAGCTGGCATCCACATCAACAATATTCGATAAAAATTAGTCAGAGGGACTGAATTGGCACAAAGACAAAATGTTAAGGACTCAGTTGGCACAAAAAAGATTTGTGATTAAACTGGTACAAATGCAAAAGGTTTAGGACTTTTCTTATACTTTTCCCTGACCTAGTGTATTGAAGACTTCACTTTTTGGATGTTTTGGTAACAAGGTTCGTTCCAAGAAAGTAGGCTGTTGAATTCGAGTCTTCTTCATATTTAAAAAGTCAAAATTTCCCTTTTCTTCCTCTTTCTCATAATGTTTTCATGTTTTTTTTATCGCAAGTTGCTCAATTCAGAATTGGGTCCAATGCTAAGCTATTTGCAATATCAATGTGTTGACACTTAATTTTTAGCTCATTTTTGTCAAACTTTCAAAAATTTCAAAATTAGGCCTAGGGATCTTGGCCAAGCCTAGAAACCTATTTCTAAACCAAAAAATAAATTTTTAGCATTTTTAGCATTTTTTCTTAATTTCTTTTAGTCAAAATAAGCAAGAAAATCAAGAAAAATAGTACATAGAATCAGAAAATTCCATAAAAATATTCATTAGTCTTATTTTAAATCATATTTCATAAATACATTGTTAATTTTAGAAAATTTCAATCGGGTATATGTTTTGCCCAAAATTAGGCAAAATTAAACTTGAATTAAACCAAAAATGAAATTAAATTTTTTCTAGACGTATTTAAGTCATAGTGTCTTCACAACAATTGATTCTGGGACTTTTAATTGCATATTGGTTGGTCCAATTGCATAATTTGACATAAAAATAAAAAAATCCCCAAAATTTGATTGAAAAATAAGGCATTTTGAACCTAAATTAGGAATCGTGCCCAAAATGAAATTGCCAAAATGTGAGACTATTATTTCTAGGGTTAATTAGGTGTGGGTAATTCAATTTTGGCATCAATTTTGCCTAATCAGGTCATTAAGACCTCGAATTGAACAGAACCCTATTAACCCGAATATAAAAATGAGAAAATCTTGGGCATAATTATAATAAAAATTGGGGAAAATTATATGTTTGGGTTCGAAATATGATGGGAAATTCAATTTTGAGGTTGAAATTCGAAAATTTGGTAGAAATTGGGTTTAATTTGCCAATTTAGGTAAAATCGGAACTGCCGGGTCAGGCGGGTCAACCCGACCCGACCCGAACGGTGTCATCTTCTTCACCCGACCACCTAACCCGTGAGAAATCCAAAAAAAATGACTTAGACCCGCGACTTTGTAAAACATTTCTAGTTATTTTGAGCACGTTTTAATCGATTTTTCTGGCTGGATATTATTGAGATGGCATCGGTCAATAATCCAAAACTGATTAGAATTCTATTCCAATCGAATTTTGAGCAAGAAATCAAGGATCAAAAATGGAAAAAACTGAAGAACATTGAACGGAGGGTGTTCGAGAAAATTCTAGAGAGAGAGAGTAGAGAGAGAAAGGGTGCGAATCAAAGCAAGTCCTAGAGAGAGAAGGAGAAGTAGAAATCCCCAGGTCGAGCGATTGTCATCGGTCAATTGATCGGCGCCAGCAAATCGACATTTCGGGAGGATCTCCTTCTCGGACGTCTGGTGTGAAACTAGTTCGCGAAGACTTGAAACTGAGGCTCTTTCAATCGGCACGAAGGCTTCCCGACGATTCCGAGACCACCGGATTGGAGAAGAAGTGTCGAAGAACACCTCTACAGCCGCGGATCAGCTCAAAAAAGGCGTTTGATCATCAAACAAGTAAGGTGAAGATCGCTCATTGCCTTATTTTTCCAAAAATTCTAGAACCTAAGTTTCGATGTTCATGCGATTTTCCTTACGATTTTGGACTTGTGAATGTTCCAAACTCGTTTCTGATCATGTTTTATGTTCCTTGATTTCATTTTGGCCATAAAAACCGCATGAAAACCCTTTCGTTCACTCTTGTCAAACCTCGCCGGAGCTCGAAGGTTCTCGCTGGAGCATCCCGCGACCCTAGGCTGGTCAAGTTAGTTGCTCTAAACTTTGTTTGTTGATTTTCTAATCTTTAAGCTCCTGCTAGATGGCTAGGGCGATGTAGATTGATGGTTTAAGTTCTGAAAATATTGATCTTATCTAATGATAGTTTCAGTTTAGGTTAGATTTTTAGGCTCGGTTTTCCCCGGCCAACGAAGGTCCGGTGGCGTTCCGGCTAGGCTAGGTTGAAAGCTGGTGGTATGAGGTTTGCATAGAACCAAAGATCGGCTTCGGAACACCACCGAAAGGTCGCCGGAGAAAGCTCCAAAGTCACAGCCTTGAACATTTTAGTTTCCAAATCATGCCCACTAGGTGCTCGAGAAAATATCCCAATGAACTTGGGTCAGAACGGCGTCGTTTTGGCACCACGCTGCCAGAGAGGACAATCGGCGTCGGCGACGGCCAGTTCAATCTCGGCTGAACCGGTCCGATCCGATTTGCTCCCCTCGGCGAGAAAAATTCAAAAATAAAAATAAAAATTAGAAAAATTCTAAAAAACTAAAAAAAATCTATAAAAAAGATTTTCTTGGAAAATTAGGAAAAAAATCATAAAATTCATAAAAAATCAAAAAATTACAAAAAATTCAGAAAAATACAAAAATTTTCATAAAATCCATAAAAATTTCGAAAATTCTGGAAAATCAATAAAAGTTGAAAGATTGGAAAATTTACAAAAATTTCCAAAAAATCATAAAAAATCATTTCCCGATTTAAAATTTTTTTTCGAAAAAAAAAAATCAAAAAATCAAAAAATTTAAAAAATTTGAAAATTCACAGAAAGGTCCAAAATCATCGTGACTAGCCATAAAAGATGAAATTTGAATTTTTGAAGTGTCTAAATGAAACTAAAAAAATCAAAAAATAAAAAATTTTGAAAATCCACAAAATGATTCAAAATCATTGTGGCCAGTCATAAAAATTGAAATTTGAATTTTTCGAAATGCCTAAGTGGCATTTTTTGGAAAATTCCAAATTTAGGAATAAAACCCCTAAAAACCCTAAACCCTAAAAAATGAAATTAACAAGCTATTAGAGCTTCATTAGGGTTTGAGTGTTCTGCTTGACTTTCATTTTTTTAGTGATCAATTTAGGGTTGCTATGATTGATTAGCCATTGGATGTGCATTTAATTCTTGGATGCTTAATTGTTTGTCTATGATTAGATTAGTGAATTGACCTTAGGGATCCGTGTGATATGCTAGACACGCCATATCGTTCTTAGGTACCGAAAGGGCGTTAATGGTCCCAATTTATGATCGTTAACATAACCAAGTCCCTTATCTAAAATCTCTGGTTCGTAGGATTACAGTACTTCTCTCGTACCTCAATCAAGTTTCTAGTCAAACTACCGTAAATGACTAGTAGCAACTCCAAGTTCAAATTTAGATCAAACAAACCCCGCTATCACGTGAGGTATGGTCTGGGAGAGGCCCGTATAGAAAAATACCTCTATTCTAGCACGTGAGAGCGTGGCGCGACAGGCTTGGCGACTCCACTGGGGAATCTTACATTTCTAAGTGGATTTAGGCCTAGGTAGAACGATATGCATGTGTTTGTGCTCGCAAGGATCCTAGGTACGTTCCACTAATGACGTGTTAAATAGTGATGCAGGTGGGAGATATAAGGGGTGTAGTCTATGCTTACCTTTGTTTTGCAGGATGGTGTTGGTATTGAATGTGATTTTGACTAAATTTTAGAGGTGCTGTTTGGTTATAAATTACTGTGCTTGTCTTTAAATTGCTTTAGTACTACACTTTTCGCACACACCACCCGTGGCCTAACTCCGGCTACATTTAGGATCACCCTTAAGAGATATGTGTTTAGGCGAAACTATGAGCCGATTACTCATGGGATCGTTTAAATACAATACCGATCACCAAGATGGAATAATATTCCATTACTTTAGGCCGATCGCCTATTGGAATGGAATTCCTTGTCCATTAAGGTGGTGACCTTGAGTCTTTAGTATATCGCCACCCTTTTATGTGTCAAAATCTCACTTGTTGTATATGCTTGTCTTTGTGGTTGGTATACCTAAAACCAAGCAAAAATGTGTCAGTAAGTAAGTGTCGTTCCACTTCTCTCATCTTTTCAATTATGCAAAGTTAGTTGACACAATTTTATTAAAAAAATGCCCAAATGGCAATCAATGTTTGATTAAAATGCCTTTTTATACTAGAATGAATGAATAGGGTGACATGCTCTATATGGTCACATTTTTCATTTTTAGATGGAATGTATAGGTCCATGATGATTTTCAAAATAATTCAAATTGATTGAATGCTCAAGATGTGACAAGTACAATCCCATTTGCCGAAAGTCTATTTTCGATGTATTCGAAGTTGTAAACCATTGGATAGGACTTTATGGTCAAAATGGAGCATGTCAAAAGGCATTTGCATTAAATATTGGTTTCATTCACAATTTCGAGTATATGCTCTTTTAAGGCATAAATGGATTAGAAGTGGCATTTGTATTACGTCATAAGAATGTAAATGTACTTTACCTCCCTTTTTTTCCATAAAAGGACATGTAATTAAAATGGGGGCATTTAAAATTGATGTGTAATCCATGTTTATTAATAATGAACTTTTTGCATGATTAGGCTCGATGGGAAAACTAAACATCCAAGTGATTCATATTCCACGAAAAGAGCTCATGGCTTGATGGAAGGACGTGATGAAAGATAACCAAGTTTATGTTCATGATAGATTGGGATACCTTCTAGACTTGATTCTTGTGGAAAATCAAGTCAGTTTGATCTAAGCATTGACGCATTTTTGGGAAGTTTCCACCGCCACCTTCCAATTTGGAGAGTATGAATTGACACCAACTTTGGAAGAGTACCAAGCCGCCATTGGAATTGATTCCAAGCCTAGGATCATAGAATCACCTGTTAGACTTAATCCCATAAGCATTCTTGCAGAATTCTTTAACATCAAAACTTCTAAAATCGAAAAGTTGATCAAGTCAATCACGGGTAGATTTCCATTATCTTTTCTAATAGCCAATTTTTCTAAATTTTCTAGAGAAACGGGAAACACTTCGGCTCAGGTCTTCATTCTAGCCTTCTTTGGCTTCATTCTATTCCCCGTATCTAGAACGAGATTCGCCCCTTTAGTTGCAATAATCACGAGGCAAGCATGTCTAAAATGGGATTTTTCTAATATGCTTCTTGCCCAAACCGTCATCTCCTTAAACACATACCAAAATCGTGGGAAGGGAATCTTTCAAGCTTCCACGGGTCTCTTATCTCTATGGTTCATCTCACATATTCAACCTTGGTATCGTTTCATGAACATTCGCGAAATTTGTTCAACAATAAATCCAATTGAGCAATACATTCGTATCTAAAACAAATTACCCAAATAATTTTTCTTAGATTGGGCCAACTTCATTAGGGCTTTAACTCCTAATCAAATCCAATGGCGGATCAATTGGCCAAATATTAGCAAGGCAAGGATTACAAGCCAAGAAGGGAACGTAGTACCATTACTCGGGTTGAATGGTGGAGCCGCTTATTGTCCCTTGCGAGTTGTCAGACAACTTGGGATGCTTCAACAAGTCCCACAAGCATGGAACCCTAAGGAGTTCGCTTTTGATATCCCAAATGGGATTATACCTGAACAAAAGAAGAAAGACCTTCAAGCCAAAGTTCACAAAATTATCCTTTCTTTGGATAATTCACCTTTACAAGTAGTGGAATGGCCAAAGAACTTGGAAGGAGACATGAAGGCTTATATGGCATCCAAGGAATACATTAAGTGGATGGAAAGTAAACGATCAATTGATATGGAGCCATATGTTCAATTGAGCATTATAATGGATCCCGAGGAGGAATATTTCCTAGAATACATCGTCCCACACGTGCCTGGAGTTGAGCTTTACATCCCCGGAGAAGTCGCGATCGATGTCGAAGAATGGAAATCCCGAATCAAGGAATTGAAGGATTACCACGAGGCAGAAGCTACCTTAGTTAGCAAGAAGACTAGGTTTAGATGATTTAGAATTCCCTTTCGAGTTTAAAATCATTTTGTAAAGCAATCTTGGATTTTATATGAAATACTCATTTTTCAAAATCCGTTTGGATGAATTCAAAATCATGATTAAAAATAAGGATCACCATGGATTACAATTCTTTGGATGGTATGATTCTTTGAGAAAAAACATTGATGAAAAGTTTTATGCAAGGCTAAGGCTTGTGTAAAAGTTCTTATCCTTGTTAATCACAAGAAACCATACAATTAAAAGAATGTAGGTTTTCATATTCATTTCACCAATTTTAATATCCTGATAGTTTTTATGAAGACAGGTTTTCTAGCAACGGAAGGCAAAAGACCCCGAACCCGTTTTCAAATTAAAATGGTCAAGGAAGAAACTCGCACTCGACTAGCTGAAGTGGAGAATGAGATGACGCAAATGGCTGTCATGATGGTGGAAATGAAGGCTTTTATTCTCGCATCATGAGGGTCTTATCCTATTACTTCGAATGTAGGAACCTCATATGCTACCGAAACACCAGTTGAAGACGCAGTCACGAACAAAGAACCAGTTCAAGAAAATTCTCAAAAAACTATGCCTGAGATAATAAATTTAGAAGAGGGTGATCAAACCAAGAAAGCATCCAAAACAAAGGATGAAGAAGAGGCCAAGAGATTGGCCAAAATTGAAGAATGCCTAGCGAGTCAGGACTATGAGCTTCAAAGCTTCGACAAGTTCTCGCCATACACGAAAGTGGTTGTTCCATAAAACTATAAAGAACCAGAGTTCGTGAGCAAGTATGATGGAACTGGCTGTCCTAAAAGCCATTTGAAATAGTATATCCGCAAGATGGCAAGATATTCAGATAATATGCCTCTTCTTATTAGTACATTTCAAGATAGCTTGAAGGGAGCAGCCTTGGCATGGTATATCGCTCTTGATATAGAAGATTTTACCGAATGGGACCATTTGGCGGGAGAATTCCTTCGCCAATATAAATTCAATGTCGAAGTACTTCCAACTCGGGAGGACTTAGTTAGAACCGAGAAACGAAGAAGCGAAGGATTCAGAGCCTACGTACAAAGGTGGAAAGTTACAGCCTCACAAGTCAAACCGGCTATAAGTGAGGATGAGCTTATTGAACTCGTCTTGAAGTCGTTACCAATTGAGTATTACGACAAGCTGTATATATCGAGCTGCCAGACATTTACCATGTTGGTGAAGGTTGGTGAAAGAATCGAATGGTCTTTGAAAGAAAAGAAATCTTAAGAAGCGATAGCACGGAGACCGTATCCTGGAAGGAAGGGTAAAAAACCTGTATGTGACATGGCTATGGTATCTAACCCCAATGTTAATCAGACTTCATTCCCAAAACAATCCAACGTCCCTTGGAGAAATCCAAAACAGTTTGAGCCAAAGAAAAAACCCGTAAAGCAATTCACTCCGTTGCCATGACCCTTGTCGAAATTATTACCGATGCTGTTAGAAAGGCATTTGGTGGCCAAAGAAGTGCCAAGAAATAATCCTACAAGGTTCCCCTAGTATGATGAGTCGAAGATTTGCACATACCATATGGAAAAAAGAGGACACGATGTGGACAATTGTACAATCTTGAAGTACAAAGTTCAGCAACTCATAGACAAAAAAATGTTAAGTTTTCAAGAGCTAGAGTCAAATGTGCATCAGAATCCTCTTCCTGAGCACAATATGGTGAATATGTTCCTTACAGAGGGAGAAATAATAAGGCCTGATGAAGAAGATGAATATGAGGCCAAATTAAAGTCTACTAAAAAAGGAGATGCTCGCTTTCGTCATGAAGAATTATTAAAAGGGGAAATCATAGACAACTTGGAAAAAGATTCTGGCAAATATAACTTTCAAGTAAAGTATACTCCGCCATCGTGGGCTTTTAAAAGTGAAGTGGTTGTACCCGATGGTTGGGACGGTATAGATAATGAGCTCAGCAAACAAAATGAGACTCCGTCCTGTGATGAAGAGAATCGATTTGAAGAGCAAAAAGAAAGGATTCAGCAGGGTAAAAGGCGATTTATCCAAACTTCATGTGAGCAGGGTGACACTATAGACCTCCTTGGTCAAGATAGTGGGAAATACAATTTCAGCGTTAAGTACACATCTTCACCCTGGGCTTTAAAAAATGAAACTATTGTGCCTAATGGATGAGAAGGCATGGATGAAATCTCAATCAACAAATTAAGTCTTGAGGAGAAAGAAATTCAAGACGAGAAAATAAAGAAAAAGGCTCGCCAAGGAGACAGACGATTTGTTCACAAAGCACAAAGACAAGGCGAAATTGTGGATTATCTAGGACAAGATAGTGGCCGATATAACTACCGTGTCAAATACACGCCGCCTTCATGGGCATCTAAAGAGGAAAATATCGTACCTAACGGTTGGAGTGAAATGGATGCTATTGAAGCTGACAAAAGCATGGTGTCTATGATTACACCACTATTGATTAATCTTGATAAAGTGGATAGGCTTGAGGAAGAGAAGGATCATGTTGAACCAATTACCATTGAGCTCTTAATTGGTCAACTAAAGATCGAAGATAAGGAGGTGCAGCCTATGATCATCACTTTGCCTCCAAAGGAGAAATTCGATACCAAATGTGTACCATGAGACTACACGCATAAAGAAGTTGATGCAATAACCAGATCGGAAAGATGTTATATCCCAAAAGAAAGGTGAGCATGAAAAGAAGGGAGTAACTGAAGAGGATGTCAAACAGTTATTGTCAGTCATGAGGACAAGCGAATACGAGGTAATTGAACAATTGAGGAAGATACCGGCACAGATTTCCTTACTGAATCTCTTCGAAACTTCAGAAAGCCACAAAATGGTGTTTATGAAGCTTCTTAATGAGGTGCACGTCCCGGAGACGATTAATGAGGTACAATTGAAGGACTTTGTTGGCGTCATTCTTCTAAGGGATCAAATTGCCTTCTTTGATAAAGATTTCCCAATTGATGGGCGTTCCCACAATGAAGCCATGTATATTGCCGTCAAATGCCAGGATAAGGAGGTATCACGGGTGCTGATCGATAATGGTTTTCTACTTAATTTGTGTTCACTAAGCACATTGTATCGCTTGGGGATTACTGAAGAACTCATCAAACCTTCAAAGGTGACTATACGTTCGTTCAATGGGATGAAGAAGGATGTTATCGGCGAACTCGAGCTAGAAGTAAATATAGGCCCTGTGCCTTTTCTACCGATTTTCAAGTGGTAGACATTCCAAGGACTTTCAACCTACTGCTAGGGAGGCTTTGGATTCATATGGCTGGCCCTATTCCCTCTAGTCTTCATCAAAAAAGTTAGATTCGTTATTAACAGTAAAATGATTACCGTGCACGGGAAGACGGACTTTACCACTTACAAAGAAAGTGTCATACCTTATGTTGAACTTGAGGTAAAAGAAGAACCCAGTTATCATTCTTTCGAGATAATTTCCATGATATAAATTCCCGCTGGTAGTGTCATAAAGACTCTAGAATTTTCAGCATCATCTATTATGCCTAGAAAAGTGTTATGCCAATATGGATTTAACCATAATGGTGGGCTTGGGACAAATGCGCAAGAAATTAAAGAATCCATTATCTTATTTGACACAAAGAAAAAGTATGGGTGGGATATGAAGTTGCTAGTACTCACCATGGAGGCCGAGGACAAGGTCAAACGAATTATGAAGGCCGTGAAAGTCGAGGTGATCGAATTATTAACCCATCTACATGGAAGGGTAAAATTAGAGAGTTACCCTATCATCAGATTCATATCAGAGAAAACTTTCCTGGACCTCCTAAACTGCTTTCAGAAGAAGATTTACATGTAGAAGTGGAGCCTGTATTATTGGGTTTATTTGAACAGGACATTATCAATGTCATTATATCTAAGGATAAAGACACATACGCACTGGAGTAGGAGGATTCTTTTAAACCCCTTTCCTTATTATTGTCTTTACAATTTGTCTGTTTTATGTTGATGCTGTTTGCAATTTCAATTCAGTTGCAATTTACGTTTCTTTCAATAAAAGTGTTCAATGTTTTGTTAAGGACATATGAAAACAAAACCAAATCAATGATGAATATTGCTCTCACACGTGAGGCTTGAGGCTTTGGGTTTCCGTATGACTCTTCATTGCGAAAATGGTTATAAAAGCAAGGATGTCCAAGGATACGAGAATTAGCTATGTTCTCTTGATCTCTTCAAAACAAATTTCAAAATAATTTTCCAAAAGGGTTTTTCATTAAACCTCATGCATCAATTCATTTCATATGCAATTACTAATCATGTTTGTTGCATGTCAGGCATGAGCATTCACACACCCATAATAGGCTCATAAGTGACTCAAATCTCTCCAAGGAGATCACTTATGATATTAAGGGGGATAATGGAGATGAGGAATGGATTAGAAGAGAATGGATCCGTCATGAAGTATCAAAATCACTCACGTTAGAGAAAACAATTATTGTTAATCTGGGTGATAAAAAGAACCCCAAAGAGGTCAAGATTAGAGAAAGTCTTTTCTCAGCAGAAGTAGAAAGAATAACAGATTTGCTCAAGGAATATCAAGAAATATTCGCATGGTCTTATGCTGACATGTTGTCACGCCCCGAACCCTTACGGCACGCAATATCCCTACCTTGGTTGATTTTTGTGTGACGTCCCAGGAAGCGTTGCCGACCTAACGCCCAGATAGAGAACAAGCACAAGCAGAAGCAATAATTAAACAATCCCTGACAATAAATATATGAGACAATTGTAGCCAAACAACAATCAAACAACAGCTGAAAATATGTACGCTTTATATTACTATAGAAAAACTTTTTACAATATCCATTTGTATAATAAAACAAACAATACTAGCAGTCAACAGCCACTAGGTCAAAAAGGGTAAGTGGTTTAGGGTGGTTAAACTAACTGAAGGGAGGGTCGCAGCCAAAAAGAAACGATCTCTACTGCTAAGGACTCTGGTCTGCTCTAGGGCTCCCAATCAGGGTCTGAAGACTCCGAAGAATCATCCGACGGCTCCTCTGAAGAACTCTCAGGGGGCTCAGACTCCTCTGACTCCATATTCTGCGCTGCAGCCCACTCATCCTCTGAATCCAACTCCAACTCCGGATCAAGGTATAGTCCTAATTCCTCGTCTGAACTCAGCTCTGCGACCTCTCTATCTTTGCCCGAGTCCTGGTCCATGGCCTCGGGTCATTCTCCTCATCGTCCATCGGCTTGGGGTCATTATACCGCACCCCTGGCTCCTCATCCATGGCTACAGATCCGTCTACGGTCGAGGGATCCACAACTTTACCGTCTGCCATCTGCGGTATCATCACCCCATTTATATCTACCGGGACGTCAAATGTTCTGAAGGGTCACCCAATGTTTCCATTTGCGTCTTTCAGGCACCAAGCTATATATTCCTAAGTCTCGTAAAAATACTCACCCACATTCACGAATACAACCGAACGATAACGAACATACGATTCCCCATTTCCTGAGGGGAAGACTCTTGTCGTACACTGGATTTGCGTAGGGATTCCAAAAAGAGGCGGCGGCTTTGCCATGCTCAGGGTTGGGGGTTTGAAAAGTTGGGTTATTACAACCATGAAATGAATCTCAGCGAGTACAACCCCTAAACCTAGGCTAGGCTAATATGTATCCTCCTGACAGGCAATCCACAACAAATATAGCAATACAATTCACAATTAACCTCCGACCTAGGCCCTTGGGCCCAAATCACTTACCTGACTGACCCTGCAGGTTAATCACTTCAAATAATATAACCAAGTCACACACGCGAGCACCCTGTTCATACGTATGTCATACGCATGCTCATGCTCAATAATGTTCGTTTCGCATGCCATTCATCGAGTCTTGCACACTCGCACACTAGCCCATGCATTCTTGTGCATGCAAATGTCATCACCATGCCATGTTTCATTCTGACTCATTGCACACTGGCTCAATGCTCAATTATTATTTAATACGAGCCGCGTAAAACACATCAGGTTTCTTTCTTAAACACAACACTTCGTGGGCAGCGTAAAAACGCCCCAGGTCCAGTGTCTCTAGCTTGCTACAAAGTGCATGAGGCGCAACACCGATCTCCTCACGAACCAGAGCTTGCGTAAAACGCATCAGGTTGGTCGTCATCCGGGCGAATCGGGCATCGTCTTGCATAAAACGCATCAGGATGGCACACCTCGCGTAACACGCATCAGGGCGATTTGTGATCACACATACACATAGCCAGTTATTGTTTGAACCCCGCGTAGAACGCATCAGGATATTTTAGGTGATCACATACTCATGTCATACACGCATTCTCGCACAATTTCATCACATGCCTCATTCTCGGCATACACAATGCGTGGCCATAAAATGCAGCACAATGCATCATGAGCATCAAACATAATTTAAGCATCCAGTCAAATTTATGCCACAATAATTTGGTCAATTCACAACAACATGCTCACTTGGTCAATTAATACCATGCGGCCCAATTCACAATGTGCAATTCAATAATCAATTCAAGCCGTAAGTTGGCCAATCATACTTCGCACGATTTGGCCACACGAGCACACAACATGGCGTAGCATGATTAAGCACAATTCACCCAATAATCAACCAACCCGGGCAATCCCGATAATTTAACCACATAGACCTCAATTAGCCCATTCTAGTCCGATAAACCACCAATGAATAGCCACCAAATTAGCCACTCCGAGGCCAATATTCATCCCCAATTAAATCGTATTAATCCACCAATATTGTTTCGGTATCAATCTCCACCATTTGATTCACTAATTTCTCTCAATATCCACTAACAATACCCAAACCAGTCCAGAAAATGCACTATCAGTCCTAATCCGGGCTTAGGAGGTATACTCACCAAATCCTAGGTCACGATTACAAGGAACGGCGGCCGATCACCGGTGGACGGTGGAACCGGCGGCGACGTTCCCGGCAAGCGGCGACGGCGACGTACGGCGGCGGTCTTGGTGGTACGGACGACGGTCCTTGGCTTCCGTACAGCGGCGAAGATGATGATGCCACGGAGAGGGAGTGGGTCGGTGAAGGTGAGGGATGGTAGTGTGGCGGTGTAGACGGCAGCGACAGCACCGGCGTACGGCGTGGCCGGCGGCGTGCTCGTGAACGGTGGCCTCCACGTAACCGAGGGAGAGAGAGAGAGATAGATGGAACGGGATGGTGATGCTGGTGAGGTGGTGGTGAGGCGGCGTGGAATGGTGGCTGGCGCGGCGGCGTGCGACTCTGGCGACAGCGATTGCTCCGGCGATCCTTTGGCCGAGAGAGAGAGAGAGAGAGAGAGAGAGAGAGAGAGAGAGAGAGAGAGAGAGAGAGATCGTGAGGGAGAGAGAGATGGCCGATTGAGGGAGAGGGAAAAGTGAGGAGAGAGAATTGGGTCCAACTTGGTCAAATATGGGGGGTTAGTGGATGCCACATGTAAAAAATCCAAGCCCCTTGACCAAAATGCCCTTAATCCAATGGCTTAGAATTGATCTTATCCAATAATTGAGGGGTAAAATAGTCTTTAACCGTAATAATTGAGCTGAAAATAAATTTTAATCAATCCAATATTATCCTAAAATTCGGAGCTCAAAAATAGGCCAGGGGCAAAACGGTCATTTTTCCGGTCTTGGGTCGAAATTCCATTTTTCGACGGTACCAACCCAAAATATGTGTGGCCAACATAATATGGCATCGCATTCGCAAAAATAGTCGCACAAGCCCTCGAAAATCGACATCGAAGTCCGGGTCTAATTTCGTGATCAAAACTCGCTAAATTTCCAATTTTAGGGTCTCTCACTAATGGACGGCTGTTTAGGGGTTACGCATATCAACCTAGGGTTATCCGATTCATGACGGTCCCGATCACCGAGAGAGAGAGAGGAATTATCGCTAATTCCAGAGGTCGCGATCGTTCGGTTCAAGTTCAAGACTGATTGGCCACGTGCACTTTCGATCGTGCATAATCACCTGCGATCTGATTGTACATCATTGGCCTTAGGCAACCCACATCCATCACTTTTCCTAGTATCGACCCACGTTGGCCCAAAATATTCCCTCCTCGTTTCTCGAGATCGATACCTGATTCATGATCGGGTCCCTGATCCACGTACCGTTTTCCTAATTAGCCATACCCCATTAGTTAGTATCTCGAGAGTGATCAGCTCTGGGTGAGACTTACTAAAATGAAATGCGAAATAATGTCAATTTTATTGATCCTGAAATTACGTCGAAATTCAAACAGTTACACGTGTCAGGCCTTGATCCAAGTATAATTGAACACGCTTTGCCAATTTATCTAAGTATTCCACCAAAGAAACAAAAATTGAGGCGAACAAAGCAAGAATTAACAAAGAAAATAGAAGAAAAAGTGATGAAATTACTTAAAGTCAGTTTCATCGAAGTATTGCCATATCCAGAATGGGTTGCTAACATAGTACCCGTCATAAAGAAAGCTGGTCGGGTGCGAGTATGTGTTGATTATCGTGACCTAAATAAAGCAAGCCCAAAGGATGATTTCCCGCTTCCACATATTGATGTATTAGTGGATAGCACTACTGGGTTTAAAACATTTTCATTCATAGATGGTTTCTCAGGATATAATCAAATCCTCATGAAGAAAGAGGATAAGGCGAAAGCATCCTTCATAACACCATGGGGCACATTTTGTTATAAGGTGATGCCTTTCAGTCTAAAAAATGATGGTACCACATATCAAAGGGCAATGGAAACTCCGTTCCATGATATGATGCACAAAGAAATTGAGGTATACGTGGACGACATGATTACAAAATCCAAACAAGGAGAAGACTATGTTGAGGTACTTCGCAAATTGTTTAAAAGACTCAGAAAATACAAGTTATGGCTGAACCCCAATAAGTGTGTATTTGGGGTAAAATCTGGCAAATTGCTAGGATTTGTGGTCAGCAATAGAGGAATCGAAATTGATCCTTCTAAAATTAAGGCAATACATGACTTGAAGACTCCTTCTACAGTAAAAGAAGTGAGAAGCTTGTTAGGACGATTAAACTACATTGCCCACTTTATCTATCAGCTTTCTCAGACTGCTAAACCATTCTTAAAACTGTTGAAGAAAAATGCCAAAGTAAAGTGGGATTAAGAATGTCAACAAGCCTTTGACAAAATCAAAGAATATCTGGTATGCTCGTCGGTATTGGTACCACCAATTCTCGAAGTCCCACTGATCTTATATTTGACGATTCACCATGAATCATTAGGAGTGGTGCTTGTACAAAGAAGATCAAATGACGGTAAAAAGCAAGCCGTTTATTACTTGAGTAAGAAATTCACAACATCATAAGTGAATTATCCAGCAGTTGAGAAGACATGCGTTGCATTAATTTGGGTGTTACACAGATTAAGACAATACACCCTTCATCACCAAATTTTACTAGTGACTGAGAATGATCCGATCAAATATCTTCTCGAGAAATCCTCCTTGGTCGGGAAATTAACCAAATGGCAGGTCTTGTTGTCTGAGTTCGACATCAAAAGTTCATCCCAAAAGTCAGTCAAAGGATGAGCAATAGCAAATATGCTGGCAGAAAATTCGTAGAATATCGCCAATTCTGAAGAACGACTTGATGACCACATATTGACATTGGTCGATGACAAATAGACCATGTACTTTGATGGCGCAACTAACTTATCTGGATTAGGAACTGGGGCAGTATTGATTTCTCCAGAAGGCCAACACTATCAAGTATCTGCAAAACTGGTATTTCTATGCACCAATAACATCACTGAATATGAGGCGTGCATTCTCGGCTTACAATTAGCCCTTTCAATGAAGGTAAAAAGGTTACAGGTATATGGAGATTCCATGCTCATTATATTGCAAACTACTGAAGAATGGCAAACTCGCGATGCAAAGCTGATTCCTCATCATAAATACTTAGAAGGAATGACGAAGGATTTCGAAGAAATAATATTTGATTATCTTTCAAGAGCTCATAATCATTTTGCAGATGCTCTTGCAACCTTACTCCAAGCTGAAGATGGTATGGATATAAAACCATTGAGAATCAATATTCTCGAACAACCAGCACACTGCATGGTAGTTCAAGTAGAATTTGACAATGAACCATAGTTTCACGATATCAAGAGGTACTTACAAGCAGGGGAATTTCCTGAAGAAAGCCAATCAGGCAATAGAAAATTTACTAGAAAGATAGCCAACAAGTTCTTTCTCAGTGGACAGGTTCTTTATAAGAAGTCGTTCGATTCGATCCTGTTAAGATGCATTGATAGCAAAGAAGCTGAACAAATCATGAGAGAAATCCATGAAGGCAAATGTGGTCCGCATATGAATGGCCATCTCTTAGCCCATAAAATCATGGGATTGGGAAGATGATGGAAACAGATTGCATACAACATGTGAGGTGTTGTCGCCAATGTCAAGTTTATGGAGACAGAATTAATGCACCGCCGAATGAGCTACATCAAATGTCAGAACCATAGCCATTTTCAATATGGAGAATTGACATGATTGGCCCAATTAACCCCAAGGCCTCAAATGGACATCGCTTTATCTTGGTGGCAATTGATTACTTCACCAAATGGATTGAAGCAAATTTATATACAAATGTCACCGCTAGGAATGTAGCAAAATTCATCAAGCAGGACATCATTGTTAAGTACGGAGTTCCAGAAGCAATCATTACCGACAATGGTTCAAATTTGAATAAAAAAATCGTAAATGATTTGCTTGAATACTTCCACATTCGACACTTGAATTTATCTCCATACCGCCCACAAATGAATGGAGCAGTGGAAGAAGCAAACAAGAATATCAAGAAGATATTATCCAAGACGGTTAAGAATTATCGTGACTAGCACGAAAGATTGCCATATGTTCTAATGGCATATTGAACCTCAATTCGAACATCAACTAGGGCAACTCCATTTTCTTTAATTTATGGGATGGAAGCAGTATTACCCGTTGAGGTAGAAATTCCTTCATTGAGGATATTATCTCAATTAAAACTCTCAGAAGCCGAATAGAGCCAATAAAGATATGAACAGCTCAACATGATTGATAAAAGAAGATTAAGGGCTATATGTCATGGACAAGCTTATCAAAAAAGAATTGTTAAATCTTTGAACAGAAAGGTGAACCAAGACGTTTCGAAACAGATGATCTAGTAGTGAAGAAAGTCATTCCCAATAATTCTTATCCACGTGGGAAATCACTTTGAATTACGAGGGTCCCTACATTGTCAAGAAGGTTTTTCCTAGAGGAGCACTAATTCTTGTAAATATGACAGAAACAGAACTAGCATATCCTGTAAACGCAGATGCTGTCAAGACTTTCTACGCATGAAATGAAGACGGACATTCAAGAAAATTGGCACCAGTTACAACATGTGCATATCATGCATATCATGCATTCCATAAAACATATTCGTTCATTTTGCAGGATATGACAAAAGGAAATCTGAGATGACTCAAGACCTCTTAAAATGGAGTTGGAAAACAAAAGGAAGTGTCGTTCTCAAATTCAGTTTTCTCAACGTTGCTTTCCAATGTACTTTTCCCATTTATCATCCCTAGGGAAACTAGGAGAAGAGATCAAAAGAGATAATCTTTCATGAATGATCAAGACAAGATGAACCAGAGGTTGGTAGTATCGTTTCAATCAGAAATAAACAATACTTAAACCAATGTTAATACTGTGTTTTAATTTTATAGAGATCTCATCAAACCAATCAGGTAAGTATCCCTAACCCATGAATTTGAGCTCGAACATCTCATTTTCAAATCTCCAATGGAACAAATTAATGCAAAAGAACCTTACCAAAAAAAAATTAATGCAGAAGCAAAACAATCAAGAGGGATATTAATAAGCCAATCAGGTAAGTATCCCTAACTTGTAAATTTGGGTCTTGACGATGTTAATTATCTGGAAAAATGAAACTTCTTTTCCCCAAGCAGATTAGCATGAAAAGGTTATTTCAAAGATTACCTCAAAAGTGCTTTAAACAAAAAGTTTTGAAACACGCATTCTTTGAGTATGCATTACGCATCAGAATTCCTTAAAAAAAGGAAGTTTTGACGAAAGTCATGAAAAATTTCAGAGAAAAAATTTGGGTCAAATCAAAGGAAAGACCTTCAAATGATGAAAGGTAAGCCATATCCAAACACGTCCCCTATACACTCGAGTGAATGGAAGGATGAGTATTAGAATGAGAGAAAGCCTCATCTGAAAGGAAATAGGGGATATTCCCAATGATTACATGAATTGAAATGATGAAAGGCAATCATTTCGTCATCCTAAACACATGATTATCTCTTGCAAACCAAATTTGAGTCTAGACAGTGGAGAAATTTTCAAAAACAACCCTATTAAGAATCACCCCACACTAGGGCAAATTAGAAGGTTTACGGTTGACATTTATGGAGAATAGGATCAAGAAAGATTTTATTGCATACATTTGCATCAATCTTTCTCTAATAACCTCAGATGAATTCATATGCAAGCTCATAACATCCCAAGAGGAAGAAGAGCATTTCGTTTCCATATCCCAAACACATTTACCTTTGGCAAAGCCCAATTGAGCCTGAATATTTATTTCAAAACCCCAAGTTGGTGATAATCTCTTCGCACTAGAGCATGAGCATATGATCCACTTTGACAAATAGAAAGCAAAAAGGCAGAACATAGAGTCCTTAGAATGCAAAAGATCAAGGACAAAAGAATCTGAGACATGAAAAAATAGTGTGCCTGGTAAAAGCAAGGCTAATACCCAAAAAAATGAGCAAAAGAAAATAAACAAAAGCATTCAAAAGAAGGAATGACAAAAGTCAAGTCAAAAGCAAAGCAAAAGTTGTGAACAATCAAAAGTCACAACAAATTAGTGATTGAAAATCTCGATGATCATCTAGGGGACTCTTGTGTTCATGCTAAGAAAAGATCCCCAGTGGACAAAGAAAAGGGTGGTGATGCCAAGAAGATCACCAATCTCACAAAAATCCTGAATTCAAAAATAACTGAGCCTTTTGAGCCTATCCAATATCAACATTACAATCTCTCCCCAAAGACTCTTCATATTGGGATATTGAGAGTGAAAGTATGATTTTATGATAAGAAGTCATCACTCAAAGGAGTGTATGTAATATTATCTTGTCTTATCCTCAAGGTTCTTAACTTGTAGACTCGAAAGTCAGACATGATGAAATCCTTTTCTTGGCCTCAGAATGCCTATCCTTTGAATAGCCATTGACCAAGCCAATATTACAACTTTTTGAAAGATCTTATCGGATCAATTGGATTGTATACATTGCTAATATCTCCGAACACCTAAGGATTGGTTAGGAAAGATAAAATTGAGGGATATCATATCAATCCCGTTTCAATGAAATGAAGAAAAGACCAAATTCATAGATCGAAACAAATCATTTCTAATGAAGGTCTTCAAAATGATTATTTCAAGTATTTCTTGAAATTTGCAAGCATTTTGCTCAAATACTTCCTTCGAAAGGAAATTTGATTACCTGAAATGCATATAATACAAAGAATGCATATTTCAAAATCAGGTTTCAAATAGTTTTTTGTCAATTTAAAACCAACTTTTCAAATAGTCTGTGGTAAGCTACATGAAAAACCACATTTCAAACAGTTTTGATTAATTTCAAAACTACTTTTCAAAATAGTTTTTGGTCATCTAAAAATCATATCAAGGTTAGTGAAACCTTAAAATCACAAAACACACAGTAAAGGCATTCATTGTTTGAAGTCTTTCTAAAATCCTATTTGGTGAGGAACCATTAGGCAAAATCCAAATCCTACAAGCGAGGAGCCTATAGGCAAATTCAATTCCCACTAGCGAGGAACCACTAGGTAAAACCCAAATCCTACAAGCGAGGAGCCCCTAATAAATTTCAAGTCCTACTAGTGAGAAACCACTAGGTAAAATTCAAAATCCTATAGGCGAGGAGCCCCTAGGCGAACTCAAGTCCTACTGGTGAGGAACTACTAGGTAAAATTCAAAATCCTACGGACGAGGAGCCCCTAGACAAATTCAAGTCCTACTAGTGAGGAACCACTAGATAAAATTCAAAATCCTACAGGCGAGGAGCCCCTAGGCAAATTCAATTCCTACTGGTGAGGAACCACTAGGTAAAATTCAAAGTCTCACTGGTGAGGAACCACTAGGTAAAATTCAAAATCCTACAGGCGAGGAGCCTCTAGGCAAATTCAAATCCTACTGATAAGGAACCACTAGATAAAATTCAAAATCCTACAGGCGAGGAACCCCTAGGCAAATTCAATTCATACTAGTGAGGAACCACTAGGTAAAATTCGAAGTCCATAGGTGAGGAACTACTAGGCAAATTAAAGTCCTACAGATGAGGAACCACCAGGCAAATTTCAAATCCTAGTTAACAAAGAGCCACTAGACAAATATCTAAAGTCTTACCGGTGATGAACCACTAAGCAAACTCAGGTCCTAAGGCGAAGAGCCGCGGGCGTTCATGGTTCATGAGTTTGTTCTCAAACCAAGAAATCAGAATAATCATCATAATCATCACTATCATCAATTCATGCCCTTGGATGAGCAAACAAAGAAACTCTCACAAACAAGTAAGTTTCTCTCTCTCTCAATCATCAAAACCCTTTCAAAATATATTCCAAAAAGAACCTTTGGATTAGATCACGAATCTCAAAAGTAAAGACCCTAATAAGTTGTTGTGAAATTTCCGCCTTGTTTAGTGAGTTGACTAAAAATTTAGGTGTTACCTTATCTTTAAGATCAACCTCTAACAAACTCAATCTCAAAGAGGGCCAGCTGTTGATATCTAATTTTTAACTCATTTTTGTCATATTTTCAAAAATTTCAAAATTAGGTCTAGGGATCTTGGCCAAGCCTAGAAACCTATTTGTAAACCAAAAAATAATTTTTTATCATTTTTCTGCATTTTTTCTTAATTTCTTTTTGTCAAAATAAGTAAGAAAATCAATAAAAATAGTAAATGAAATTAGAAAATTCCATAAAAATATTCATTAGTCTTATTTTAAATCAAATTTCATAAATACACTGTCAATTTTAGAACATTTCAATCAGGTATATGTTTTGCCCAAAATTGGGCAAAATTAAACCCGAATTGAACCAAAAATGAAATTAAATTTTTTCTAGACATTTTTAAGTCATAGTGTCTTCACAACAATTGATTTTGGGACCTTTTAATTGCATATTGATCGGTCCAATTGCACAATTTGACAAAAAAAAATAAAAAATCCCCAAAATTTGATTGAAAAATAAGGCATTTTGAACCTAAATTAGGAATCGTGCACAAAATGAAATTGCCGAGCTGTGAGATTATCACTTCCAGGGTTAATCAGGTGTGGGTAATTTAATTTTGGCATCTATTTTTGCCTAATCAGGTCATTAAGACCTCGAATTGAACAGAACCCTATTAATCCGAATATAAAAATGAGAAAATCTTGAGCACAATTATAATAAAAATTGGAGAAAATTATATGTTTGGGTTCAGAATATGATGGGAAATTCAATTTTGAGGTTGAATTTCGAAAATTTGGTGGAAATTGGGTTTAATTCGCGAATTTAGGCAAAATCGAAACTACTGGGTCAGGCGGGTCGACCCGACTCGACCCAAATAGTGTCATCTTCGTCACCAGGCCACCTAACCCGAGAGAAACCCAGAAAAATGACTCAGACCCGCGACTTTGTAAAACATTTCAAGTTATTTTGAGCATGTTTTAATCGATTTTTCCAGCTAGATTCCAGCTGGCATCGGTCAATAACCCAAACCGATTAGAATTCGGTTCCAACCAAATTTTGAGCATGAAATCAAGAATCAAAAACGGAAAAAACTGAAGAACATTGAACGGAGGGTGTTCGAGAAAATTTCAGAGAGAGAGTAGAGAGAGAAAGGGTGCGAATCAAAGCAAGTCCTAGAGAGAGAAGGAGAAGTAGAAATCCCAAGGTCGAGCGATTGTCGCCGGTCAATTAATCGGCGCCGACAAATCGACAATTTGGGAGGATCTCCTTCTCGGACATCTGGCGTGAAACTAGTTCGCGAAGGCCTGAAACCGAGGCTCTTCCGATCGACACGAAGGCTTCCCGGCGATTCCGAGACCACCAGATTGGAGAAGAAGTGTCGACGAACACCTCTACAGCCGCGGATCAACTCAGAAAAGGCGTTTGATCATCAAACAAGTAAGGTAAAGATCGCTCATTGCCTTATTTTTCCAAAAATTCTAGAACCTAAGTTTCGATTTTCCTTGCGATTTTAGACTTGTGAATGTTCAAAACTTGTTTCCGATCATGTTTTATGTTCCTTGATTTCATTTTGGCCATAAAAACCGCATGAAAACCCTCTCGTTCACTCTTGTCAAACCTCGCCAGAGCTCAAAGGTTCTCGTCGGAGCATCCCGTGGCCCTAGGCCGGTCAAGTTAGTTGCTCTGAACTTTGTTTGTTGATTTTCTAATCTTTAGGCTCGTGTTAGACGGCTAGGGCGATGTAGATTGATGGTTTAAGTTTTGAAAATGTTGATCTTAGCTAATGATAGTTTCAGTTTAGGTTAGATTTTTAGGCTCGGTTTTCGCCGGCCAGCGGAGGTCTGGCGGTGTTCCGACTAGGCTAGGTTGAAAGCTAGTGGTATGAGGTTTGCATAGAACCAAAGATCGGCTCCGGAACGCCATTGGAAGGTCGCCGGAGAAAGTTCCAAAGTCACGGCCTTGAACATTTTAGTTTCAAAATCATGCACACTAGGTGCTTGAGAAAATGTCCCAATGAACTTGGGTCAGAACGGCGCCGTTTGGCACCACGCCTGCTGGAAAGGACAATCGGTGCCGGCGCCGACGACGCCCGGTTCAATCTCAATCGAACCGGTCCAAACCGGTCCAGTCCGGTTCACTCCCTTAGGAGGGAAAAATTCAAAAAAAAAATTAGAAAAATTCTAAAAAACTAAAAAAAAATCTAAAAAAATTTAGATTTTCTTGGAAAATTAGGAAAAAAATCAGAAAATTCATAAAAATTCAAAAATTACAAAAAATTCAGAAAAATACAAAAATTTTCAGAAAATCCATAAAAATTTCGAAAATTCAAAAAATACAAATAAAAAATTCCGAAAATTCTGGAAAATCAATAAAAATTGAAAGATTGGAAAATTTACAAAAAATCATAAAAAATCATTTCCCGATTTAAAAAGTTTTTTCGAAATAAATAAAAAAATTCAAAAGTTCAAAAAATCTGAAAATTCACAGAAAGGTCCAAAATCATTGTGGCCAGCCATAAAAGATGAAATTTGAATTTTTGAAGTGTCTAAATGATACTTAAAAAAATCAAAAATCAAAAATTTTGAAAATCCACAGAATGATTCGAAATCATTGTGGCCAATCATAAAAATTGAAATTTGAATTTTTCGAAATGCCTAAGTGGCATTTTTTGGAAAATTCCAAATTTAGGAACAAAACCCCTAAAAACCCTAAACCCTAAAAAATGAAATTAACAAGCTACTAGAGCTTCGTTAGGGTTTGAGTGTTCTACTTGGATGTGCATTTAATTCTTAGATGCTTAATTGTTTGTCTATGATTAGATTAATTGACCTTAAGGATTCGTGCGATACGCTAAACATGTCATATCGTTCTTAGGTACTGAAAGAGTGTTAATGGTCCCAATTTGGGATCGTTAATGTAACCAAGCCCCTTATCTAGAATTTCTGATTCGTAGGATTGCGGTACTTCTCCCGTACCTCAATTAGGTTTATAGTCAACCACCGTAAATGACTAGTGGCGACTTCAAGTTCAAATTTAGATCAAACAAACCCCACTGTCATGTGAGATATGATCTGGAAGAGGCCCATATAGAAAAATACCTCCATTCTAGCATGCGATAGCGTGGCGCGACACAATGAAAACGAGATAAAAAGTGTCAGTTGTAACATCCTGAATTTTGACCCGTTATCGGGACCAATAAAGTGTATATTGATTCTCGTGTAATTTTAGTAAGTCTCGCCCGGAATTGATCAATCACGGGATACTAACCAAATGGGAAAGGCTAAATAGGACCAGGTACGTGGACCGAGAACCCAATCGTGATAGGGCACCGATTTCAACGAACGTTGAGGAAATATTTTGAACCATTATAGGCCGATCTTAGGAAAAGGACAGGTTGATATTGTCAGCAACGCACGATCGGATCGCGAGTGATTTCGCATGACCGAAAGTGCGCCTGACAAAGGAAACCCGATTCTAATCCAAACGATCGTGACCTCAGGTGCTAGTGATAATTCCTCTCGTTCTCTCGATATTGAGACCCTCACAATTTGGACAATCTTAGGTCGATACGCGTAACGCCTAAACAGCCGCCTGTTAGTGAGACACCCTAAAACGACAAATCGAGTAAATTAGATCGCGATATTGGACCCGGACTTCGATATCAAAATTTCAAGGGTAATTACGACTATTTTGCAAGACGGACGTCAAATTGGAATGGTCATTCATGTTTGGGATTAAAATGGTTGAAAACTAAAGTTTTGACAGAAGTTGAGAAAAAGGACGGTTTCGCCCCTGGAGACACCGAGGCCGAATTCGGAGGCCGTTTCAAGTTATTTTTCGTGGCCAAGGCCATTTTGGGGTAGCTAAGTGTGTTTGGAGTGATTCTGGACAAAAAGTGGAATTTCGACAAAAATTGGAAAATAATATTATTTTATTCCCGGAAACTTCGCAGACGATTTTCGAAGGCTTAGAAAGTGAATTTCGCGATTCCGACTCTGGATTAGGTCGCACATGAATATTTAGGACCGGTATGAGCGAAAATTGGAATTTCGGTTCGGGACGGAAAAATGACGGAAATGCCCCTAGGTCATTTTTGATTTATTTCGAATTTTAGGGGCAATTTTGGAATTAATCAAGGTTGGTTAAGGTTAACTAGGGTTGGTTAACCATGGTTAAGGCCAAATGACCATTTTACCCTTACATTATTGATTGGAGAGCATTTTTAGCCCTTGGATGAGGGGCATTTTGGTCATTTAGCCTAGGATCTTGACATGTGTCCTCCACTCACCCCTATCTTGACCATCTTTGACCCTCTCTCTCTCTCCTCAGCTCACTCTCTTCCCGCGTCTCACTCTCTCTCCTCCCGAATCTCTCTCTCTCGGCTGCTTCTCTTTGTTGTTTGGTTCCGCCGGAGTTGCTGTTCACGCCGGAAGCAGCTGGTCGCCGGAGCTGCTGGTGCTGTCCCTCCGTGTACTGCCTCCTGGTGCCGTCCTAGCCCCGTCGACCAATTTTCACCTTGAACCGTCGCCCGTGGCCGCCGTTTCAGCCAAGAACGTAGAGGACGCCGTCGCCGTCGCCGGGAGTGTCCCGCCAGGCCGCGCCGTCGTGCGCCTCCCTTCCGACTGACCTCACATTTACCGTCTCTCTCTCCCTTGACCTCAGCCCATCCTCGCCGGCGCATCCCCTGTTCTGACCGAGAGGTGACCGTGAGCCCATCGGCGTCGCCGTGTCCGCTGGGCTTGCCTCGCCGGTGTGCGCCGCCGTCCTCTGTCATCCACCGTCCCTCACCGACCAGCCTAGCCCTCTCCGCCTTCCTTTCCGTCACCCTCAGCCGCCGTCCAGCTTCCCCTGTTTTTGGCCGAGTGGCCTAGGGCCTCGCCGGAGCCGCCGTGAGCCGCCGGCTTGCATTGGAGCGCCGCCGTCGATTGCGCCGCTTGTCGGTGATCGGCCGCTCGCTTCCGTCGCCTCGCGTCGTTAATAGGCGAGTAAAATCCCTAATCCTTAAATTAGTCTAATTGTGCTAGATTAGGGGTTTGATTAGGGTAATTAGGCTAATTAGGACCTAATTGGATGTGCTTTGTGCAAGGGATGATTAGTGGACCTAATTAGGACTAATTATAGTGGTTTAATGGTGATTTAGAGAGGAAATGATGGCTGTTTTGGGGTGGGCCTCAAGGGATCCGAATTTGCACAAATGGCCCAAATTGAGAGGTAAATGGGCTTTTGAGTGAGGACTTGAATTGGACTTGTTTGAGGCCCATTGGAAGTTGTTGGAAGGCTATGGGATGATGCCATGTTTGCGGAATTATTACTTGAGATCGATTGGTCACGTTGAATTCCCAATTGAATATAATTGTGACCGACGGGTCAGGCCTACGGGTTGAATATAATTGTGACCGACGGGTCAGGCCTACGGGTCGAATATAATTGTGACCGACGGGTCAGGCCTACGGGTCGAATATAATTGTGACCGACGGGTCGGGCCTTCGGGTCGATTTAATTGTGATGACCATTGGGTCATGGCCTTCGGATCGATTTATACAACTGTGGGCCTTCGGGTCGGGCCTTCGGGTCGAATGATATATGACCACTGAGTCATGGCCTCCGGGTCGATTAAACTGTTCATGAGTTGTATTATTACTGAGAGCCTAACCTGCAGGGCTAGAGTAGAGAAATTGGGGCTGAGGGCCCGAGCGATTTTAATGTGATTCAATTACTGGTTCAGCAATTCATGCATTTTATTTACTTCTGGAGGTGCACTTTAGCCTAGTTTAGAATTAGGGTTATTACTTGCTGAGTTTATCTCACGGTTGTGGTAAAACCGATTTTCAGACCCCCGTACATAGGATGCCGAGGAGGGCCCCTCTTTTTGGATATCCACATCGGATTCAGAGAGATGTTAGCGTTCATCCATGTGGAGACGGGTCAGCGTACGTTAGATATCACTCGGTTGTGCTGGTAGACGTGGGAGAGCAATATAATCAAACCCATGAGTATGTAGCTTGGTGTTATAGGGGAACTGATGGTGTAACTGGACCCCCGATCAGAACTTTTGATGTTCCAATAGATGTTAATGGCGTTATGATTCCCCAGATGGTGAGTGGTGAAGTTTCTGATCCTCCAGCCTCCCTTAGTGTGAGCAGCGTAGGCGACACAGTGGATGGACCTATAGCCATGGACGAGGAGCAAGGAGATCAACAAGTGATAGCCGTCGATCAAAACCCTGAGGAGGATGAAGAGTTAAATATAGAAGTGATAGGTGAGAATGCTGGAGCAGCCGGAGAAGTGGCAGAAGTTGGATCGGACGAGGAAATACTATCGGAGGAGGATTCGTCTGAGGAGTCAGCAGCACCATCCGATCCAAACCGGGAGCCGTAGAGCTGGTTTCAGTGTTAGGAGTTAGACTAACCCTCTTTTGTTGTAACCCTCCTCTAGTTGGTTAGCTGTTACCTAGGCCACCGATCCTTTTTGTTTAGTGGCCTCTTTGATGTATTCTTTTTGGTTGTAAATAAATAGTTTGTATAAGTTTTAAAGGAGTGTACATATGTTCATATATTTGTTGCTGCTCATGGCTGAGTTTGTTATTATGTCCGGGTGTATATATATATATATATATATATATATATATATATATATACACACGTTGTTTCCGCATGTGACGTGCATTTGCTCTGATTCGGGTTTCGGGTTGGTGACGCAATCCTGGGAGCGTCGCACCTCAAGTCGACCTACGTGCGGATGTTCAGCCTACGTGGGGTACGGGGCGTGACATCAGTATTCTACAATTTTCAAAAGAGAGGGAGAGAAAATACTCAAAGTCTACATCGTTATTCAATAACTTATAAAAGAGTACAAAGATGGCTCTACTTATAAAGCATGAGAGACACTGATAAGATCCTAAAATTTTAATTTATGACCATTTGTCTGCTAATAACTGACTGATATCCATAACTTTACTTCAATAGAGGGAAAGCTGGTAGATTTTCCAAAAAGGAAAAATACCAACAAAACATGCCTTGCCTTTCGTCCCATGACTACTTATATATCTTTCTTCTTTAAAATACTAAATGCATACATGAGCTTTAGCTTTGGAGACCACTTTGCACATTCCCACTTATCTTGTGCCCCTATTTACCAAAATCCAATCTCCCTATATATGCCCTCCTCGAATAATAAATTCTCACACCCACAGAAAACACTCAAAACCAACTAAAATTTAAATCACCCAAACTCTTAATGCAAGATTCTAAAACGAGTTTGCAAGAAGAAGCAGTTTAGTCTTTTTAATGTGGAGTTGATGTGGGAGCATCCGATTCTATGGAATATTCCTTAAATTCGGACTTGATTCCATCGATGAGCCCAGCACTATTGATGATCATCCAAGCCAAAGCTGACTTTGGTTATAACTTATTTCGATGTGTCAAAGAATGAAGTAGTCAATGACGAGACTTTCGACCAAGTTATCAATTAAAGAAGTTATCGATTCTTGACTTAGTCGATTCAGTATCGTTTCACCAAGATTAGTTGCTTATTTCAATGTGGATCGACAACGTATCGATGGGAAGTTGTTCCAAAGAATTTCCTATGACATTTGTTGATTTATTAAGATGGTTATCCTTTGGTCAAATATGGTGGACAAATTTTGGAAAAAAAATCGCAAGGCTGAAGAGTCAATATTTCAAATCTCCATGTCTTTATTGCACTTCATTGTTCCTATGTGTCATCAATGCATTTCTGAATTCCTAGGTCTTTATGAGTCTTAATCGTTATATAAGTTTGGAGAATCAATGTATTAAGTTCCTAGAACTTTAATTGCTTTCTAGTTTCTAATGTTTGGTTATGTCTTAGTCCCTCTATAGAAGGAGGAGAGTTCTCTATCGTAAGAGAAGACTTTGATGAATGAAAATACATGAGATTTTCCTTTGTGTGAGTGAATATCTTTGGAAAGTGAATAACTCTTATTTTGGTTTCTTTATCCTTGGAGAGCGGATTACTCCACGGTGGTGAACTAAGGATATCCTTGGCGCATGGTTTTTTCCCTTTAGGCCTTGGTGGTGAGTTTCTCCTATCTCGAAATCCTATATTCTTGGCAGGTGGCTTGTCTTTTAAGCCTTGGTGATGAACTTTGTCAATCCCAACATACATCTTCGGTTGGTAGTGCGTCCTTTATACCTTGGTGGAGATCGTATTTTATCTTGCATTTGTAATTCACCCATCGACAGCCATCCCACAGACACATCTCTCCATATACTTCACCCCGCAAAATCCTCCTTCCCAAAATCACTCGCCCAAGCACGCATCATTTTACTTAGAGACCATAAATCATATCTTCAAAAATTGAAGTATGTTAGTGACCATTAAAATAAGCTATTTTTTAAAAAATATTTACTCTTCAGACAATCACAACTTGAGCATCGAGGAGGAATCTTTCCATCGCGGCCTTTTGATTCAACGTCCATTACCTTTTCTCTTTTTGTATCCTCTCAAATTTCAGTTAAGCTGCACCTGGGCGGTTTTCTAGTCGGGCCTTTTCCATTTGGCAGATAATTAATCTCCACTTGTGGAAATGGAATTCTCGCTTTCAAGCTTTACACTCCACAAGTGGAAGTTCTTAATATTTTAAACCCCACACCTTACAATTATTATATATCTTGCACTGGCAATTCACATTTTTCCTAGCCCACGTTTATATTCCACGTCATTATTTGTATTCACCCTTCAGCCTTTTTACTAGTAGAATTTCATCCGATCATTGTTAATTGATCTAATAGTTAGGACCATCCGTCGAAATCTGGAACACTACCATCATGTGGAATTTGAATTTGGTCTTAGACCGAAAAATCAAGCTGCTAGATGTAGGCATGTCAAGGGCATAACAACCTTCTAGTATCATTGAATTCATAAGAAATGAAAGGGGCTACAATATCATCTGGAGGAGTGCTTCAAATTCGTGTAAGAACGAATAGAATCAACATTTAGCACCCGATTGAACTAATAAAACATTATATGAAAGAAACGTCGAAACCATCTCTAACTTTGGTTTGGGGGATTAGTCAAACCATATGTAGAACGATCCCAGAGACGGCTGCAACTTGAGGAGTCATATTAGGTGCACCGGGTACATGTGGACCCCATCAAAATCAAAGGCTTTGGTGCATTGGATTCACATGCACCTGAAGCATATATTTAAAAAAATTTCAAATTGTAGATATTTGTACCCTCGTTCCAAAGTTTGGTGACCGTTGTCTCTCTTTTGAATTCTTTAGTTTCTACTCCACCTTTTCTAATATTCTTAGATTTTTTATGATTCTTAAATTCCCCTATGTTTGCAAGTAATTATCTCCATCGACTGTTTCAGATGTTCATGACACAGCATCTACAATATACAATTCACCAGGCCATTAAGACTAGTCATATTAGCTGCACCGGGTACATGTGGACCCCACTAAAATCAAAGGCTTTGGTGCATTAGATTCACGTGCACGTGAAACATATATTTAAGAATTTTTCCAATGGTAAATATTTGTACCCTCATTCCAAAGTATAGTAAACATAGTCTCTCTTTTGAATTCTTTCGTGTCTATTCCACCTTTTCTAATATTCTTAGATTTTCGATGACCCTTAAATTCCCCTATGATTGCAAGTAATCATCTCCATCGACTATTTCAGATGTTCATGACACAACATCAACTATATACAATTCACCAGGCCATTAAGATGAGTCATAGTATGTCATGACCCGAACCCCAACGAGCGCACGACACCCCTAAGTTGGTTGAATTGAATGCGACATCCCAGGCTCATCGCTGACCCAATCCCAAATTATCAGAGATCAAATACAAGCGAAAACAAGTATAACACCTGGACAAGAATTAGAAGAGGAATGACAGGGAGAACAACCACATAACCAAACGAACAACTTTCAATAACACGAGACATACATACAATATCCATTCTTACAAAAAAGACCAGGTTTACAAGGTTAGCAACCACTATCATCAAAAAGGGGCAAGTGGTTTGGGTAGGTTAATTTCTATACCAAAAAGGGAGCACTCTGAAAAATGGTTCTAATAACTAGCCCTTACTAAACCCTACGACCTAGAAGGTGTCCACTCAGGGTCAGTCCCCCTAGAATCGATGTCAGGCTTCCCCAGATCTACCCATTCATCAACTAACTCGGAGTTAGGCTCAATCTCAACTGGGTTATCCTCGAATCCCAACTCCGATGGGACCTCAATCGGCAGTTCTTCCTTGGGTTCTTCTTCTTCAGGCTCCTCGTACTCTCCTTTAGGGTCTTCAAACTCTTCAGTCAGCTCATGCACAACCTCCAGCTCCATAGGGACTGCCCCCTAGTGTAACTCCTTGGGCACCAGGTCGGGCTCGACCTCCAAAGGCTCGGGGTCCATGAGTGCAGGTGCAAGTGCAGGGCCCGACTTCGCAGGGCCCGTCTCAGTGCTAGTCAGCTCACCATCAGGAGGAGGAACGGCCGACGGATCCTAATCACCGACTTCATCATACGAGACATCAAAACTTTGAACGGGTCCAAACTCATCAAAACCATCTCGAAAATACCATCCTATGAACTTATTAGGTTGCAACCGGTGTTCACCTACATCTACCCAAATCACCGTAGTATGCTTAATCTAAGCCTAGTTCTCACCTACCGGGTACTTGACTACCGAGTGCTCAGAGTGCACCGGTATCCCAAAATGTTACAGAGGAGTATTCATGATCCAGGTCGGGGATTTGAAATGGTTTGGTTAAACAACCATGAGAATACTTTTCAATAAGTGAACACACTAAACTCCACCTAGGCTAACACGCACCTCCAGACTAATTCAAGTACTAAAATCATTCAATCAACAAGCTATAACAGCCACGGCATACTTACCTTGCCTCAGCTCACGCACAAACCCTACACGTTAGTCCAATCATAACAATATGCCAATCATCACAAGCATACAATCAATACCAAGACACAGTCAATATATGTTCATACACTTATGATAATCTAGATATTTTCAATCTCAAGCTCAACACCTCCCATTCATCAATGTACTCAAGCACACATGTCTAGATTATTTACGACCCACGTAAACACGTCTCAGGTCCAACTTTCATTCCACGGCTCACGTCAAAACGCCTCAAGCTCAATAACACTTCTACAGCTCGCGTAACACACCTCAGGCTTTATGTCTCTTGCCACGTAAAATGCCTCAAGCTCAACATCTCCTCCTACGGCACAACCCGAGTAAAATGCATGAGGTGGGCGGTCTTCCGGTATAACCGGGCATCGTCCCACGTAACATGCTCAATCTCCAGCTAATTCAAATCAGCCCACACTCACACTAACGGGATCCAAATGTCAACCATTCATATCATATTTCACCAAACATACTAAGCTACAACTAAGCCAACGAGCACAGCCCACAACTCAACATATTACACTCATTTTTCAAAGAATAAATTCAGCTACAAAGGTAGCATAAATCAACCATGACACCGGCACAATATATCAACACGTGTAGTTCATAAATCAAACCATATACTCACCATATTCAACCACATTTTTCAGCACATATATCCATCATAATCAACCCCTATTCGGTCTCTAAATAACCACCAAGTCATCCATAAATTCATCCATAATCCGTCTAATAAGTTAGCACTCAAACAACCCCTAATCTCCACAAAATCGCACATAAACTAGTTCGTTAATACCTGCCATCCTAAGCAAGGTTTAGAATGTCACTTACTCAAGGTCCTAAGCAAGATCAAGTAAGAAAAAGGGGCAACAATCCAGTGGTCGAACGATGGCCTCGAGCGAATGGTAGATGGACGACGACGGCAGCTCCTCCAGTTGGCAGATCATAGCCGTGTGCATGCACAGCAAGGAGAAGAGGAGGAGTTGGTAGAGAGAGAGAGAGAGAGAGAGAGAGAGAGAGAGAGATGGGGTGGTAGCGGTAAGGACGACCAGACAGGCGGCGACGGGCGACGGTTTCTGGCACAGACAAATCCAACAAATTCTAAGATTAATTACGCTAATGACGACGTCGTCCAATTAATTGTCATGACATTCGAGGAATCCGAAACCCAAACTTAGATTCTAATTATGGCTAAATCGAATCAACGCGACTTAAGCGTATCTCTGACTAACGGGTAGCTATTGGGCATTACACGAATTTGACCCGTGGTCGACACTAAGTCGAGCCACGTTTAAGTTCACTCAAACCATGGCGATTTCGGTTGTCATGTAATTGCGATGATCAATCACTAGTTCTGAAAGGCACGATCATTTGGAATAGGTTTAAGTTCGTTCGCAAAATTCATCTCAGGGTTGAGCGGAATCACCAACGATCCACTCGTATGACATTGGCGAATCGATCCGTGACCATCCTTGGATCAGCCTACATTGGCCCAAAATATCACCTCGACAATCCATAAGGTTGAAAGTTAGCCTACAATCGGGTTTTTTTTATCGCGCGAACTTAAATCCCTAATTAGCCATTCCCTAATGATTAGTATCCCAGGAGTGATCAGTTCCGAGCGAGATCTAACTACAAGCACATTAATAAAATCATTCATTTCATAAATCTCAAGTGTGTCTAATTTCATAATGTCACAACTCTTCCCCCCTTATAAAAATTTTGTTCTCGAAATTTACAATCTAATCCAACTACTCAAACAAATGGGGGTATTGACGTCGCATTAGCTCTTCACTTTCCGAAGTAGCGCCTTCTGTCCTATGATGCTCCCAAATCACTTTGACCATCAGAATCATCTTGTTCCTTAAAACTTGTTCCTTTCTATCTTTGATCCTCACTGGCTTCTCAATATACGACACCTTGTCATCGACTTCTATTTCCTCGTGATTTAGCACATGGGTCGGGTTTGATTCATATTTTCTCAACATCGACACGTGGAACACATTATGCACTTAAGACAAATTCAGCGATAATGTAAGATGATAAGCCAAATCTCCAATCTTTTCCAAGATTTCGAAGGGCCTTACATACCTCGAACTCAACTTCCCTTTCTTGCCAAATCGGGACAATCCTCTCATGGGTGATACCTTAAGAAAAACGTGATCTCCTACTTGAAATTTCAACGGTCTCCGTCTCCGATCGGCTTAACTCTTTTGGCGACTTTGTGCGATTTTCAACCTTTCACAAATGATCTTAACCGCCTCAACTGATTGCTGAACCAACTCGAGGCCCGTTATACTTTTTTCTCCAACTCCATCCCAACACACGGGTATTTTACATGCCCTGCCATACTATGCCTCAAATGGCGCCATCCTAATACTCTGCTAAAAACTGTTATTATATGTAAATTCCACCAAGTGTAACTGCTCTTCCCACTTACCTTGAAAATCCAACACACATGCCCGAAGCATATCTTCTAAAGTCTAAATCGTCCTTTCAGACTGGCCATATGTCTGTGGATGATAAGCCGTACTAAATTGTACCTTCATTCCCATTGCCATATGAAGACTGTTCCAAAAATTGACAGTGAACTTGGGATCACGGTCCGAAGTGATCGTAACTGGCACCCCGTGCAAACAAACTATCTGTCTTACATATAACTCAGCATACCTTTCCATTACGAAGTCCATTCGCACTGCTAGAAAATGCGCCGATTTTGTCAATCTATCAACGATCACCCAAATGGAATCGTGGCCTCTTTGGCTCCTTGGTAATCCCATTACGAAATTCATAGTGATATGCTCCTACTTCCATTCGGGAATTTCCAAAGGTCGTAACAATCCTCCAGGCTTACAATATTGCGCTTTCACTTATTGGCATGTTAAGCACTTGGCTACGTGCTTAGCTACGTCTACCTTCATGCCATTCCACCAATAATGCCGTCCCAAGTTCTGATACATTTTAGTGCTACCCGGATGAATATTATAGTTGCTACGATGCGCTTCCGACAAGATTTCCTCCTTAACCTCAGCATCGTCTACTACCGATAACCTTCCTCGGAACTTCAAGATCTTGTTTTCGGATACTTGGAAGTTCGGTTTCCTCTTAGTAGCGTCCATTTTCATAATCCTTTGAATATCTTAGTTCATAAATTACAAAGCCTTGATCTTAGTATGGATTTCTAGTTCGATCCTTAATGTAGCGAGCAAACTCGAGACTTAACTTACTTCGAACTTAAACTCCAAGTCTAGCACTCCTTCTAACAAAGTCCATTCCTTGACCATCAAGTACACGATGCTCGACTTTCGACTTGACGCATCCGCTGCTCAGTTAGCCTTTATGGGGTGATACAATATATCGCAATCATAGTCCTTGAATAATTCCATTCAATAGCGCTGTCTCATATTGAGTTCCTTTTAAGAAAATAAGTACTTAAAACTTCGATGGTCAATATATATCTAAAATTTCTCTCCACACAAATAATGCCTCCAAATCTTAAGGGCGAAGATTATCGCAGCCAATTCCAAACCGTGCGTCGGGTAATTTAATTCATGCGGTCTCAACTACCGTGATGTGTATACCACTACTCGTCCATGTTGCATAAGCATACATCCTAGTCCTTTCAATGACATGTTACTATAAATCTCATACCTTTCAGGTTCTGATAGAATAGTCAATACTGGCACAGTCGTCAACCTATGCTTCAATTCCTTAAAACTCCTTTCACACTTGTCAGTCCATTCGAACTTCGTTTCCTTCTTTGGTAGGTGTGTCAACATTGTTGCTATAGCTGAAAATCCTTCCATAAAATGTCTATAGTATCTTGCCGGACCCAAGAAACTTCGAACCTCTGTTACCGTTGTTGATCTCAGCCACTTTACCACAACTTCAATCTTTGCTGGATCTACTAAGATTCCATTCCCAGATATCACATGTCCAAGGAACATTACTCGATTGAGCCAGAACTCGCACTTACTAAACTTGACATAAAATGCGTGTTCTCTAAACATTTGTAGAACTTTGCTTAGATGCAACTCATGCTCTTCCGGGCTCTTTGAGTATATCAATATATTATCTATGAAGACTATGATAAATTGATCCAAGAACTCCTTAAACACACGGTTGTCGCGTCACGCTCTCGCGTGCTTAGGATGGAGGTATTTTTCTATACGGGCCTCTCCCAAACCATACCTCACATGAGGCGGGGTTTGTTTGATCTAAATTTAAACTTGGAGTCACCACTAGTCATTTACGGTAGGTCGACTAGAAACCTAATTGAGGTACGGGAGAAGTACCGCAATCCTACGAATTAAAGATTATGGATAAGGGACTTGGTTACGTTAACGATCCCAAATTGAGACCATTAACGCCCTTTCGGTACCTAAGAAAGATATGTCATATCTAGTGCATCACACGGATTCCTAAAGTCACTTCACTAATTTAATCATAGACAAACAATTAAGCATCCAAGAATCAAATGCACATCCAATGGCAAATCAATCATAGCAACCCTAATTTGGTCACTAGAAATGAAAACCTATCCAAACCATAACAAAGCTCTAATCGCTTGTTCATTTTTGAATTTTCCCGCCGAGGGGAATAAACCAGACCGGACCGGTTCGGTCAAGACCGAACCGACCATTGCCGGCGCCGGTTGTTTTCTCTGGTGGCACTGTGCTAAAACAGCACTATTTTTGTCTTCCTTCGTTTAGGCATTTTAACAAACACCTTGTGGGCACTTAGTCTTGGTTTTCCATTTCGGGGCCATAGGTTTGGCTACTATTCCGGCGACTTTCTGGCAACTCTCCAGCCAAAATAATTGGTCTAAATTCTTCATTTATCAACCATCTACACATACATACCAATTTTTCTGCCATTGGACACCCCCTAAGCCTTTTATTTTTAAGCTCAAAGCACCATACTTGACATGATTTTCTGTTTTTTTTCGGTTTTATCATGGTCGGGGTAGCAACTTCAACCTAGTTTTCGATAACCTTTCGGCCATATTTTGGCAATTCCATTTGATCCAAAACCTTCATTGTAGGTCCCTCTACACATATATGTTCATAAAATGATCATTTGACATTCTTAAGCCTTATATTTTCGAGCTTGAAATATCTTACTTATCACTAAAAATCATCGCAAAACATAACCTATCTAACATGTAAATCATTCAATTTAGAGCGTCCTAGCCATTTCTAGCGATCAAACATCAACCAAGGAGTAAAAAAAACTAACTTGGATCAGCCAATGGCTATGGATCAATCTCCGGTGAGGTTTTGGGATTTTCGGCGAAGGTTTTTTAAGGATGACTTGGGGTGTTTTTCGTTTCACCAATCCAAAATGCAAATAACCAGAAACCACATGATCAGAAACATGAAATGGGATCTAAATAACATTTTAAAATGAAGAGATCTCAAGAATCGCACAAGCATGCATTCGGTCATTCATTTGAACATTTTATCGAACACATAAAGTGCAGTAACTAATCATGTTTACCTTTGAAAATGGAAGCCAAAATGAGAATTTCGAGATGAATGGATGCCAAGGAAAGGTTCACGGACGCACCTTCTTCAAGTTTATGGTGTTCGTTTCCTCGAAAAATCCATCGATTGGCCGGAAAATCACCGGTTTTAGGCCTTCGTGACAAGCCGACGTGACCAGAACAGGAAAGGGAGGTCACAACCGGTTCACAATTTGTCGGCGCTCCGCCGTCTAGGGCTGCGTCGAACACTCGTGAGGGAACTTCTGACCCTTCCTCTCTAATTCTCTCTCCTCAGTTTCGCCCTTTCTCTCTCTTTTTTCTCTTAGGAATTTTCTTGAACGGCTTCCTTTTCTTCCTGTCAATTTTTTCTGGTTTTTGTTCATTGATTTCGCGCTCAAAATCAGTTGGAACCGAACTCCAATCAGTTTTGGGTTGTTAACTGGTGCCAGCAGGCATCTCGATCAAACACGTGCTAGATTGATCGGGATAAGTCGGCAAAGTCATGGGCACACGCGCAGGAAATTCTGTGTTTATTGCGTTTTGGCCGAGTTGAGTGAGGAAGAAGGACTGTTCGGGTCGGGTCGGGTTGACCCGCTCGACCCAGCAGTTTCGGTTTTGCATAAAATTGCAAATGAAGTCTAATTTTGACCGAATTTTCGAATTTGACCCTAAAATTGAATTTCCCAGCATGTTCTAAACCCAAACATATAATTTCCCTCAATTTTTATTATAATTGTGCCCAAGATTTTCTCATTTTTATATTCGGATTAATAGAGTTTTGTTCAATTTGAGGTCTTAATGACCTGATTAGGTAAAATTGATTCCAAAATTGCATTACCCACCCCTGATTAATCCTAGAAATGATAATCTCACATTTCGGCAATTTCATTTTGGGCACGATTCCCAATTTAGGTTCAAAATTATTAATTTTCAATCAATTTTTGGGTATTTTTTATTTTTATGTCAAATTGTGCAATTGGACCGACCATTATGCAATTAAAGGTCTCGGAATCAATTGTTGTGAAGACACTATGACTTAAAATTGTCTAGAAAAAATTTAATTTAATTTTTGGTTCAATTCGAGTTTAATTTTGCCCAATTTTGGGCAAAATATATACCCGATTGAAATTTTATAAAATTGACAGTTTATTTATGAAATTGGATTTAAAATAAGACTAATGACTATTTTAATGGAATTTTCTGATTCCATTTACTATTTTTCTTTATTTTCTTGCTTATTTTGACTAAAAGAAATTCAGAAAAAATGATAAAAAAAATGCTAAAAAATTATTTTTTTTGATTTAGAAATAGGTTTCCAAGCTTGGCCAAGATCCCTAGACCTAATTTTGAAATTTTCAAAAATATAACAAAAATAAGCTAAAAATTAGGTGTCAACAGCGGTTCATCAAGTCCATAAAGTCAGCAAGGGTGTTAGTTAATCCAAACGGTATTATTGTAAACTCATAGTGTCCATATCTCGCCCTAAATACCGTTTTTGGTATGTCTTCCTTCTTAATCCTCAATTTGTGATAACTAGTCCTTAAATCAATCTTAGAAAACACTAACACTCCTTGTAACTGATCAAGCAGGTCATCAATCCTCGGTAGTGGATACTTATCTTAATAGTCACTTAATTCAACTACCTATAATCAATACACAGCCTCAACGACCCATCATTCTTTCTCACAAATAAGACTGGTGCTCTCCATGGAGATGCACTAGGACGAATGAAACCTTTATCTAGTAACTCATGCATCTAAACCTTTAGTTCCTTCAATTTCGATAATAATATCCTGTAGGGTGCTTTCGAGATTGACTTGATCCAAGGGACCAACTCGATTACAAACTCCACTTCTCTTTCAGGTGGCAGTCTCGGCAATTCCTGAGGAAAGACATCGGGAAAGTTGCATATTACGGCTATGTCCTCTAGCCTCGGTTCTTCAGCCATCGAATCAACCACAGCCGCTAGAAATCTTTGGCACCTTTCATCCAATAACTTAGTCACTTCTAGTGATGAAATCCAAGGAACCGAGGTTCCTCCTCGATTTCCTACAAATTTGAATTTAGGATGTCTAACCGGATTAAATTAGATCACCTTGTTACTACAATCCATTACGGCCCACTATTAAACTAATCAATCCATGCCCACAATCACATTAAAGTCAAACATAGCTAGAACTATCAGGTCTATCCTTTCTTTCCTATCACCAATCACAATTTGACAATTCGAGCATCCTAACTAACACCTTATCATTCAACGGGGTAGCAACATGCAATATAACATCAAGCAGTCGCGGTTCTATTCTAGTTAGTCTAACAAATTGTTCAGACACAAATGAATGTGACGCCCCCAGATCAAACAACACATGTGCAGCATAATCACAAAAAGAGACAATACCTGTGACCACGCCTAGTACGTCCTCAACTTCCCTTCTCGCCATTGCATATACTCTTCATTGGGCTGACGGCCTATTCTGATTAACTAGCAGGGCAGCTCCAACTTGGTTTCCATTCCGGGGTAGTGGCGGTAGCGCAGGCGACCTAACCTGTCTATTGTTGGGGCAATTCCTTACCTGATGGCCTACTCCGCCACATTTGAAATATGCTCCGCCCCGATTCGGGCAAGGTCCGCTTCTATGCCTTTCCCCACACAATTGACACGGGCCATTATGAAAGCAGTTCGGCTTCTTGATATTTCTCTTAATGAGAGGGACAAAGTGTCGATTTCCGGCCATCGATTTCTTCCCGAAGTGGCGATTATCCTTAGCCGGGGCATACCTTGATCCAGAAGCAGCAGCCTTATCCGCTAGATAAATCTCAATAGCTTGGGCCTGCTCATAAATCTCATTATAGTCCCTCAGATTCAGCGATATCATCTGGCTGCGGAGGTCTGGCTTCAATCAATCTCAAAACCTTCCAACCGTATCCAACAGGTCCTCCACCATCCTCAGGGCAAACTTGGACAATCTAGCAAATTCTGCCTCATACTGGTCTACTGTCATATGTCTCTGACGAAGCCTCATGAACTCAGCCAACTTCTGCTCCCGTGCACTCTCAAAAAAGTACTTGCCATTGAAGACTTCAACGAACACAACCTAAGTGTGAGCGGTACCAGCAGGGAACACTCTTCCTCTGGTGGCCTTTCACCAATCACTCGCATTTCCTTGGAGCTGGTACACCTCAAAAGTTACTTTCTCTTCCTCGGTGCACCCTAGTACCTCAAAAGCCTCAGGGTTGCATTTACCATCAAACTTAGGGGGCTTTAACTTCAAGAACTGCTCAACTAACTGATGCATCTGTCTATTCGCATTCACTTGCCCTTGACCATGATTTTCATTATTACCATTAGTAGCAGCAGTCTCAGCAGCTTGGGCTATAGTGGCAGCGTGTTCCTAAGCCTACCTCCCCATGAGATTCCTAACTTCTTCCAGCGTCCTTATGACCCCATTAACTCTTGGATCCATCGCTGCTTGGCCCTAAGAACTCAATTGACCTTTTGACCACCCATCTCTCGAGCTCATCCTCTCGAGTTTCTATCACTCACCTACTTGCTATAATTTTACTTAAGAATTAGAGACCTAGGTCAACTACACTAGTCTATGGTCCTAGGCAACGAATTATCTTAACAATTCACTTAACAAGTAATCAATCACAAGCAACACAAGCTCACAATCAGTAAGGTTCGTGCACTTACCTCAGGTCCAGATGCACATGCAACTCAATTGTTAGGACATTCAATTCACTCAACAATCATAACAAATAATCTAGAGGCACTCGTAGCGCGTTTCACACCTATGACTCGCTAAGGTTTCCCTAGTCAACTACCCCAAAGGTTACTGCTTCTTATCACTCCAGGCTTCGACCAACTTAGAACGAGCCGACCTTGTTCTGATATCAAATCAACAAGGGATGTCACGACCCGAACCCCAACGAGCGCACGATACCTCTAAGTTGATCGAATTAAATGCGACGTCCCAGGCTTGTCGCCGACCCAACCCCAAATCATCAGAGATCAATCACAAGCGAAAACAAGTATAACACCCAAACAAGAATTAGAAGAAGGATAACAGGGAGAACAACCACATAACCAAACGAACAACTTTCAATAACACGAGACATACATACAATATCCATTCTTACAAAACAGATCAGGCTTACAAGGTTAGTAATCACTATTATCAAAAAGGGACAAGTGGTTTGGGTAGGTTAACTTCTATACCAAAAAGGAAGCATTCTCAAAAATGGTTCTAACAACTAGCCCTTACTAACCCATACGAGACCTAAAAGGTGTCCACTCGGGGTTAATCCCCCTAGAATCGGTGTTAGGCTCCCTCGGATCCACCCATTCATCAATTGACTCAGAGCCTCAAAATCTCAGCCAAGTTATCATCGGATCCCGACTCTAATGGGACCTCAATCGGCGGTTCTTCCTTGGGTTCTTCTTCTTCAGGCTCCTTGTACTCTCCTTCGGGGTCTTCAAACTCTTCAGTTAGCTCATGCACAATCTCTGGCTCTATAGGGACTACCCCCTGGTGTGACTCCTCAGGCTCTAGGTCGGGCTCGACCTCCATAGACTAGGGGTCCATGGGTGCAGGTGCAGGTCCAGGTACAGGTGCAAGGCCTGACTTCACAAGGCCCGTCTCAACACTAGTTAGCTCACCATCAGGAGAAGGAACAGCCAACAAATCCCAATCACCGACTCCATCATGTGAGACATCAAAACTCCAAACGAGTCCAACCTCATCAAAACCATCTTGGAAACACCATGCTGTGAACTTATTGGTTTGCAACTAGGGTTCACCTACATCTATCTAAACCACCGTAATATGCTTAATCCAAGCCTGGTTCTCACCTGTCAGGTGCTCGACTACCAAGTGCTCAGAGTGCACCGGTATCCCAAAACATTGTGGGGGAGTAATCATGGTCCAAGTTAATGGTCTAAAATGGTTTGGTTAAACAACCATGATAATACTTCTTAATAAGCGAACACCTTAAACCCCACATAGGCTAACATGTACCTCCAGACTAATTCAAGCACTAAAATCATTCAATTAACAAGCTATAACAACCACAACATACTTACCTTGCCTCGGCTCAAGCAAAAACCCTACACATTAGTCCAATCATAATAATATGCCAATCATCACAAGCATACAATCAATCCTAAGACGCAATCAATACATGCTCATGCACTTATGATAATTCGGACATTTTCAATCGCAAGCTCAACACCTCGCATTTATCAATGCACTTAAGCACACGTGTCCAGATTATTCACGATCCGCGTAAACACGCCTCAAGTCCAACTTTCATTACACGGCTCGCGCCAAAACGCCTCAAGCTCAATAACACTTCTACAGCCTGCATAACATGCCTCGGACTTTATGTCTCTTGTCCGCGTAAAACGCCTTAGGCTTAACATCTCATCCTCTGACATAACCTGCGTAAAACGCATCAGGTTAGCGGTCTTCCAGTATAACCGGACATCGTCCCACGTAACACACATCAGGACGGGTTTAATTCCCCACGTAAAACACCTTAGGTATTAAGTAATCACACGAACACACTAGTATAGCATATTTTATCCTGACCCTACATAAAATGCCTCAAGGCTTTTTAGTGATCACGCGCACATCGCGTACACATCAATTCCTCACGCATATCACATGTTCAAACGTCATACAACATGCTCAATCTCCGGCTAATTCAAAATAGCCCATGCTCACGCTAACGAGATCCAAATGTTAGCCATTCATATCACATTTCACCAAGCATACTAAGCTACAACTAAGCCAACGATCACAGCCCACAACTCACCATATTACACTCATTTTCCAAGCAATAAACTCAGCCACAAAGATAGCACAAATTAACCACAATACCGGCACAATATTCCAACACGTGTAGTTCACAAATCAAACCATATACTCGCCATATTCAACCACATTTTTCAGCATATAAATCCACCATAATCAACCCCTAGTTGGTCTCTAAATAACCACCAAGTCGTCCATAAATCCATCCATAATCCTTCTAATAAGGTAGCACTTAAACAACCCATAATCTCCATAAAATTGCACCTAAACTAGTTCGTTAATACCCGACATCCTAAGCAAGGTTTAGAATGTCACTTACTCAAGGTCCTAAGCAAGATCAAGCAAGAAAAAGGGGGCAGCAAGCCAATGGTCGCACGGCGGCCTCAGGCAAACGACAGACGGGCGGCGGCGACGACTCCAATTGGCCAACCACGGCCGCGTGCGTACACGGCAAGGAGAAGAGGAGGAGCTGGCCGAGAGAGAGAGAGAGAGAGAGAGAGAGAGAGAGAGAGAGAGAGATGGGGTGGTGGCGGTGATGAAGCCGCAGCGACGAGAACAATCGGACGGGCGACGGTTTCCAGCGCAGGCGTGGCGTGATGGCCGAGCGTGCAAGAAGAGGAGGAGGAGAGAAGAAGGTCGGCTAAAGGGGAGAGAGGGGAAATGGTGTGAGAGAGAGAGTGAGAGAGAAATAAAAGAAAAGAAAAGAATAGGCTAGGGAGGAGTAGGTTAGATAGGCTATGATGGCTAAAAAGGCCCATCATAGCCTAAAAAGCTCATCATTACTTAGAAATGAGCCATTATAACCTAAAAAAGCTAGGTGGGTCAACTCTTCAAGGAAAGACCATCTTACCCTTTCCATTATCTCACCAAATCTAAAAGCCCACATTAAAACACATATCACATTCATCTCATCCAACAGCTAAGATTAAACCATCCACAAAATATCTAGGGGCAAAGAAAGAAATGAGTAAGGAGGATGGGGGCATTTTAGTCCATAAAATTCGTCCATCAAGGGGCATCCAAAAGACCAAATTGCCCTTCCACTTTTCTTAAGAGCCTTCACACAATCCTATGGGCAAAATGGTAATTTTCCACTCCCGATCCAATTTCAATCTTTCCCAACAAATTCTAAGATTAATTACGCTAATGATAACGTCGTCCAATTAATTGTCATGACGTTCGAGGAATATGAAACCCAAACTTGGATTCTAATTATGGCTAAATCGAATCAACGTGACTTAAGCGTATCTCTGACTAATGGGCAGCTCTTGGGCATTACGTGAATTTGATCAGTGGTCGACACTAAGTCGAGCCACGCTTAAGTTCACTCAAATCATGGCGACCTCGATTGTCATGTAATTGCGAGAATCAATCACTAGTTCCGAATGGCATGATTATTCGGAATAGGTTTAAGTTCGTTCGCAAAATTAATCTCAAGGTCGAGCGGAATCACCCACAATCCACTCATATGACATTGGCGAATTGATCCGTGACCATCCTTGAATCGGCCTACATTGTCCCAAAATATCATCTCGACAATCCTTAAGGTCGAAAGTAGCCTACGATCGAGTTTCTTTGATCACGCAAACTTAAATCCCTAATTAGTCATTCCTTAATAGTTAGCATCCCAGGAGTGATCAGTTCTGGGCGAGATCTAACTACAAGCACGTTAATAAAATCATTTATTTTATAAATCCCAAGTTGATCGAATTTCATAATGTCACATATTAGGTGCACCGAGTACATGTGGACCCCATCAAAATCAAAATCAAAGGCTTTGGTGCATTGGATTCACATGCACCTAAAGCATGTATTTAAGAAATTTTCCAATTGTAGATATTTGTACCCTTATTCCACAGTATGGTGAACATCGTCTCTCTTTTGAATTCTTTAGTTTGTACTCCACCTTTTCTAATATTCTTAGATTTTCAATGATTCTTAAATTCCCCTATCTTTGCAAATAATTATCTTCATCGACTATTTCGGGATAAGAATACCAAGAGTGCCATAACTTTCGTACAGTACTCATTTGAGTGCCATAAATTTTTTTTACTCACTTAAGTGCCACATCGAAGTAAAATCGATCATTTGAGTGCCATTTTCGGCAAATCATCCTACGTGGAGTTTTGTATTAATTTCTCATTCCGACGTGAATTTTTTAAAATTTTTTTATTAATTGTCCAAGTCAGTTCTAGTGATGTCACTTAAGACGATCGGCGTTCACATCGAATTTGCTAGCTAGGTAAATTGTCAATGGCACTTAAGTAATCGATTTTTCAAATTTGTGATTTTCAAGTAAACGACATACGAAAGTTATGACACTCATCCCAAAAATGCTTATACATGTGTCCATTGAAAGAGTTATTATTTACATATTTGGGAAAATTATCAATTTAGTCATAAACTTATTGTACGGATATCAATTCAGTTTTAACTTTCCAATTTTGTCAATAAAATCCTACACATTTGCACGATTTTTAAATGTAGTCTTTCAAATTACGACGTGGAAATCAATAAATTGCCCACGTCAGCATGCCACTTAGAACGGCCGGCAATAAATAAACGCCACGTCAGTGATTTTTTTGTAGCAATTGACGGGAAAGACTACATTGAAATATCACCCAAAAGTTTAGGACTACATTTACAAAACTGAAAAGTATGGCTGATTAAGTGGAATAATTAATTATTGACAAGAAAATTACGACAATTGTAATTGCATTATAAGACAATCCAATCAAACCATTGGCAAATACATATTTTTTGTCAAATAAATCAGAATTTCCAAAGAAAGAAAAGTAAAAAAAAGTAAGAAGTAATCTTAAGTCTGGGACTTGCAAGAGATATTATGGTCAATTTGAGGTAATAGGGGGCATCAGAAGTCAAAAAATAGATGGAAAAAGGCCTTTTATGTGTTTATCCTTTTCATATAATTGCTTATTTAAATGTTAAACCTAATCTACTTATTTATATTTGAGTTGATGCGAGTGAGGAGAGAGTATGATGGGTTTCTAGAGTCAAGGGTTGTACGGTGGTTGAGAAAAAGGAGAGGCAAATGATGAAATTTATAATTAATACTATTTATGTATTACTACATAAAAATTGTTTTGATAATATTTTAATTTTGATCTTTATTGAAAATTAAATTTAAAATATTTTGAATTTTATATGCAATTGGACTCATTCATGAGAATTACCTAGTTATATATATATGGTACCCACTTCTATTAATATGTCTTATAAAGAATTAATTAATGAAAGACATTTATCTACGTGGGACCCGTATGGTAAAGTTCAAAGGGCATAACTGTATTGATTGACCCTCCCTAACCTTTTCTCTTATAAATAAAAATGTTTGAGATAAGGACTACAAGAGTGTCATAACTTTCGTACAGCGCTTACTTGAGTACTACATCGAAGTAAAATCGATCATTTGAGTGTCATTCTCGACAAATCGTCCTATGTAGATTTTTTTTTATTTAGATTCCATTCCAACGTGGATTTTTTAGTTTTTTATTAATTATCGATATTAGCGCCGGCAATATCATGTAGGACAACCAGCATTCATGCTGGATTTTCCGATGAGGCAAATCACCAATGGCACTTAAGTGATCATTTTTAAAATTTGTAGCACTCAAGTAAATGAAAAAAAAATTATGACACTCAAGTGAGCACTTTTTAAGATTATGGCACTTCTAATGTATTTATCCCAACTATTTCGGATGTTCATGACACAACATCTACTATATACAATTCACCAGGCCATTAATCTGAATGTGATTTTAGGCTTATATTCTTGCCCATGAAAGTAGTAGCATCACTATCCACGTAAATTTTATTTTGCAAAGTATAAAAATACACACCATGCATAAGGTCAGGTTAAGTGTCTATATGATTCGTGGCCTCATCATCAACGCCTTCACATGTATTTAAAAGGCGCAAGCGACACAACCATATTATCTAAGCACCTTTCAAAACTAAAAAATTTCCGAATAATTTTTTAAAAAATTGTTTGATTATTGCATGGATAAGAATTAATTTGAAGAAATGAGAATCATGTGATGTAGGGATGTCCCACCCCCGCGACATCATGTTTGTACATGCCTTTCTCACTCCACGAGGCATTCGGGTTTCGCTACCCTGCTTGTCTCTTCCCATGTTTATGTCGAGTAAACTTTACTTGAAAATTACTTTTTTAAATTTTGATATCGTGAGATTCTTAGATCCTTTTAAAAGTAGGAAAAGTGATTGTCAATTAGTAGGCTCGTATCTGGCCAAAGAAAATTTACTAGGCTATGAAAAGAAATAGAAACCTATCTTGGCTTTGTTTGTGTTTCACCAAACATACGGTTTCACCCAAATAATGGAAGACCTTTCAACGAAAAGTTTATTCTTCGGATTTGTGTGAAGCTGGATTCCACGGTGATTTTGGACAGGAAATGATTTGGCTTTCGAAGTTGCTAGAAAATACAATTTTTGAAAATAAAATGCTGGAAATGATAAATGCGGGAAGATGAAATATTAAAATGTATATGCATCAATTAAAAACATCCCGAGAAGTTGTGAGTCTGTCATCCCCATGATTGCACGCCGACAATATATATAGCCCACTAATTACAACCACTTACAAACAGTTGCCATGCTAAGTACAATTACAACTGCATTCTCGAGATTCTAGGTCTTTTCCTCGCATATAACCTTATGTACAAACTGATAACTTCCAAAGCCATTAATATATTCAGCCGTCACTCAATTGGGTGTCTTCATTCAACATCTTCGATCTGTACCTTCCACTTCTTTGTGTCTAACAGTTATCCAATTTGACAATAGCACCGATGAGCTTTTCTATCGGCTCCTGAGACTCGTCGATCGTCCTCTGTCCTTTGTATGTGTCAAGTGACTGTCGGTAAACATTAACGTCATGTACGTAGTTATCAATAATCAAGCCAAGTAGTTATTGATTCTGTCCATGTTGAATCATCTTCCTTAATCAATCTCAATTAAGCGATCAAACTCTACGGTTTGTCTATTACAAAGAGTGGGCTACTTTTTGAGGTAAACAGTTTGCCCTAGCCAATTTTTGTTTTATTTTAATTATGGATTTTGCTCGAAGTTTTTTAATATCTCTATTTGCACTAAATGAACAACATTATTTGGCAAGACTATTTCAGAAAATCTTACATAATCTATGGGATGTGTTGGATTCGTGTGGATGAGCATGAGATGACCCTTTTGTGTGCTAATGTTTATGGCAGAGGGTGCCTATTCTGGGGTAGGTTTCTCTTTACTCGTTTGTTAGTAGAATCAGATGCTTTAATTTTCTTTTGTTTATTTATTTTTTTGGAAATAGAAAAGGCGGGATCGGGAACCAACTGACTTCCCTCACTCCAAAAATTACCATAAGTCAAGATGGCATAGAGGTCTTCACTTAGGGAGCGTTTATTTCGTTTTCTCATTTTTTGGCATTTGAATTGCTTAGGAAAAATGAGTCAATGGAAAAAGTTCTCCTATCAAAACTTAAATTCAGGAAAGTAAGATAATGGCTAAGTTTGTTTTGCAAAAAATGAATGATTTGGAAAATATTTTTCTAAAAATAATCGCTTATATTACTTAAAATAATTAGCCAATAAAAAATATTTTAATTGTCAATAACAATTTATGTCTAAACATTTTCATGAAAGATAAAAAAATTTTCATTCATTTATTTTTGTAAGCGATATAAGTGATCATTTTGAAAAAAATATTTTCGAAATTATTCATTTTCATGACATTTTTGGAAAATATTTTATAGAAAAATGACAATATTTTTCAATGTTTAGCTGAAACCTGATAAAAAAACTAGAAAATATTTTCCGTCATTTGATATGAAAAATCTAATTTGATTTTCTTAGAAGATTTTTTAAATTTTTTTTAATTTTTTTTCTTTTTCCTTTGTCCCCAACCTCACCATCCAACGCCTCATCCGAATTTGGTCTAACTTCGATCGCGGCACTCACCCGACTGACCCCACCGCAGAGCCGCCCCTGCCTCCGAACTCTCCTCCCTCCCGCGACCACGCCCTCACAGTAGGTGATGCCAGCGAATGTGCAGACTCGCTACTGAGGATCCAGCGATTCATGAGCGAGTTAGAGGAGAAATGTGATTTCTTCGCGAGGATCAAGGGTTTCTTGAGCTCAAATCTCGCGGGATCTGGTAAGGTCAAGCTCGCCGACCTGGAGTGAGCTATACCTCACTAGAGACTCAAGGCTCGACCTTGTCAGAGTTGGCGAGGTTGAGCTTGCCCAAGGTAGACAAGTGAAAATGAAGGGCAAAAGAACATTATAAGTGCCATAACCTATGTACGGCGCTCACTTTGGTGCCACAACTTTTTTTTTGATCACTTTAATGCTAAAATTTTTGAAAAACGATCACTTAAGTGCTAAAAATTTTTAAAAACGATTACTTAAGTGCCAACTCCGGTGCCGTACACAATTTTTCGCCGGAAATCCGACGTGACAATTTTTTTATTAATTTCTGAAGCTGACGTGGCTCACTGGAGTCTCACCGGAGATTGGCACTTAAGTGATCGTTTTTCAAAAATTTTAGCACTTACATGATCGTTTTTAAAAAATTTTAGTACTTAAGTGATCTTTTTTCAAAAATTTTAGCACTGAAGTGATCCAAAAAAAAGTTATGACACTTAAGTGATCGTTTTTCCTCCGACTTGGCACCAAAATGATCCGAAAAAAAGTTATGGTACTAAAGTGAGCGCCGTACACAAGTTATGGCACTTATAGTGTCCTTTTGCCGAAGATGAAGAGAAGGTGAGGCGAGGGAGTCATCTCCTAAGAGGCAGCAATTGGAGGCAGGAGGGAGCTCCACAGGGGTGGCAAAGAGTAACACAGGGAAGAGATTGGTGAGGCAGTTGGATTTCATGATAGGCGGAGGCGGTAGGGAGAGAAGACGAAGATGATGCGATCTGGCAAAGAAGCATGGAGAGAGAGAGAGAGAGAGAGAGAGAGAGAGAGAGAGAGAGAGAGAGAGAGAGAGAGAGAGAGAGAGAGAGAGAGAGAGAGAGAGAGAGAGAGAGAGAGGACTCCAGAACATGGTCCCACTATTGAAGGTCTCTTTTCCATGGAACAAAAATGTTTTTCTTGACTAGTTTATTTTTCTTTGAACCAAACATCGGAAAATTCGAAACATTTTTTCCTTATAGTTGTTTTCCGTGAAACAACAGAGCATATCATATCTAATCCACTATTTGAGGTAAATAAGTCCATCAACATAGCCCCAATTGAATGCCAAAGGTTTAGAAACTTTTCATTCGAGTGAAAGACAAACAGGGCTACCACCATTCGTGCGGTGGCCCTGTTTGTCTAATTTCATTCGAGTGAATCACTTATCACAAATGGCTAACTTCTTGACCATCAAACCCACGACACTAGGGCCACCACCATTCGTATTGCACGTTTTTACTCTTGATTTCTAGAGCATTAGAGATGCCAACATAACCCTAATATGACCACTTACTAATTATTGATTAAGATTTATAAATATACTTCAACACTCTTTCTCTAACTAGAGCATACAGCTAGCATATGACAAGTGCATCTTTCTTCTAATGTCTGTGATCAAAGCGTCACATAAGCCAAACCTTATACTACACAAGGGATGTGGATACATCAAATCAAATTTAAAATGACAATGGTGTAAGTCGTTACACGATAAATTGCATGTAACCCATATCAACGCAGATTTGACAAAAGTGCTGAAGAGACAAATTGACAAAGGAAAATTGACATCTTTCTCTTCCTCAAACAACACAGGTAAAATTAAGTGAGAACCTAACTCTATAAATATTGGAAAACCAAATTGCATCATTCCATGACCCTCAACTTCGCCTGCTCAACAAAAGTGTGCTTGACACCGACACTCACGGCAACCTAGAACTTGACGGCAACTGCGCTCTTGGTTGATGCTCACAATCAAAAAAGAAATTCAACACATATTATGTTGGAAAATATTAGATAATAAGAAAAATAAATAATTGTTGGAAAACTTGTTGGAAAAGATGAGAAAATAAAATCAATTGTTTGAAGCGCGTAAGCATTGTCCTTAGGGATAATTCTGCCTAGCGGAGTATGAAACTCAGTGCGTAAGGCTCTAGCGGCTATCCTCCCAAAATACAATAGACTTTCTTCTATACTTCGCATTGAATATTAAAAGGAATTGGAGCAACGTTATATGTATAACCCAATAAGAAAAAAAAGAAAGATATCTAACGAGAAACAAGAATATTCTTATTTTGATATATCGATATCACTTTCCAATTAAGTTCAAAGTACTATTTATAGGTAAAGAAAAGAAAGAGTTGTTTGGATAGTAATTAAAGAAGAATATGACTGTTATATAGTCGTTATAAAATAATGAAGAGTTTGTGAAGAAATAAATCAAACATTACAAAACCGTTATAAATTCTTTACAAAGCCATTAGAAAGCCATTATACGATCATTGCAAAACCGTTACAAAATGATGGCTTTCCTGGTGGTCATAATTATTATAAAAACCGTTACTTTATAATATTTCAAAACTGCCGAAATATCCAACAATCCCCCACATATTTCAAAAGGTTTTGAAATGAAAAAAATAGAATAATACTGGGTTATTGGAGCATAATGCATTGGAACTGAGGCTCATTAGGCTATGAACCAGACCTAGAAAGAATGAAATATAATTCACAAAATCATTGGTGAAGTTTGTTAGGCTCTGAACTAGCATATGTTATATAATATGAAAAAATAACATTTGACGGAAATCTGTTAGAAAAGATGAGAAAAAAAAGATTAATCGTTTGAGGCATGCAAGCATTGTCCTTAAAGATAATTTTGCCATCAGAGTACGAAACTCGTTGCATAAGACTCTAGCAACTATCCTCCCAAAATATAACGGATCTTCTTTTATACTCCGCACTAAATATTAAAAGAAACAGAAACAACGTTATACGTATAATCTAGCAAGGAAAGAAAATAAGAAGGAAAGGAAAGTCTCTTTATGAATCCATCATCTTCAAGGATTGTAGTTTGAAATTTTTATATTCAAACGAAAAAAGAGCCGTTAAAAAGACCATTATAAATTTATACATAATTAATAGATGACCGTTACATAGCCGTTATAAAATAATGCAGAGTTTATGAAGAAATAAATCAACATTATAAAGCCGTTACACGGCCATTACAGAACCATTATAAAACATTACAAAACTTTTTTATATTAATAGTGGACAAAAACCGTAATAAATTGAAGACGGTAAAAAACCGTTACAAAATTAATAACTTTTAATATTTCAAAACTATTAAATATCCAATAATCTACCACATGTTTCAAAAGGTTTTGAAATGAAAAAAAAACATAATCGGCTATTGGAGAGTAATACATCGGAATTGGTGCTTGTTAGGCTATGACAAGCCCTAAAAAGATCGAAACATAATTCACGAAATCATTGGTGAAGTTCAAAACTTCTATGAACCAGGAATTTCTTTTTGTGAATTATAATTTTCACCAATCACATTACACTCTCACAAGGTTTGTTGTTCAACGCGGTTTTGTGCTAATAGGCCATGCGCATGCTTAATTTATTCATAAGTGCTCTAGAGATTATTGCCAATGATTGTCATAGGAGCGGCCCCATTCCACACTTATATAGGTGATTCCATTAAGTGTATTCTGCAGTTTAACACACAACCAATAATGGCTATGGAATTTCATTAAGAGCTTAACTCAGCCTCTTTCCCTTATAATTTTGCACTAATTTCACCTTAGGAGGGATGTGATTTTTTAATAATGCACTATTAAATCAACAAGTGACTTGTTATTACCCTTATGAACCCAATTCATGGGATCGCCAATTACGTAAGTTAGGTTACCATCACTGTTGATTATCTTCAACTGGCTTGTCCCGTTCCCCTCGATGTATAGTTAGAGAATCGGCCAAAATCACTTTTGACTTTTTATAATCAATAAACATAATTTCATCTTTAAGCAATTGATTTACCCCATCACATCTCAACTGGACGAGTCTCTTTTTACCATTGAAAGTTTCATTCTTTTCAATGGCTATTGCCTCTTGGCAATCACAATGTCTAGACATAAAATATGCCATTTCATTCCCAAAGGAATATCTGCTAAGAAGTTTTTAAATCACTCAAGCTCAATTTTAAGTGTGAGTTTGAGAAAAAATTATTTCTTGAAAACTTGAGTAGTCCTCGAATCATTAAGATAAATATTTTTTTATCCTTCCCCTACTAGAGTGTAGGAGGATAAAGCATTATGTTTTTAAATTTATGTCTGGTAGCTTTTGAGTATACCACCCATTATTCACATTAGCCACAATATTGGCTTGGAAATGAATGCAATAATTACATCATCAGATCATCTGCTTCAAATCAAGTCGACTTTTGGTTTAGCAAGATTATCGTTTCCCTCATAATTTTTGTTTGGCTGATTTACAAACTACAGTTCTCCCCCAAGGTGAATGCATATACATTATCGAATTTTGTCTCATTCGAATTTATGCTTTCATGACCACAAGAAGTTCAAAACAACCCGTGGACACAATATACAGTATGAAAAATATCATAATTAGCAACATATTCCATCAATTTATACACAATGTGTCACGCCTCGCACTCCACGGTGCGCCACATCCCTCTCCCAGGGTTGATTCGAGTGCGACGTCCCAGGACGCGTCGCCGACCCAATGCCCAAATCTCAGAGAATACAAAACACAGCAGAAATAACCAAACACCCGAACAATATAAAAACCACATAACCAAGGATAGCCATACAACAACCAACATGGACAATTATACACTCGCATTGACATCGGGAAACATATACAATATTCATATACAGCCCATGCTCAAAAATCAAAAGTGGGTACGTGGCTCGACGGTCAAGCACTATATCTAGCCGGGGCTCCTCCCAAAACGTATCAGTACGCCTGCCATCCTCAAGGCTGGGGATATGAAAAATTGGTTTTCAACAACAGTGAGAATAAATCTCAGCGAGTAGGTTCCCTAAACCTAAACTAGGCTAACATGCACCTTCTGACGAGCACTAAACAAACACACAGACCAAACATAACTGGCCTAGGCCCTCGGGCCCAAACCCAACACTTAACTGACCCTGTAGGTTAGGCATTTGATATATAACCGCAATAATGCCACACAATTCAATCACGGGGCATATATGCATATCACTTAGTCACGACGCATGTAATGCATATGCTCGTGCTCACACTTATGCTCGTACCTCATCAATGCATTGTCGCACACTTGCACTCTTGGACACTTGCCATTTGTCCATTTCTCCTCCGACCCGCGTTAAACGTATCAGGTCCGACCCGCGTAAAACGCATTAGGTCCATCACTTCGAGATCGATCTCTAGCCCGCGTAAAACGCATCAGGCTCATGGCACAACACCTGCATAAAACGCATCGAGTTTGGCCATCTTCCGGTAATCCGGGCATCGTCCCGCGTAACACACCTCAAGACGGGTTCAATACCCCGCGTAAAACGCATCAAGGCTTTATGTGATCACACATTCACATACACCAGTTATCATCTGAACCCTGCGTAAAACGCATCAGGGTGTTTTAGGTAATCACACATTCATGTCACTCGTGCACACTCATATATGCACATGCCATGCCAATGCTCGAGATGCACACCATGGCCATACAGTTCACACTTGGGCACTCATGAATTTCACAATGAGCATTCAGTTGCACAACACCACTTATTCAACCCACAACATAATATGCTCAAACCACATTTCAATATGCCTAACCAACATATTAGCATGACCACGGAAACAATTCAAAGCACTCTTGCACAGCACATAAATCACATATGTAAATCGCACAATTAGGTCAACATGAATCCGCGCATTCAAGGCCCGCTAAGCTACTCCATTCTTAGTCACACTAGGCACATGACACGGCACCACCAATTGATCACAGCCAAAGACAAATCAGCCACTTAATCCGCCAATCTAAACCTTCTCGATAATCACACAGTTAAACCCCAAATTGATCGCTTTTAGTCTCATTCAATCCCGATATGGCCAGCCACCAAACAAATCATTCTGGGCCAATAAATATCCTCAAAACACTTCATTTGGCTCCCCAAAATATCACCCAAATCAGCCACCATGAGGATCAAACTAGGCGCGCACTAAAATCAGCAATTGAATCCGAACTTACTCCAAACTTGGGCCGATTCAATCCAATATGTCCAGCCATCGCACAGCCCATTCTAAGCCTCTAAACTTCAATTAAAATTTTCACACTAAGCCGCGAAATAGCCACAAAAACAGTCACCATAAGATCCACAAATTTCATCTGCCAAGTCCACAATTTTGCCCAAAACAAGGCATCTATGCTTCGCCACATCACAGCACTCTATAGACCACTAAACCGTGATTAAATCATCACTCTAAGCCACTGAATGCACCACAAAATTAGCCCTTAATAATCTCCACAATTTAACCCCTAAAATACCCTAATTAACCCCTAAAACCCATCTAGAAATGTAACTTAGCCTAATTAGGGTTTAGGGTTGTACTCACCTGGATTCCTAGACTTCAAACAGGGCTAAGCAAGTGGCGAGGACGGCTGGGTAGCGATGGATCCACGCCGAAACAGTGACGGCGAGCGGCGGTTCCGACGAGGCCCTTGAGCTGCTGAGAAAGAGAGAGCACGCAAGAGGGAGAGGAAGGGAGACGGAATGGTGGTGGCGGGGTGAGGCACGGGGCAGCAACACCAGCGGTGGCAGCGACGGTGGCACTCCGGCAGTGTGGAACGCGCGCGCGCTGGGGAAAGGGAGAGAGAGCTCACGGGTGGAAGGAGAGAGAGAGAGGAGGGTGACCGGCTTGGGGGAGAAGAAAAATGAGAGGAGAGAGAGAGAGAATAGAGAGTTTATAGAGTGAGTGAGATAGTGGGGTTGGTGAACAACTTTCCATAATGCCAACTTTGCCCCTAATCCAAAGACTAAGACCAAATCTAGAACAAACACCTAGGGGCACAAATGTCCAACATCACCAGCATTATTAGGCTGAAACACTCAATATAAAAACCCTAAAATGATATTCAAATAATCCCAAAATTCGGAACCCTATAAATAAGCATAGGGGCAAAACGGTAATTTACCAGTCCTAGGTCAATTTTCCAATTTGCGACCCCTCTGATCCCAAATATGATTGGCCACATAAAAATGACGTCGTCCTTGAAAAAATAGTCGCGTACGCCCACGAAACTCGAGACCGAAGTCCGGACTCAATTACACGATCGCTTTAACTCAATTTGCAGTTTTAGCGTCTCTCACTAACGAGCGGCTGTTTAGGGGTTACGCATATCAACCTAGGGCTACTCGAGTCATGATGGTCCCGATTTCCCAGAGAACACGAGAATTTATCGCTAGTCTCAGGGGTCGCGGTCGTCCAGAATAATTTCAGGATCGCTCGCCGCGCGTACTCTCGGTCGTGCGGAACCACTCGCTATTCGATCATCGTCGTCGATCAAACCGAATCCGTCACTCTCCTCAGACTGGCCCACATTGGCACAAAATATCCTCTCGTCGTATCTCGAAATTGGACTCAATTCACGATTGAGTTCTTGGGTCCACGTACCGTCTTTCCTAGTTAGCCTTTCCCTACTGGTCAGTATCCCGAGAATGATCAATTTCGGGTGAGACTTACTAAAATGAAATGAGAAATACATAAATTTCATTGATTACGAAAGTGAGTCGAATTTCAGGACGTTGCACAATGTAGCCAACCATCACCATTTCCATGTATAATTGCTAAAATTGTCCTACCCTAAACAGACATAGATGCAACTTGTTATGAAAACTGCACTGGAATGACCAGAATGCGGACATCACTTCACAAACAAATTGAGCATTGAATCCAAGCGTTCTTAGAGGCAACAACATATTGAGCAGGCTGCTGGGAGATGACATATTCTTTATAAGCCAGTTCAAGTGACACGTTTCATAGAACTTCCTGAAGTTCCTTAAAATTCTTCACCATCTTTTAATTAGTGAAATTACCCACATACCTAATATCTCAATGCTCATTTCATCACAGTAGAAATTTGCGCTGCACATATGAAATTCACAAACCAGGTGATGTGAGTACGCATTCTTCTACTAAAGAAAGTGACCTTGAGCAAGTTTAAGCCTGAATTCTTTGAATAAAAAGTAAAAAGTGCAATACTCGAGAAACTTTTTTATGTAAAGAATCTTAAACTTGATGTTATAGATACCATATACCGTGAGTTTATATATTTGTGAGGCTTTCATTTAGCTTTAACAAAAAATTACAGGGCCAAGCCAATCCAAATCCGACTTCGAACAAATCTCATCAAAAGCGCCAAAACAACCACATGAAAAACCCACCAACTCTCTTGAAACAAAAACAAGACGAAACAAGAAACTGGACACATTGATCGGCAAAAAGAGAGTTTCCCCAGACAAAAACATACATAAACCAAAAACAAAATTCGCAATTCTAGGAATTGGGTTAAGGATAGTTTTGACAAGAAATTGTTTGGACTGAAACTCTAGTGGTCATAAATATAAGGCTGACAATGTTTGGACAGATAATGAAGAAGTTTGGAGGAATTATATTGTATTGCTATATCTTGTCTACATGTACATGAGCATATTTATAGTACAAAGGAGAAACACGAAAATAGGAAAAAATATACGAGATTACAATTTCCTATTCCACTGAATCAATTATGGATTGACTGAATCAATTAATCCATAACCAGTATCGGTATCAGAATTATAATCAGGATTGGTATCAGAATCATATCTCCAACATTATCTCAAACTAGCGGTATTAATTGTGGATTGAATCAATTAATCCATAACCAGGATCGGTATCAAAATTATAATCGGGATTGGTATCAAAATCATATCTCCAACATTCCTTCAAGCTAACGGTCTGTATATGTCGAAGATGCCAAGTTTGCTTAGTAGTTATGTTTGTTGTTTCTGACACAATGGTTTGGTAAACATGTTTGAAAGCTATTCCATAGTTCCAATTCCTCTTGTTACAAGTGCTCCTTTTTGAATTTTCTCTCAGGTGAAATGACAATCGATTTCTATATGTTTCTTTCTTTCATGAAAGACTGGATTCGCTGCTAGTTTGAGTGCAGCATCATTGTCACAAAATAATTCGCTTGGTCCATCAACTTGTACTCCAAGCTTCGAAAACAAACCTCTTGTCCAAACTATTTTGCAAACAGTATTCACAATGGCTCGATATTCTGATTTGGCTAACAATAATGAGACAGTTGACTATTTCTTGGTCTTCCACGAGATTAATGAACTTCCAGTTTGATGTAAAAACCGGTGATAAATCTTCTGGCCATTGGCCAAGTAGCATAATTTGTATTGCAGTAGGCTGTCATCTTCATATTGCAATCTGGAGACAAAAAAGGCCAAGTCCTGGACATCCTTTTAAGTATTTCACAGCCTTCAACGTTGCATTTATATGAGATTGCTTTGGGTTATGCATGAACTAATTGAGTATTTGCACTTCGTAACATATATCAGGTCTTGTCATAGTGAGATATATTAGTTTTCCAATGAGCCACTAATATCTTGATGGATCTTTAAGTAATCAATCTTCATCAGACGATGAACCCACATCATATTCATGTGTCATTAACTTAACATTTTGCTCGATTAGTATAAAAGCTGGGTTATACCTTGATAGTCCTATTTCTAAAATAATTTCTAAAATAAATTTCCGTTGGCTGAGACAAATTCCTTTATGAAATCGAGCTATCTTAATGCCAAGAAAATACATTTTGGAAGTCCGAAATCCTTGATATGAAAGGTAGAGTGTAGATATTATTTTAATTTCTCAATGGTAGATTCATCATTTCCCATGATAAATATATCATCAACATATATTGATAAATAAATTGATGATGTACCTCTATTCCATGAAAAAAGGGCACAATCATGTTTGGAGTGTTGGAATCCCACTTCTGTGAGCGCATCAGTAAATTTTGCACGACATTACCGAGAAGCCTATGTAAGCCCATACAAGGATTTACAAAGACGACACATTCGAGACTCTCCCTGCCTTTGTAAGCCTTGTGGAAGTTCCATATAGATTTTATGGTCTAGATTCCCCATGTAGAAAGACATTGTGAACATCCATTTGATGTAGTTCTCAGTTGTGGAAGGCATCAATGGATAAAAAGGAATGAACAGTTATCTCCTTAGCAATTAAAGAAAATGTCTCATAATAATCGAAACCTTCCCGTGGGATAAGGACACTAGTAGTGCCATAACTTTCGTACGGCATTCACTTAAGTGCCATAACTTTTTTTTTTGCTCACTTAAGTGCCACATTGGAGTAAAATATATCATTTTTTTTTGGTAACCCAGGGAACCCCCGCACGGCCGACAGCCGGGGAGTAAACCCTGGGGGCGACACGTGCTAGCCACCACACACGTGCCACCGGTTAAGTCACCCTGCGGCGCCCGGGATTCGAACACTCAACCTTTTGCGAGAGGAAGAGTGCGCGTTCCAGCAGCGCCACCCAGGTGGGTGGTGTAAAATATATCATTTGAGTGTCATTTCTGGTGAAAACAGATCACTTGAGAGGTATTTACAGTAAATGAGCTGACATGGATTTTTTAATTAATTTTTCACCCAACGTGGATTTTTTTAATGTTATTTTATGTATTTATTTATTTATTTATTTATTTTTAAAATTTTATTTTTCTTTATCTTTTTATTTTTCTTTTTCTTTCTTTTTTTCTTTTTTTTTTCAAGGTTGGCGAGGGTCACCGATGACCCTCGCCGGCGGCCACCTCGCCTGCGACCACGAAGGCTCTTGCCAAATCCGGCAAGGTCGCCTCGCCCGCGGCCGTGAACGCCCTTGGCGAGGCCATCGCGTCGACAAGGCCACCTTGCTCACGGCGGCAAAGGCTCTCACCAGATCCTATGAGGCCACCTTGCCCGCGGCCATGAAAGCCCTTGGTAAGGGCATTGCAGCCTCGCCGGCGCAAGCAAAGTGGCAAAGACCTCGCCAGATCTGGCGAGGCTGCCTCGCCCACAGCAGTGAAGGCTTTTGCCAGATCTGGCGAGGCCGCCTTACCCACGGCCAGTGAGACGGCCTTCACGGCCAAGGGCATGGTGGCCCTCTCCCAATCTGGGTGAGGCCTTCACAACCGGCGAGGGTCGCCGATGACCTTCGCCAGCATTGAAAAACAAATAAAAAAATAAAAAAATATATTAAAATATTGTCACGTCAACTCCGGCGAAGCCACGTCAGATTTTCCGGCTACCAAATGGCATTTGGCACTCAAGTAATCACTTTTTCAAATTTCTAGCATCAAGTGAGCCAAAAAAAAGTTATGACACTTAAGTAAGCACCGTACAAAAGTTAAGGCACTCCTAATGTCCTTATCCCCCTTCCCGTTGTGTGAATTCTTTAGCAACTAAGCGTGCCTTGTAATGTTCAGCAGAGCCATCTACTTTGAATTTGATCTTGTATACCCATTTGCATCCAATGGGTTATGTTGTGGGGCTAACAGAACAATATCACAAGTGTGATTCTCTATAAGGGCATTTGACTCGGCCTCCATAGCATGTTGCCAGCGTGGAATTCGTACTACTTCCATAGAAGAGGACGGTTCTTGTTCCTCGGAAATTCGATTAATACAACACATGTATTATGGTGATAGTCGATTAAATGAGACACATGATGATATTGGATAATGTGCACTTGGAGAATTCAATGTAGGGCATATATAATCCTTGGTCCATGTGGCGGGGCGAGTATAACGTCCAGAGCGTTGAGGTTGCATAATAATAGTCTATTCTTGAATTGTTGATGAAGATCTATCAACAAGAGATGGTAGAGATGCCACTAGTGAATCAGACGAATAAATTTCCTCAAACGATTATGTTGGAGATTCAATTGCTTGATTTAAGGAATCAAGAATAACAGGTACAAGCGGCTCTAGTGCAACGAAGACGTATTGAGGTGCCATAGATCATCTAATGATAATAAAAAAAAAAAGCATGCTGTTGGGTGACAAGACAGATGATTGGAACGAAGATGTAATCTCTTGGAATGGAAACACATCTTGCTCACCAAAAAACATCTTGAAAATATCTCCATAACTCGATAACCTTTCTAGAAAGTGGAATAACCCATGAAAACACATTTAAGAGCATGAGGATCCATTTTATCCTGAGGGGCCACAGTTGTTGCATAACATAAACATCCAAAAACTCTTAGATGATTGATCACAAGTTGTCTCCCATAAATCATCTCAGAAGGGCCTCTACCTTCAAGTATTCGAGTTGGCAAGTGATTAATTAAATATGCTACCGTGACCACACAATCTCCCCAAAAATTTTCAAGAATTGAAGCATCGTATTTCAGAGCTCTAGCTACTTCCAAGAGATGATCATGTTTGAGTTCAACAAGGAGTGTAGACGCAAGAACTTTCATGGAGTATTCCTTGAGAAAACAGAAAATAATTGCATTCACTAGTGAAAAACTTGCTCCCATTATCTGTATGAATTCATTGGATAGTTTTATCAAAATAATTTTTCATTAAGGAGATGCATTCTGACAGATCGGAAAAAATTTGACTCTTGGATTGCATGAGAAAAAACCCAAGTGACGCGAGCATAGTCATCAACAATAATGAGAAAGAAATGGTATCCATCACGATGTAGAGTATGGTAGGAACCCCAATCAAGGAAAAGGCACTAGTAGCTCGAGATGTACTAATCAAAAATGATACTCGTGATTGCTTAGCCAAAGGACAGATTGAACATTTTGGATGAGAAAATGGAGCACTATGAACCAGATGTTGATGAGAAATAACATTTGTATTACTACTAGTAGCATTACAGGCGATGTTCTTATTCAACAAATCAAAGTCCTTCGAAAAACTGGTCCAAAAATAGAGTCCTTGTGCGAGACTTTCCAACCCCATCAATTTCCTAATCGAATGGTCCTAAAAGAAGCAATTTTCCGAATTGAATATGGCATGACAAGAATATCCTCACAGGTTTTGGAAACAGATATGAGATTGAACTCAAAATCAAGGATATAAAGAACATTCTTGAGGATAATGTTTGGACTGAGATGAACAGTACCAATTTTACTAACATAAGTAGCGTTCCCATTTGGTAGCTGTACTAACATGGAAGAATGGGATCTTTTGTGAACATGGGAAAAGAATTGTTCATTGCAAATTATATGGTCACTGGCACCCAAATTAATTATCCATGCATCAATTGAAATTGAATTCCTTTTTAAAAAAATGTACCTGAAAAACTCTCAATCTTGTTGCTAGTTCTTAGCTGGCTCAAAATTTTCACAATATTCTGATACTGGTCTTGGGTAATTATCGAGTGTGCCCCTTGGGTCCCTTGTGTTGAAACCTGATAAGTAGAAAGTTCTTTTTCCCTCTTTTCTTTATCATTAGGTTTCTCATGTAATTTCCAACATGTATTAACAGTATGATGTGGGCGCTTGTAATATTCACAAAATTTACCTTTGATTTTCGAATTTTGCCCATTTCCTCTTGATGACATGGCATTTCATGGTCCGTTAGATCCTTTTAATAATAGTGCTAAAGTGGCAAAATATGGGCCATTTGATGCGGTTGAATGGTTGGACTGATGATGGCCGTTGGATCCTATCCTCTAATCCTGGCCGTCCATCCTAGAAAGAGCTTTAGGGTTTCTAGCCTCCTACTCTATTTGTGCATTCGCCACTGGGTGGAGACGACCGAGAGACCCGACGCTCCCGAGGCTACAAAGCGGCGACTTCATTGAGGCTGGGAGTACGACACCTTCTATTCATGCTTGGTTGGCCATCACCAGCTGTTGACTCTCCTCTTGAACCGCTAGCTGGTAGATCCGACCGAGGGATGGCATCGGCTCCACTGCCAGAATTTGGGACCGAAAAGTTGAGTAGGTTTCGTTCAATACGAGCAAAAAATGGGTCACCTTCTCTATCTCCTTCATCACTTGATAGTGTCGAAGCATGCCTTTTGGTCCCTTGAGCTGCTCCTCGGTCGCCTCGAGCTCATTACACGGGGCCGAGAGTCGATCGAAGCAGGTGGTGATCGAAAATTTTCCTTGCTTTAATTCCGACAGGGCCTGAGTGAGCTAGAATAGCTTGGCTCGATCAAGCTTCCTATACATTCTTGCAAATGTTCTCTAAGTTCGAGTCCTCGGTTGGCGGGAGTCCGGCTACAACATCGAGAGTTTGGCAATTTTCAATCCAAGTGCAAACCAACTAGTTGCACTTACGCCAGTGTCACTATAGGCGGTTGTCGGTCAGAAAAGGGACGGCTCCGTCGAGGAAGTCGTCTTTGTCTTTGGTAACTAAGGCTTGCCGGAGGTCTCGGGCCCACGTATTGTAGTTGTTTGGTCTAGCGAGCTGCAGAATGATGAGGCATAGTTTTGGTCCATCGGCCGGCGAGTAGAGCGGGTCACCGAGGTCCGGGCGACTGCTGGCGGTTGGAGCAACATGTGGGAAGAACCCGAGTTGAAAATTTGGGTAGGAATGCGTCTTAAAACCCGTTTGATTGAATTCAAGTCTCTGACTCGGTGGTGGCTAGCTTGGCCCATCGTTTGGATGGAGATCGGGTGCGAAGGGGTCAGTCCAACGCCAGTCGGTTGGGTGCCCAGGCCCTGGACCGCTTCTTCTCCGGATGGGCCATGCTAGATCTATGATTGACTTGGTCCGGCAGCCCACTGGCCTTGAACCGGAAACCAGTGGATTGGTGGCCACTAGGCCGGCTGAGATGTTGAATCGGAACAAGTACGCCAAGATATTGAGTAGGTTGTTCTTCTCTAGTTGGAGTGTTTTGATCCGAAATCTGATTTCTGGTTGGGCTAGAATCATCCTCCAATGCAAGTATGTGCAGATTTTCATTGAAACTAGAACTTTGGTTTTTGGTCATGGTATCGTCAATGAATATACATGTGTGTGTGGATTCTTACCTAGATTACTAACTTTGTTTTACAGTTTGAGGTTTGCAACAACAGATTAGAGAATTAACCAGAGCAATCCAGAAGAATTTGTAGAAGCTAGGCCAGGAAGGGCTATTACGATACCATGACAGATAATGAAGAAGTTTGGAGGAATTATATTGTATTGCTATATCTTGTATACATGTACATAAGCTTATTTATAGTACAAAGGAGAAAGACGAAAATAGGTAAACTTATACAAGATTACAATTTCCTATTCCATCGAATCAATCATGGATTGGCTGAATCAATTAATCCCTAATCAAGATCGGTATCAGAATCATATCTCCAACATGTTTCACAAAAAAAAAACATTGTTCTTGTAAAACTCAGGGCAGACATTAACTCCGTAAGCAATGTCCGAATGACTGAAAACGTGAAACATGGTAAATACATATATAGAGAATACCACAAAAGGTAGGATACGAAAGGCATACTCACAAATTTATTTTATTTTATTTTTGCTAAATGCATAATCTTGCAATACACAAAATGATCAGAAATACCAATAATGGAGAACAAATCCTAATAAGGCACAAGTAGAGTGCTTAACCCAGATATAACAACAGGGGCCATCTTAACTGAAGGAAATAATTAATTTAGCTCATACAATAAAATAATAAGTTTTGACGATGATACAAATTCATTGGCAAACAAAACCACGGTGCATGCCAATCAATGAATGAGCAGAACAAACATTCATCACATAACAAATATTCTACAACGAGGATACAAAAAAATATTGATGCATCAGAACAGGAGCGAAAAGAAAATTCCTTACGATTATACTTGACACTCAATAACCTTACCAAAACGACCAAAAGCCCTAAAGCTTTTTGTGCTAATGCTTGGCAATTTCCCACGACAAACCATCCGCAAATATGTGATACCTGTCCTTCAGCATCTCCATGTCCTCGTTCAATTCCATTAGCAGTGTTAGTAGCGGCAGTTCCAGATTGAGAATCCATAAGGCAATTATCATTATAATTGTTGGAAAGCATGTTAGATAATATGAAAAAATAACAATTGTCGGAAATCTGTTGGAAACGATGAGAAAATAAGATTAATCATCTAAGGCATGCAAGCATTGTTCTTAAGAATAATTGCACCCCTTGGAATACGAAACTCAGCGCATAAGGCTCTAGCGGCTATCTTCCCAAGATATAATAAACCTTCTTCTATACTTCGCACTGAATATTAAAAGGAACGGGACAACGTTGCGTGTATAACCCAGAAAGAAAAGAAAATAAGAAGGAAAGGAAATCTCTTTATGAATTTTGTGGTTTGAGATTTTTATATTCAAACGAAAAAGAGCTGTTACAAATTTATTGATAATTAATAGATGACCGTTATATAGCCGTTTGAAAACAATGAAGAGTTTATGAAGAAATAAAATCAACGTTATAAAGCCATTACACGACCATTACAAAGCCATTATAAAACGTTACAAAACCTTTGTATATTAATAGCGGACAAAAACTGTCACAAATTGATGACAATAAAAAACCGTAACAAAATCAATAACTTTTAATATTTAAAAACTATTGAAATATCCAACATTTATTTGGTCCAATCAGATAATCAAGTGCCGGAAAGAAGTTGTGGTGGGCATGAAGAATGAAGCCACCAAGAGGAAGATGCAAGAACTTTATCAAAAAGCAAAACCAAGTTAGTTGATTGATTTCGTAGTGTAGTCAGCTGTTGCATAAACCTAATGCACAGTAGGCCGTAATCCTATTATTCCTTCTCAACAGACAAGAGACGGCGAACAGTGCAAGTATTGAATCCGTTTGATCTCCCAAAGACAGCAACGAGTCATAAGGCTTTGTGCGCCACAACTGCAAAAGCTCGCTAGGGTGATTTCGCGGAGCCCGGTTTAATGCGTATGGAGACCAAAAGTTCTAAGCCAACAATTTTGCCACGAAGAGATTGGTGTTTCTTGGACTTGGAATCAAGCAAGAGTAGCGTTGTTTATGGTCATCCTCTTAGCTAAAAATGATATAAGACAACTGGAATATGAGATTTGATAGAATTACTGCCAAATATTCTAAAAGTTGTTAGATGAAGGCATGGTTTAATATTTAAATATTTCAACACTCTCCCTAACGCTTAGTCTAGTTTTTTTGCGTAGTACTAAGCGTGAAAATATATAATCTGGGAGGGAAATAGGGTCCTAAATGATTTGAACTTAAGATCTCCAATTCTGATATCGTGTAAATTTTAAAATAGTTGGCAGTAGTTTCACCAAATGTCACATAGATGTTGATCATTAGAGTTGTATTCTAGGAGGTGATATTGATAATTCTTTGCCGGAAATTGTATATTGCAATCTATAATCAAGACCTTAATTTTTTGAGCAATCTTATGCAAATACAGTTTTATCCTCGTATTCCTTTGACTTTAAACCACGTAAGAACAAATTACCTAAACTCCGTTTGTTTGGCAGGAAATGAATAATTTGGATACTATTTTTCAAAAAATGACCCATTATATTGCTTGAAATAATTAGTAAATGATCAACAGCAATTTGTATCTAAATATTTTCGTGAACGATGAAAATATTTTTCATTACAATAACAAAAAATAAGAGAGGAATGTCATGAAGACAAGCGAAATTGAGATTGCAGATGAAAATATGATAAATTCACATGATTGGATTAATCAAATTTTTCGATCTGAAACAGCGCATGCGTGCTTTACAAATTTAATAAACTGGTCTTGTCAGATCATATATCAATTAGGCTACAGCTTAATAAGATCACATAAGTATCACAGCCAGATCCTATGGAAGCAAACCTGATGATTGAAAAACAGAAAGTGCCCTCTTAGCTATGACTCTAACTACGCTTTTACGTCTTGATTTTAGAGTCCTCTTAAGTAGCTATTCCTGTAATAATTAAGTAATTGGCACACTGAATTATGTTCAAGGTATACCCATATACAGAGCCACAACTGTTGCTCAGGACTTGGAGGGCCCATTGAACTTGAGCATCAAGGAGGAATCTTTCCATCACAGCCTTGGGTTCAACGTACGTTACCTTTTAAATTTTGGAAAAATGGTACAAATAATCCCTGAATTTTGGCCCAATATACAATTTGATTCTTAAACTTTTAATTTGTTCAATATAGTCCCTGAACTTTAACCCAATGTGCAATATGGTCCTTGAACTTTTGATACATGTTCAGTTCAATTCAATTCATGAACTATATGAAAATGTTTATGCAGTCCTTTCCATTAATTCAAATTTAAGGACTATATTAAACATTTTCATATAATTCAGAGACTAAATTGAATATGTTCCAAAAGTTCATGAATGACATTGAACAAATTAAAAGTTCAAGGACTACATCGAACATTGAGTTAAAGTTCAGGGATTACATTAAACAAATTAAAAGTTTATGGATCAAATTGCATATTAGGCCAAAGTTTAAGGACTGTTTTTGTCATTATCCTTTAATGTTTTTAGTCCTTTCAAATTTCAATTGAACTGCATCTAGGTGGTTTGCATTGTGAGAAACCAGGCCTTTTCCATGTGATAGATTAAGGGCTTAAATGATAACAATTCTATTTCCATATTTTTCTATTTTTTTGTTCCGAGAAACATATTTGAAACAAAAATCCGTTTGTTAATGCAACTTCATTTTTTTAAAATTTCCGGGACAAAATAGGTTTGAAACAGAAATGGAAAGTAAAATTTTTTTTACTTTTCTTTTTCTAAGAACTATTTCTTATCGCTCACCCTCACTACTCACCACTGCCCCCCACTACCGCCGACCGGCCGTCAGGAATAGAAATTTAGGCATACCCTATCAAATGAATTTCTATTCTAGGAACAAAAATTTTGTATTGTTATCAAACGTTACTTTTTGCTCGAAAACTCATCCAAGAAATAGATCTAGAAATTGAGCCAAGAAAGAAAATGATTTTCATTCACACACAATTTTGCGCTTTCAAATTTCAATTTCCACAGGCGGAAGTTCTTAATATTCTCCATCCAAGACCTTACAATCGCTGCATCATATCATGGCAATTCATATTTCCTGGCCCATGTTTACATCCCATGTCATTGTTTGTAATTAGCTTTTGGCCCTTTTCATATAGAATTTTGTCCGATCAGTGTTCATCGATCTAAAAGGTTAGAACCATCAGACGAACCTAAACACTTATCTCACTTGGAGTTCGAATTTGACCTTAGACAAAAAAAAATTAAGCGGCTACATGTATACATGTTAAAGACATACTAACCTTCTAGTATCATTGTATTGACACCCAAACATGACCAAATTTTTTTTGTCAATATGACACTGTCACAAAGTTCCGTTTTAAAATAACTAGATAATTGAAGAATTGGTGATGACGCCAATACGAGCTTAGTGTTGACCGATTATACCATCGATGAATTGTCGATGACCACGATTTGCAATAATCAACATGATGCCGATACACAAATTTGGTGTTCAAACTATCGATAACTTGTTGATGACCATGATTATCGATGATTATGGTATAGTTATCGAATAGTTGACGATTGACAGTTAGATAAATGTTGAAGGCAAAAACTAAAAATGGATCAACATATACATTTGACAATTAGCGGTTAGATCCAGAGACAATTAAGAAGTCATGAGCGCTTTGTGGAAAAGATTGACAAGTAATCTTGGAGGGCAACCATGGAAGTTGACTTTAGCAACAAGTGAAGATTTATGACCGCTTATAGATTATGTAAGCATGTAATCATAATGCCCGATCATGGAGCCTAAAATTGTGGAGTTGCAATTGTAACTTCTAATTCGAATATTTAATCGCTAAGGAGCGATTATAATTTGTCATAGACTATATAAGCTGTGTCGAATTATTGTAGAAAGGCCTTCACAATTTATCAACACAATTATGTATCTTTCAGATTGTTAATTTATCTTTTCAGTTCATGCATTTACGAGTACTTAATTCTAGTTCTTTAATCCGAATTTTACTTCCCGTCCGAATTGACACGGAACCCATTTCAACTAAAATTCAAAGATCAACTTTTGGTGAAATAAATTTCTTATGTGGAGCTATTTATTCTCAGATTGACACCGTAAGAACGTGACTTTTGGATCGGAATTGTCACTAGATCTATCAAAATTAATCATAGACCCATTTCTTAATGCATATTTGATGTATTGAGTTACTATATGCATTAGTTATATTCAGTAAATAGGTCATAAATGGATTTAAAATGGTAAGACTTAAAATAATATGAGTGTTAAATGGGTTTACAACTTACATGAATGATTCTTGGATTTGAATCCAAAATTGTCTTTTCTTAATCCTAATGATATAAGACAATCCAAATTGATATATAACTAATTATGTATTGATGCTTTTCCATGAAAAAAATCTCTTCTCAATTTCCATTATAACATCAAATAGAAGTATATGTAAACCCAGAACATAAATTGTTATACAATTATCTAATTGGATATCCTATCTATATAAAATGCTTATAGAGAATTATCAATAAATTGTAATGCTTCAATTTTTCATTCAATAGATGGAATAGAAAATGGAAATTTTGAAATTCAACGCACCTCCATAAATCTCATTCATTTTTGTTTCGCCCTTATTTGATTTCGCGTTCGTTCACTTCATGTTCTTACTTTAATTTGTGTATGAATTTTTCTATATCGACCCAACCCGACTCATCCCTTCAACGGGTCCATTGGTCACTCTTACTCCAAATTGAAGTGGTCAAAAGGAGCCTTTGCCGAAATCTTCTAAATCGCATACCAAAACGCAAAAAAAAAAGGAAAAAAGGAAAAAAGCGAAAACACAGCCGAGAACAGATATCCAAAATCCCAAAGCAGCAGAACGACCGGTTCGCGTGTGAATGCGACATCGGGATTGAAGTCCACAGTGCGCCAACGGAATCAAAGGTCAATGGCGAAAGCAAAAACTCAACAAAACCCGAAACCGAAAAAGTGGAATTTTTCGACGGAACATCTACGGTTGAGCCCCCCGAACGAAAGACCGCGCCTGGACTCCCCACACCACCACCACCACCACCACCAGTCACCACCACCCTCCTCCGCGTCTTCTCCGAAAGCGATTTCCTCGAGCCACGCAGCGCGCAAAACGGACCAGAGCGAGACGGAGACGCGAAGGCCTTCACCGAACCGAATTCCCCGCCGTCGAATCTCGAGCCCCGCCGCCGAATCTCCGATGATGGCTGCCGCCATGGCGGCTTCCGAGGGTTTCTAGGGTTTCCGCGGGCGACCCGAGGAGGAGGAGGAGGAGAGGGAGGGGTTTTCTCTCGATGGAAATGCCCGGGAGGCGATCCAACTACACCCTCCTCAACCAGTTCCCCGACGACCAGCTCCCCGCCACCGGCGCTCCTCCCCCCCCTTACTACGAGTCCTCGCTCTCCGGCGACAGCAAGAACGCCAAGGGGAAGGCCGAGAGGGGCTTCGATTGGGACGCCGCCGGCGATCACCGGGGCAACCGGATCGGGAGCCTGTACGCTCCGATCCCGCTGCAGAGGGAGTCGAGCGGGAGCAGCTTCGGCGAGAGCTCGCTCTCCGGAGAGTACTATGCGCCTACCCTGTCGACGGCGGCGGCGGCGAACGACGTGGATGTGTTCGGCTATGGGCACGAGGACGGGTATAGAATTGGGGGCGGCGGCGGTGTGGCAGGGGAACTGAGGGCGAAAGGGATGGAGGTGGCCGTGGCCGTGGCCGTGGCGGCAGGCGGGGGAGGATCGTCGTCGGGGAAGAGCTGGGCGCAGCAAACGGAGGAGAGCTATCAGTTGCAGTTGGCTTTGGCGCTCAGGCTCTCGTCCGAAGCCACTTGCGCCGATGATCCAAACTTTTTAGATCCTGTTCCCGATGAGTCTGCTTCGAGGTCTTCATCTCCGGGTTCAGCTGAGGCAGTGTCGCATCGCTTCTGGGTACTTCTTTTCTCTACCTTTTCCTTTGTCCTCGTTTTAATTTAGGTACTCGGTCATCTGAGGTGGATATTCGAATTCGCCCACTAATTCCTTATCTACGTGTACGCTGAAATCAATTTGGTCATCGGGAGTATAGGTTGTTGAGTTTTGGAGTATGTGGAGTTCAGTGACCTTCAATTTTGAAAACATCTCAGCATAGTAGATATGTTGCTGTGGTTTATTCTCTGGTGGAGTACCTTATCCATTATCATTATGAGCTTAAGTGTAGTTTATCGATCCTTTTGTTTTTGATAGAACTGTAAGTGTTTTCTGAAATAAGACACCTGTTCAGTGCTTTGTTTATAATCAGGCATTCATCATTGTCCTTGGATATAGAATCCTATAGAGGAACATGGACATGGTTGAGGGCCTTTGGTCATATAACTGTGGTTTATTCTCTGGTGGAGTACCTTGTCCATCATCATTTTATAATATCTTTATTTTATGGTTCCTTTAAAGGTAACAAGACTTTACCAACAAAAGTGGTTATTTTTCTTATTCTTTCTTTTTTTTTCCCTCTATAATTATCTGTCCTCGACTCCTCATACATTTTAGCAAGCATATTACCCGGATAATTATGCTTAATGAGTTGTAGCATATAGTTTATGATTTGGCCACAAACTAGGATAATATTAGTTTAGGTAAGATGAAGCTCTCACTTGATCATGTTGTTGTGGAAAACATACTTTCAAATTGATATAAGGCCTGATAAGAACGCCAAGCTCATTGTGTCCATATGTTACATTTTGTATTATATGGCATTTATGAAATATGCAAATTGTGTAGATACTTCTATTACATATGTATCTTGATCGATACTATGTATAAACATGATCATCTCGTCTAGATGCTATCCCTTTACTGTTTGTTGATTAGTTTTGATGTATTAGTACGGGGAAGGCATATTTTACCCTATTGTAGGAAATATTATAACATATTGAGGCGACCAGCCTTTTCTAAGTGATCTTCTAACAAATTTTAGTTTGCTAATATAGTTTTTCCTATTCGGGGTTTTTCCTTATATCAGATGAAAGTCCAAGGAATACTCATGTCATCATCCTCTTATTAGTTTTAGGCATATGGAGTTTATTGTTTCTTTATGGAAGGTGGTGTCATACTGCAATTTCAAAAAGCTTCTTGGACCCATTGCCTTTTCCACCTCCCAAAATTGATTATTAGAAAGGACATATCCGCATGTTTTATACACTAATGGCTCTACAATTAAGTAAGATGAAAACTTCTGCTTGTGCAAAAGGGGAACATAGTGACAATTTCGGTTGAATCCAGACTTGTATGACAAATATATTACATTAGTAGTCATTTTCTACTTAGCAGCCAATACATCATGCCTACAAAAAAAAAATAAAGAGATTGTGGTTCACCATGTTTGCTTCTAACTTTCTAGTCAACCCATCTTTCGAGATCAGGATATGTAAATGATGTCCAAACTATGTGGTCCGTTAGCATGACAGCCCATTGCTTCAATAGTTGTATGCCATGATCAAGAGCTGAAATGGTGTGAGCCTTGTACCTAAAACTTGTGGGACAATGGTTCTTGGGAGTGTTCATAGAACAAAGCTCTCCAACTTTGTAGTTCACGATAAACATCATCTCAACGAAGTATAGTTACATTAACCGGTGTTACTATTTGCCCTGATATTTTCTCGAATTTCCTTTTAGATCTTGTTCTTGTCCTTTGGCTTCCGCAGCACAAAGGTCTTTCCTTGTTTGACAAGGACGAGAAGAATGAAAGTTTAGGTTACACCTAGTGATTGACGTGATGTAAACCAGTGTATGATAAATTTTTACACAGCAACTGACAAATTACCTTGAGCTGGACACAGAAGAGGTCATTGAAAGCTTTTCTAAGGCCAGGCATGCAATGTTAGCTTAATTTTGGTTAGAGAAGTTCCATTTTTATAGCAATAGTGAGATGACTTCTGCCAGCATAGGAAGCTCTGATGTAGTTTGTTGCCTCTTCTAATATCACCTTGCATCTGGAAAGGGGTGCCTGTATAAAAATGTTGTATGGACGTACAATGTACCTTTCCCAGTCTTCATGCATTGAACATTCATACCTATCTGTGGCCTTTTTGTTTCTTTTCTTTCTTTATTTGGGTATTGTAGGTAGGGGTGGAGTAGTCAATCTGGCAAGATGAATTAGAGTCTTTGGATGAAGAATGGATATGTCCTTTCCATACAGTAAATTTCCATTTTCGTGGATGGTCTCACATCTTTATTTTCTTGGGAGTTGGGATCGTGGGGACTGGATCTTGTGGGATGCTGTTTGTGGATTCATGTCACGGTATGATAATGGCCTTCATATGAAAGACGTAGATTTTTTTGTGCAGTTCTATTCAGACTTTCAAGATAGTGTCCCCAACTATAAATCCGTCGATAAACACAACAATTTGCTTAGTAAATCAAGAAGGGAAGACTTGTCGACATAAAGAGAACCGAGATGGTTGTGTATATAGTAAATACTAATCATAGCATGTTTCCTTTCGTTAATTTCTGAAGCTTGTAGCTGATTAGTGATTGATTCTTATGTTAGAGAAGTCAAATAAAGGAGAATTAATCTTCTTGAGGTGTTGTTTTGCATGAGTCTGATTAACCCATTAAACTTGATTGTCTTATCTCTGTCTTTGGAAGAACACTATGACGAGTTAATGTTTTTGGTATAGTTTCCTCTTCTTCTATTTCTTCTACTTCCTTTCTTCTGTACCTTTTGGTTGATTGATGCATGCTCGTGTAGTCATTATTGTTGCTCAAGTTTCTTTTGTCATAATGCTGTAATTGTTTATCAGGTAAATGGCTGCCTGTCATACTCTGACAAAATTCCTGATGGGTTTTACCTTATACATGGGATGAATCCTTATGTGTGGACAGTATGTACTGATTTGCTGGAGAATGGTAGAATTCCAACGATTGAATCTCTCAAGTCTGTTGATCCTTCCGCCAACTCTTTGATGGAAGTGGTTCTGATTGATCGGCGCAGTGACCCAAGCTTAAAAGAAAACCAGAATAGGGTTCTTGGCATATCCCATGGTTGCATAACCACTAAAGAGGTTGTAGATCAACTTGCTAAGTTTGTTTGCAGTCTTATGGGGTATGTTTCAAGTTTCTAATCTGGTCTTGCCCATATGTATAATATGATTGTTTGTATTGATTTAATCGCTCTCTGTCACTCGTCTTGAAGGGGCTCAGCTTCTGGGGGAGAGGATGACTTAATTTCAATTTGGATGGAATGCAGTCACGATCTTAAGGATTGCTTAGGATCTGTTGTTGTTCCAATAGGTAGCCTCTCAGTTGGTCTCTGCAGGCATCGCGCCTTACTTTTCAAAGTAAGGTTCTTAATATATATGATGCATTATTTCAATATGGGTTTAGGATGTTGTATTTTGATAAACATGAATTGATCCTTTTTATTATAATATGGTTTAATCACGCTGAATTTTGTTTTTAATACCTTTGATGGAGCAAACATTGTTCTTTAGCCATTCTTCTTGAGGTACATATCTGATTTTCTGGTTTTACGCGAAATTTGTTAAACCATTCAGGACCTTTTTTATCTATCCCGTATGAGTTACAGAGATGTATGATCAATTTAACATTGATTTATGCTAGAATAGAATTCTAATACACTTGACATCTATATTTGTAGGTACTTGCTGACATGATTGATTTACCATGTCGAATTGCAAAGGGATGCAAATACTGTACAAGAGAGGATGCTGCATCTTGTCTTGTCCGTTTTGGACTTGAAAGGTATTTTTTTTTTTTGCATTTTGCAATTTATAAATCTGGAGAACGGTCATATGAGCAAGCTTTTTTCTGTCATGATCATATTAGGATTGATATAGCCGACCCACTTGGTGGGTGGTTGTTGTTGTTGTTGTGTTAATACACTAGATTGTTGCGGGATAGCCATAAGAGGTAGGACTATACCAATAATATATTACAAGATTATATTTCAATATCATACGAAAAGTTAAGTAATTTAAGGTGACGCTAATTTAGATGTACATGTTGAATATAAATATTTCACACAACTATCTTGACAACAAATTAATAGCATTTAAAAGTACTTATGGGACCTCCAGCATAAGGCCTATATATAAATATATATATATATATATATATTACAATTCTTATTAGGAAAAAATAGAAAAAACTTCAATAAGAACAATTGAACTCATATTGATGCAGTGTTACAATCATGTTGATCCAATATCTAGTAAATGAAGATAGGGAAGATCTCCATCAAGATTCTCCACTCCAGATATAATATGTTTTATTATTCTTAACCTGGAAAAATTAGTTAACTAATATTATAAGCTGTCTAATGGAATTTTTGAAGTACTATACCCAATTACCTAGAGAAAGTAAAATTTATTAGTAGAAACTTCAGGAATTCACACAAACAAAAAAAGATTGACATTAGAGAGTCGAGAGTTTTTAAAATCACATTTTTCCACTTGCAAATGGGAATTGCTTAGAGTCTGTTTTGAATACTTCAAGATAGTTCACTTGCATATTTAAGTCAACTCACATCATGAGAGGAAACAAGTATATCACCTCTCTCAATCAAAATAACAAACTATAGGAAGAGGAAATTCCCAGACAAATGAAAATAAAAAAAAGTCTATAAAAGTAAGAACATGTGGATAAAGAGCCATTTGAAGTAGAAAATAACTTCTTAAGGATGTTTGGCTATCATGGATGTTGGACGTTCATGCTTGCTCCTTCACAACTTTCTCTATTTCTTCCATCGACAAATTAGGGAAAATGAGAGAAGTTGGAGACCTAGTGTCGGAGGAAGAACATAAGACAAACTAAGATATGAGAAATGGTAACAATTAGAAGAGAGATTAATGCAATAAAAATGTTCAAAAGATGTTGAAAAAGATGAATAAACTATTGCCTTAATGGAGATTAATTTGGTAGGCAATGATACACCATTAATATGGTAACAAATTAATGAAATTAATTACCATGGATTAATGAAACAATTGATTAGGTATAAACGTCAATATTCATGAAGTTCATGTATATTGTAATCTGAACGACAACAAACTGGAGTTTGAGAAAAAGACTAAAAATGCTGAGTTGGCCATAGATTAGAGCTTGTTAAAATTGCTTAGAATGGCTAAAGTCCCTTGAAAAGTTTTCATTTTCATTAATATGTAAATTGGGATCGCATTTTCATCTTTGATCAGTATATCATTGAGCAGTGAATGTCAACCACATTAATAAAGTATTATGAGCTTCTCTCCTGATGGTTTCATGTTTGCCTTGCAGTTTATAATGCTGAGATTTATACAGCTTTGCTTAGTCTTGCATTTTTCAATCCATTGTCATAGGAATGGAGAGTTTTGCTGTCTCCAATGCATAATCATTATCTTGGAGAAATGGTGGTGACTTTTGATGAGCTGGTGTCTTTGTGGCAGGGAGTATCTTGTTGATTTGATTGGGAAGCCTGGTCATTTGTGTGAGCCTAGTTCTTTGCTGAATGGACCATTATCCATCTCAATATCATCACCACTACGGTTTCCGCGTCTTAAACCTAGTGACCCAACAATTGATTTCAGGTCATTAGCCAAACAGTATTTCACGGATTGCCACATGCTTGATCTTGTATTCGATGATCCTTCTACAGGTTATAAAATCTTACCTTTGTGGCTGCAAACTCTCTTTTCCTTCTCAGACGTTGATATCTTGTGGATTGTTTATTTTCATAGTTGTCATGGCTAGTGCTCACGGAATCACGAAACTAGGCATAAAGCAAGTGGGGTTCGAAGCTGGCCGTATGCTCACCGCGATGATAATTTGTTGCCCAAATATTCTGGTTTCTTTGCGTTCATTGTTCAAAAGAGACTTTTTCTGTCTCTCATTTTTTTGCAGTTGTTTTTTGTTTCTGGTGTTATAACTTCATCGATGCCATCCATTTAGGTGATTCGCAATATTTCAGTTCCATTGTAGTTGCTGAGGGTCTGTAGAGGATATGTTTCAGAGATCATCTGCCAAAATGCAGATGCTATAAAATAGAGTTAGTACTGTACTTTATATGTCCCTGAAACTGACAGTATGCTATATGGAACACTTGCATTTATATAGGCTACTTATATAACAATCTTGATGTGCCTTCCCTGTCACAAACCTGGTTGGGTTCTCAACATCTGCTTATCTTTTACATATTTATCTCTGAATCCTCCATCTGAAAATATGGATGTAAAAAAAACTCTGTTTGATTTCTTTCCTTTTTTTTTATGTTTTTTGATAAACTAAAGAGTTAGTTTTATTTAAATGGTTCCTTTTCAAACGGATCTCCTTTTTTTGTTACAATGCTTGCTTGTGATTACATCTGGAGGGCTGAAAATTATATGTATGCTGCCAACCATCCTGAAGTCCCCTTTAGCGCCTTACATGGCGCAATTATATAGGTTTTTGGGCTGCTGCAGTAGACTGATTGCTTAGCCACACTTTCCTAGTTCAACAATACCTTAGGACTGCTAACTTTATCCTTAATATACCATCATTCATTCTCTTCTTTCCTCCTTTTTTAGACTCTAATATAGCAAATCTCCTCCAAAGTTGTTAGCATCCCATTGCAGTGATTAACCAGTCATTGGGGATTCAGCAGATAGCCTTCTGCGTTCCCGTCTGTTTCCTCCATTCCTCCATCTTGATCCCTTCAATCACCCTCCCTCTTCTTCTCTCTCTATAGTCTCTGTTACTTTGGTTCTGTAGATAGGGAACATTGTCATGAAAATATCACAGAAAGAGCCAGTATTTTCTGTATTATCTTTTTTGTAACTAAAAATAAACAAAACCGTCATGCGACCAACCTTTCTCTGGTATGGGGACGGACTCGTATCGTTACTTTTTGCAACTATGGAAAGTGGGGTTTGAAGAAACCTGTCTTACAAAGCTTCCTCTTTTAAATGCTCGTGACCTGCTAAAGTGATCATATTTCCATTGCTAGGGTAGTCAAATTTTTCAGTTGCCCATATTTGACAGCATAGTGGGAAGGCTGTCATTATTTTACAGTACAAACAAAGACTTGGTTAGTCTAGCATGCTAGACCCCACTCACAAGCCATTCATTTGCCGCCATAGGTATTGTTGGTGAAGATTTGCCCAGAGTTCCTATGTATCCGCAGTCTGATATAAGGGATATGGAAAGAAGTGGCACCATGCAAAGCTCAAGCAGCAGTGATGAAAACCCACAGTTGCTGCCGCATAAAAAAGCTGCTGAACCAAGTGCTCAGGAAGCTGATTCCCAACAATTTAAGTCTTGCAGTCCTCCACAAAATATCGTAACTTCTGCAAAAATTGGTGGGGATCCAATTCCCCGTAAGAACATCCCTCCAAGTGGGGATCCAATTCCCCGTAAGAACATCCCTCCAAGTGGGCATCCAGGTTCTCAACTAATAATAGCCATGCCTGATCCAAGAGTGGATGCCTCTAGAGATTCAAGGTTTGCCGATGGAGGACTGTTGATACCTCAAGAAGTATCACTTGATATAGAGGATTTAAAAATTCCTTGGAGTGATCTTGAATTAAAGGAGAGAATCGGAGCAGGTATTGTTACCCTTTTTGGTCAAATAGCAGTTCAGATGTTCAAGTATTAATTAAGTGGTTCAGCAAAAGGAGTAGTAATATGGTGGAATTTCCTTTCTGCTCTTATGGTACATCCAAATATTGGGAAGAACTGTTTTTGGATCTGATCTGATGTCACTGCAGGGTCCTTTGGAACGGTTCATCGTGCTGACTGGCATGGATCGGTAAGCAAATTACCTTGGTGTCTAGCCGTGGGAATGTGGAAGAAAAATATTCTCTTCGAATGTGGCTTCAGTGTTTTATGGTTCCTTACGAGTGTCCTGGCAGTAGTATGTTCATCACATAACACTTCATTATTATCTAAAAAAGGGTGTGGTCTAGTTAGGATGGTGAAGGCCCCAATGGAAATGATAATGATGCTTCAATTAAATGCTCCTTTTGCAGTTCAAAGCTAGTCAATAAATTTTGCATAGGGTGATAAAATGTGTGAGGTATGCATGGCACCTGCGGCAATGTATTGTTGTTTCTTGTATAGTCAACTGTGTAATAAGGCATGAACTGACGTTTGTGCTTGCTTGCATCTGGGTGCATCTCATTGTGGACCAGCCTTCTCACATTATCTGTCATGTAGTGTAGTGCCGTTGGGATATTTTCAAGAATTTTCCCTTTTAGTTTAGCGATAGGTTATCTACTACTTCATCTGGCAAGTTTTTTTCACTTTATTTCCAGGAAGTTGCAGTGAAGATTCTCATGGAACAGGATTTTCATGCGGAACGCTTCAAGGAATTTTTGAGGGAGGTATGCCACAACTGTTTTTTTTTGTCAAAATGCTGCAACTTAGGTTGTTCCAAATTGCGCTCTTCATTGTCGATATATATGAAAGATTACTTGCTCTACGTAGTTATCTTAATTCTGGTTTTATTTTGTACTTTTATGTTCACTGTTCTGGTGATTGCCAGGTTGCCATAATGAAACGGTTGCGGCATCCAAATATAGTTCTCTTTATGGGTGCAGTCACTGAGCCTCCGAAATTGTCCATAGTAACTGAATATTTATCAAGGTTTAATTTTCTTTGTAGTTACCCACCTGCAAAAGTTTGTATAATTGTAAATTTGCGAATTTTTTAGCAGGAAGTTTCATTTATTAGTATATTATATTGCAGAGGTAGCTTGTACAGGATTTTACATAAACCTGGTGCGAGAGAAGTATTGGATGAGAGACGTAGGTTGAACATGGCACTCGATGTGGTATGCACTCATTAACTTGGTTTTGCAGATTTTTAATTTATGTTATGTGCCATCTTCTTTCTATTTCCTTATGAAATTCTCCTTTGGTTTGCTATTTATCCAAGTATATACCTTTTTTATCAGGCAAAAGGAATGAATTATCTTCACAAACGCAATCCTCCAATCGTTCATCGCGATCTGAAATCTCCAAATCTTTTGGTCGACAAAAAGTATACAGTTAAGGTGGGACTCAGATTTTCTCCAGGTCACAATAGATGCTTACTCAGTTTCCTTGTTGCATTTGGACAGATTTATCAGGATGATTTGTTTACTCTCTTTTAAAAGTTGTCCAAAGGAAGAGGCCTTTTGGCCATTGGGATTAGTCTGGGGCTTGGAAGTGTGGACCAATATGTTTTACTGAGTTAAAAAAAGAAAAAAAACAGACATCCATTCAAAATGACCACTCTGCATCCATGCTGAAGTAGTTAATTCTTCCAATAATTTATGTGTCTACTGATTCAAAAGATGCTCTTGAATCATGAGTTCTTTACTGATCACTTATAATTTTAATCTTTATTGGCTTCTCTGATCTTTAGGTTTGTGATTTTGGTCTTTCCCGTCTTAAGCCAAGGACGTTTCTCTCATCAAAGTCAGCAGCAGGAACCGTAAGTAGTATTATGCTTGAGATTCTATAAAGTACTTGAATCTTGTTCAGCCTTTTCTCTCTCCCCGCAATCATGTTTGCTAATTGATGGATTTGATTGCATTTTGTTAGCCTGAGTGGATGGCACCAGAGGTTCTCCGTGACGAGCCATCAAATGAAAAGTCGGATGTTTATAGCTTTGGAGTAATCTTGTGGGAGCTTGCAACACTGCAACAACCGTGGAGTAATTTAAATCCTGCACAGGTCTGTTTGGTGAAATTATTTAAGATTTGAGAATTGAGTGGAAGATACACTGATACAGAACTGTTTGCTTAAATTTAAAGATGGAGCAAAACTTTGAAGAAAAATCATCACCTTCTGATCTCACAGAACATTTGTTGCTAGGAAGAGGGCAATGACATGAGAAGTGGGAAACTACTCGTGGTATGTTTGGTTCATCGAGTGAAATTGGACAAATAGAATAGCTATTTAATGGCAATAGAATAGAGAAGAAATAGGCTAGATTGGTCGACCAGAAGGACCAGAAACATAAAATCTTGAGTTGTAAGACTCCATTTCTGGATATTACACTTTCCATTAAATTTAGAGGTAGCGTGGATCTACAAAATCTTGAGTGATAGCTGATTTATCTTAAGTTGATGGGGATTACACATTTTGGAGCTCTTCTTTTATTCTTTTTAGGTGCTTCTACTGAAAGTCTAGACGTTTTTTTCTTATCCAGCTATAATGTGAGATGCTTATTTTTTTTCACTTGTAGGTTGTGGCGGCAGTTGGTTTCAAAGGGAGAAGGCTTGAGATTCCACGAGATTTGAACTCTCAAGTGGCTTCTATTATTGAGACCTGCTGGATCAAGTGAGTGCTCTCTCTCTCTCTCTCTCTCTCTCTCTCTCTCTCTCTCTCTCTCTAAATGTTGGTATGAGTGGACATGCTTGCGTTGGGTAACTGATATATATGAGTGTGTAAGTGGAGTTGGTAAATCTAGGGTGAATTTTCACATTACCTACTAGATATTAATTGTGCTTCATCCATGACAAAAATGACTCAATTGCAGCGAACCTTGGAAACGACCATCTTTCTCCAATATTATGGAATCTTTGAAGCCATTGGTCAAACCTCCATTGCCTCAACAAAGTCATGTAAACATGCCGCTAATTACCTAGACGAATGCTGCCTGAGGAGTGTTGATATGACTTGGGACTTTTTGGGGTGATGCCCAGCGGTCATGCAAACCTTGTGATCATCTGCGGTGCGCTTCTTTTGTATAATTATCTCTATGTCTAATCATTTATTTATCTCAACAGAATTCTTACATCTGGAAAAGGGGAAAGTGTAAAATCTGAAATTGGCTGCAAAATCATAATCCTACTTTATGATTTTGTAAGTCCACACTTTCCTATGAAAGCGTAACCAATGACGATTGGATACCGTGCGAGCACAGAAATAGGACAGCCTACAATTTCCTTGTTTTCTGTTCCTGCTCAGGCTGCCATGTGACCTCTGAGATGTGTGTGTAGCTGCCCTCTTAAAAGACTTAAAGCTGTGAATAATGAGTGGCTGTTGATATTTTAGTCATTTGGGCTCTTCCAATGAATAGCATGAGCAATGTCACTCATAGTTTTTCTTAGACCACGTCAGACTCACACAGGAATATCTTTGAGGCCGTTTTTTACCTACTCTTTTGCGAGTAGTGGTGGCAATTCTCAAATATAGTATGGCATCTATATGCTTCAAGATCTTGTTAGCTCGTATTTCGTGATATGTTCTAATATGTCCCTTTTGGCTATTTGCAGAATCTTTCTTGTACATGTCTCTTCGTCGTCAAGGATTCTGACTATCACACTAAAGTTGCCCTGACAAAGTTAGGATCACTATTTTTCTGATTCCCGTCAGAACATTATTCTCGCATTCCGTCATATCATATTGGTAAGATGTATAGTTATTCCTCTTATAATTTTGTATGTAAAGGTTGTATCTACAATTGTTGATTGAGGGAACACTTACGACGGCTAGAAGTTGGAGCATTTTGCGAAAGCCAAATTCTTTTCTGTTCTTGTGGTTGTTTTTTTTAACTCTCTTTCTGCGTCTGGCCCTAGACAGGATTTGCTGGAAGGTGTTGGCAATGCTACCTGTAAAGACTAAGTTCAAACTCGGTGCCGACTTACTAAAAGTCGAAAATAGCCTTGGGAAACTAATGTCTCCTCAAATTCCTGACCTGAATGTGGGTTAAAATTACCCTATAACATCTCAAAACCATCCGACCCATGTTTTTAGGAAGTTACACTTTTCATCCATAAAGGCACACCTTTCATGCATGCGCATGCCAGAGTCGAGGGAAGTATCCTCTGTCAAAAACCACTTTTTTGTGCTAACACAAACATGAGTTGGAAAATGGAGTCCTAGTCAACGTGTGAAATATATTCTAATTCAATCGAACTCAATATATTTTGTCGTCTCCTTAGATATGTCTGGATCAACTCGGAATAGCCCCTCAAGTTTTGAAAGCAGATTAAGATTTACTCTTAACGTTTCATAGGCGGTTTGATATATAGGGGAAATTGTCCAATCAATCCTAAAATTATTGTTTGAATGCTTTTCGATCATAAAATTTTCATTTTTCCTAATTAAGTCCTCAATATTTACACAAAATTTCAATATAGTCTTTCCGCCTAATTTCGCTGGCGCGATGGCAAGCCACGTAGAATGGCTAGTGATGACTAGACTGTCAAGATAGTGATTTCGAACGAAAATTGAATTGAATAATTATATTGGAATTTCGCACAAATTTTTAGGGCAAATGATAAGATTGGAAAGTTTAGGACTTACAATAAGTTTAGGGACTGAACAGGTAATTTTTCCATTTGAGAATTATTAGTTTTTAGAAGTTCTTGAGATAAAAATTATCACCTTTTGAAGATAATTTAACAAAGCTTAGCAGGGTCCTCTCTTCGGGACTGGCATTTAATTTGCATTTATAACTTGTCCATCCGTTCACTATATAACCCAAGTTTCATTTATTTGGATGATTCTATTTGATCTCAATATATTATAGGTTCAGAACAAATTCTCTTGACTCGTAAATAGTTGGAATCAAGCTTGGTCATGTCGTGGAATTATTGGGCAAAAAAACGACATGTCTATAGTGAAACTGAGGCTGCCTCATTGAAAACACCAGACGTCGGTTTTATCCCAACCACCACTCTCCTTCGCTACTTGGTCGGAGTAGAATCCATCGCCGATCAAAGGGCAAGCTCTGTTTCACTCGATTCATGTCTTGCGCGCATACGAAGAAAGCCCCAACAGATTGTAGAAATCCAATCAAGTCCGGATAGGATCCCATCCCAAATGTGGTTGGTGTTGGACCGCTATTTTTTATCTTTGGTTAGTCAAGTTAAATGTCACATGCTAATAATCTTTCGGGCGCATGCTAATAATCTATCGGGTGCCAATATGACGGATGAGAATAACCGGAAACAAACTTGTCATTCAATATATTTGCTAGAAATTACTAAGTAGGCGTGTAAAATTTTATTTTTATCGACCATTCTTCAAATCCTATCCCAAGATCACTCAATATTTTTTTTAAACTCACTCTTGAACTGTACCCAAGTTCATAAGAAATTTCTTTTGAGCGGTGGTAGTCCTAGGATTATACATCAAAGACGCCAAGTTTCTATCGAATTGGGTCCTTATAATGAGTTTGTTTAGGGTGATATCATATTGACGAATCAAATTCCAAACTCTAACTCTCCATAATTTGAGCCTACCCTGAGAATTTTGAATTTGACTAGATTGAAAAATCAAGCGCTGCATTTTCTTTGTTGCTGGGCTCTAAAACTATTCATGGTCCAACTAGAGAAAATTCATGTAGTTGTACTAATTCTTGCCGTTTGAGTCGCTTAGATTTCTTAGCTCACCTCACGATAAAAATATTATGGGAGTTATATTGGAATTAGGAGAGTCAATAAAATCAAATATACTTGCGCCGCTACATGAAGTTTTGAATGGATTTGAGGAGGACAAACAGATTGGTGTTACAGTAATTGATTATGTCAAGATAGTTGCTGGTGCAAGAATGGCGATTGTTGCTTCTTCATGCATGAAGCAACACTATTTCTTTACTCAGTGGAAACCGCATGCGCCCACCCAACCATCGAATACTGATGTAGATCCAGATTTATAGTGCGGTTATACTGTAATTGTCTTATCTCGGTAGTATTCTAGGTGTTAATCTTTACAATATTGTGTTTATTTTATTAGGTAACTATCGTTTACTGGTGACATTACAAATACCGTTAATATAAAATTCTTGCTTAATGTTCCATGAATCGAATTGACAATATTGGATTGTTACTAAGAGTTCCTGTCTCCTCCTTTTTCTTATCTTTTCTTTGGTCCTCTCTTTTCTTTGTTTTCTACATTCTTTATTAATACTTCTACGTGCATTCAGATGAATGTTCATGTTCCCAGTTTTGGGGGAAATTACCAAAAAAGTCTCAAGACACATTGCATTTGTGTCAATTCAGTCATAAATCTTTCAATTTAGCCAATTAGCTTAGTCCCAAAAAAATTTTTAATATTTTAATAATTTCGGTAAATTTTGGCTAAAAATCTCTAACGTAGCAATCTGTCAACATTAACAGTCCTATGTGTCACAGTTGGCACTAATGTGGACACTTTTTAAAATTTTTAAATTTTTTTTTTCTTCTCTTTATTTCCTAGACACCTTGGCCAGCCACAAGCAAGGACCGCGACGCCCTCGCTTAGATCTAAACGAGGGCCGCAAAGCAAGCAAGGGCATCATGGTCCTCTCCTGGATCTGAGGGCGAGTCGTGACCCTCGCCTAGATTGGGCGAGGGTCGCCGGCCTAGGGTTAGAAAAAAAATCAAAAAATAAAAAATATTTTAAAAAATTGTCCACATCAGCACCAGCGGTGTCACGTAGGACGGTCAACGGTAACCAAACCGCCATGTCAGCAATTTTTGACCTAAATTGGCCGGCCAAAAGAACTAAATTGGCAAATTGTTAAAAGTTTTAGGACTAAATTACACAATTAACAGGTTTATGACTAAATTGGCAAATCGTCAAAGGGTTATAACTAAATTGGTCAAATTTAAAGTTTAGGATTAAATTGGCACAAGTGCAAGAAATTTAGAATTTGTTGGATGATTCTCCCTAGTTTTGAGAGGTGGAAAGATCAATGTTTTTTATCTCGATTTTTCTTGGTTTTATGGTTTTATAATGTGAGAGAGGATGATCCTCTTGAGGGTTTAATTCTATCTTTTGCGATGGTTACTCGTTCAAAGGTTCTAAGTTGTTCAATCCTAGGATTTCTTTTATGAATCTGATTGTTTGGGAATGGGTAAATGACACAAATGTTCCATGAACTTTGATCTAATATGTAATGTAGTTCTTGAATTTTAAATTTGTTCAATGTGATCATAAGCTTTAGCTTAATATGCAATGTCGTCCTTGAACTTTTAATTTTTTTTAATATAATCCTTGGACTTTTAGTGCATGTTCACTTTAGTCACTGGACTATATAAAGATATTCAATATTGTCCTCAACACTTGGATGCGCGTGCGGCCAGGCAGGGACGAGCAATGCAGCCCGTTTTGGCCGTCTCTGCCTAGGCTGCAAGGAGAGGAGCGAGCCAGGTTGGCCAGGCTTGGGGGCTAGGTCCAGCTCAGCTTGTTTTGCTCTAGGCTAATTTAGTATGAGTTTGGACTATGGTTTTATTTTTAGTGGGCTGAGTTTAGTATGTTTAGTTTTTAAGGATTGGCCTTTTTTTTTATTGAGTTGGATTGGGCCAGCATATCGGGTTGATTCCGGCAAGGGGGTACCCCCAGTTTACCAACCGGGGTCAGTCCCAACCTGGCTCAAATCCAGAGATCCGACTCAAGTCCCTATTTTTTGGATTAAAAAGTTAATTTTATTTTTTAAAAAATTGGAAAAAAAAATCTAAATTAGGATAAGGTTTAGAATTTAGATTTTAAGTAGTTTTCCTTTTAAAATGTGGGAAAATATTTGATAAAAGAAATTATACTCAAAAGGCCTAGGATTTAGATTTTGATTAGTTTCCTTTTAAAATGTGGGAAAATCTTTGATAAAAAATTTTATGCTAAAAAATGAATAAGCCATTAGGACTTTACAATAGAACCTTTGGATGTTTTTTTTAGAGACGATGCTAAGTCGTTGTTTGCATACTTTCATATGATTTTACTTTATTGAGCGCTTTTAATATATTTGTTGTCATCTTGAGTTTTAGACTAGTTAGGACAGACCTTTAATTGGCTGCCCTAACACTATGGTTAGTAAATAGTCAAGTTTAGGTACCATTGGAACTAGTTAGACGATTAGTGTAATCAAGTTTACGATCCCTAAATCTCTGGTTGCATAGAAAGTGAGATATCCTACCACACCTCATTTGGTTTATAGCCAACCTCATTAGGTTAGTGGCGACTCCTTATATAGAAGCTTTAGAATCAATTCGAATTTAAATTTCAAATCTTGCACGAAGTGTAGGTCACGAAAAGTGTGTTGCAGCTGTACTGGTTATTCACTATCACCGACTTCAGGAATCGCTGCCTCATCTATAGTCTCTACCTATGCCACCTCTAAGGTTTCTGAAGTCTCCACAAAAAACGCAACCTCACTACTAATACCATGATATGTCTACTCTGCTAGTAGTGTCTCAGGACTCCTCTGTTAAAGCATTATAGTCTCATCGAAAATCACATCACTACTGATATAAAAACCAAGTGATATGGGATCAATGCACCACGGTTGGTAACGTTTCACCCCATGTGCATAACCCAAAAATATGCACTTCTTCACCATTGGCTCAAGCTTACCATCGCTCGCATGAGCATACGTAGGATATCCGAATAATTATAAATACTTCCTTAAGAGTCTTCCACTCGATAGCAGATGACAGAGATCGATTAACCTAGTAACAGGCTATATTTACCACTTCAATCTAAAATTCCTTACCTAGTCTTGCATGCGAAAGCATACACTAAGCTCACTCAAGTAAAGTTATGCTCTTTCGTTCTACTATGCCATTCTACTGTGGTGTCCCAAGTAGTGTGCAATATATCATAATCCCTTCTCTCTTGCAACACTTGATAAAATCTTTACCACAGAACTCCATGTCATTTTTAGTTTTCAGACACTTGATTTGTTTATTAACTGTTTCTCAATCAATTGCTTAAATTTCTTGAACCAATCGAACATATCGAATTTGCGCTTCAAAAAGTATACCTTCCTCAAATAGTCATTGGTAAATGTTAGCATATATCAAGTCCATCCTTTCAAAGGAACGGGAGACAAACCCCAGACGTCTTAATGAATGTACTCAACCTGATGAAACTGCAGCAACTCCAATTACAGTCACTCCCAGTAGATGATAGAGAGTAATTACTTTTTCCCTTTTATCACTGTCATGGTACCTCGAGAAATCTTCAATACTACACCTTTAACGGTGTACTTACACCCAATGTCATCAAGTGTCCTTAAGGAAATAAGGTTCTTCTTGAGTTCCAGTACATGCCTTATACCTGTCAGTGTATGCATCATCCCATCATGCATTTGAATCCAAACAATCTTCATCCACAACCTTGCAGGCTACATTATTTACCATTAGAACTCTACCATCATCAACGGTCTGGTAAGTAGTAAACTAGTTCCTATAAGACGTCATATGATAAAATCACTCTGAATCTAGTATCCATTCGTCTCCTGAAGAACTAGTAGGAACACACAAAACAGCCTTTGCATCACTAGTGCTTTCCTCGGCAATGTTCGCCACACTACTTGTGGTATTCTATTTGTCACCTCGATTTCTTAGCTTTGGACAATCTCTTCTGATGTGCCCCTCCTCGTGACACTAAGGGTCTGTTTAGTAACGTTTCTGTTCCCATAATTAATTTATGTTCAGAAATAATTTTTTCTATTTCTATTCCCTATACGAGTTTCTAAGCAAAAAACGCGTTTAGTAAATATACAAAATTTCTATTCCTGGAGTAGAAAAAGAACAGAACTGCGTTTAGTAAGACACTAAAAATTTCTACTCCTAATTTTTTTCATTTAATTATAAAATTGTCAGTGAAGACTTAACGATTCATGTTTAGATAAAATTGGACTAGAAACAAAATAAAAATATATTATAATATAGAATTGGATGACCTTAATACAATCATAAAGAAAATTACTCCTTATATACAAAGCAAATACCAGATGGTGGTCAAGGAAATTGCAGTTTAGGGGACTTGAAATTTCATGTTTGAATAAAATTGGACTAGAAATAGAATAATAATTTATTATGATATAGAATTGGATGATTTTAATACAATCATAAGAAAATTACCTTTTATAAACAAAGCAAATGTCAGGTGATGGTCGAGAAAATTACAATTTAGGGTCTAAGATTTTAGGATTTTAGGATTTGGGGTTAAGGGTTAGGGTTTTAGGATTTCGATTTTGAGGTTTGGGGTTTTGGGTTTTGGATTTTGGGGTTTAGAGTTTAGAGTTTCAGGTTTTGGGTTTTGGGTTTTGGGTTTAGTGTTTCAAGTTTCGAGTTTGGGGTTTTAGGGTTTTAGGGTTTGGGTTTGGATTTGGATTTGGATTTGGATTTGGGTTTGGGGTTTGGGGCTTGGGGCTTGGGGTTTTAGGGATTTGGGTTTTGGGAATTGGGGTTTGGGATTTAGGATATACGGTTTAGGGTTTGGGGTTTTGTAGTTTTGCGTTTTAGGATTTAGGATTTGGAATTATGATTTTAGGGTTTGGGTTTTAGGGTTTCGGGTTTAGAGTTTTGGGTTTAGGGTTTAGTGTTTCCAGTTTTGGGTTTGGGTTTCGGATTTTAAGGTTTAGGATTTGAGGTTTAGAAGGTTTAGGGTTTGGGTTTGGGTTTAGGGTTTTAGCGTTTCGGGTTTTTAATTTTAATGTGATGGGTTTTAGGGTTTCGGTATTGAGGTTTAAGGCTTTTGGATTTAGGGTTTGAGAGTTAAGGTTTAGGGTTTTAAGGTTTAGGATTTAATATGAGAATACATTGTGAAAGAGAGAGAGTTGATCTTGTTTCTCTATTATTTCTCTTTTTGTTCCAGAAACAGAAAGGTAGATTTTTTTTACTTCTTATTTCTGTTCGAAATCTATTCCCTAACCCCTTTTTCTATTCCGGAAAACAAAAAAACTAACTGACGTTGCTAAACGAATTTCTATTCTTTTTCTATTCTAGACAACAAAACAACAGAAAAATAGAGAAATAGAAACATTATTAAACAGGCCCTAATAGTACTTCACGCATCCTTAAGACTTTTTATGCCATGAGTTCGACATGCTTTTACCTCTGCTGCTATTGGACCCAATGTTGATCTTTACCTCGAATCATTAGTCCCCGCGCCACATCCTGCGCTGGATTGTCATCTTGCAACTTTTTCTCTGCCACTCCTTAATGAACAAGATGGACTTTACCACTTTTGAGGTAATTGTAGTGCACCCCTATAGCAGTGAATCAGTAAAGTGCTCCCATGACTATGGTAAAGAAGCTAACAATATCATGTCATACTCTCCATCATCTAGAATCTTACCGACATTCTTTAAATTCATCATGAGTAAACTCATCTAGGCAGGATTCGATAGACGTACCTTCAATATATCTAAACCAAAACATCATCTTCAATATGGACAAGCGATTGTTCAAACCCTTCGTTACATAAAATGCCTGAAGTTTTACCCACAATGCTGCGGCATCCTTCTTCTCGACTACTTCTATTAACACCCATCAAATAGATTCAACAGAATTATTCTCATCGCCTTCCTTATTAGCACATCATTTTCTTCATCTTTCATTATTTCGAGCAACTTATTATTTCCCTCTTATGCTTTGGCCAAATTTTGAGTTGTTAATAACGCCTCGATCTTAATATTCCATAACCCAAAGTTGTTCCTCCGGTTAAACTTCTCAATTTCTACTTTCGCTCAAGACATAATTGCAACAACAAAATTACCAATTGTTGTAGTATATATACACGGAAGTGCTAACCAAGATCTTGCAAATTAAGTCAATACGAGACCACTAGAGAAATAAACGATGAACAATAAAAGACACCAAATATTTACGTGATTTGGTCCGAGTATTTGTACCTACATCCATAAGGAGAGTTAGTAATAAATAATCTACTATTTTCAGAGAATCAAAGTTTACAATCACTCACATGCTCAAGTATTTTCCAAACTTAGATTATACTTAAACTTAAAGTGCTTACAAATAAATAACTCATTTTGAATGTAAAACTCACCGCACAAATTATTAGGTATTTAAGCTCTGCCCACGACTAAGCAAAAGATAAAAACTCAACTCGCGGCTTGGAGGAGTTCATTGTGCAGCCGCTCCGTTTCCCTTCGTTGTGCATGCGGCTTCCTTCAACAAAACCACTGGCGGCCACACTTCTCTCTGAAGGAGTCCCACTGGCCGCTACTACTCATTTCTTGCTTTTTATTTTTTGGTCAAACTACTCATTTCTTGTTGAAAGAGCCCATTTTCAACCTTCACTGGCGGCCATTCTTAAAGAGATACAAAAGGGACAACCTAGGGCTAAGCAAAAGAGAATCCTGTATTTTTTTTCTTTCTCTGAACAAACAATGGGCCCACAAGTGAATATAAAATTAGACAAGTATGTGCGTGCCCCTTTCTTTTGTTCGGCCAATCCGGAGAAAAGTGCCAAAAAAGTCCTAAACCTTTTGCATTAGTGCCAATTTAGTCCTAAACCTTTTTTTGGTGTCAATTCAGTCCTAAACCTTTTGCATTTGTGCCAATTTAGTCCTAAACATTTTTTTGGTGCCAATTTAGTCCTAAACCTTTTAAATTGGTGCCAATTCAGTCCTAAACCTTTTATTTTTGTGCCAATTTAGTCCTTCCGGTCAATTTTGACCGGAATTTGCTGACGTAGACGCCTGCCGGCCGGCGGCCGGTCACCGGCGCTGACGTGGCGCTGACGTGGACATCTTAAATAATATTTTAATAAATTTTGAATTTTTCTGTTTTTTTTTCCTTTTTTCTTTTTTTTCCACTTTTTTTCTTTGTTTTTTTTTTCTTTCTCTTCCTCTGGCCGGTCGTCGGTGCGGCGACCGGCCAGAGGCCAGTGGCCGGCGAGGTCGAGCTCGCCGGCCACTGGCGAGGGGAGGCTCGCCCTCGCCAGATCCGGCGAGGTCGGGCCTCGCCCGACCATGGCGAGGCTCGCCCTCGCCGCGGCCTCAGGCGAGGGTTCGAGCCTCGCCCGACCATGGCGAGGCTCGCCCTCGCCGCGGCCTCAGGCGAGGGTTCGAGCCTCGCCCGACCATGGCGAGGCTCGCCCTCGCCGCGGCCTCAGGCGAGGGTTCGAGCCTCGCCCGACCTCGCCGGATCTGGCGAGGCTCGAACCCTCGCCTGAGGCCGCGGCGAGGGCGAGCCTCGCCATGGTCGGGCGAGGCCCGACCTCGCCGGATCCGGCGAGGGTCGAACCCTCGCCTGAGGCCACGGCGAGGGCGAGCCTCGCCATGGTCGGGCGAGGCCCGACCTCGCCGGATCTGGCGAGGTCGAGCCTCGCCCGACCAGGGCGAGGCTCGCCCTCGCCGGGCGAGGCCGCCCTCGCCGGTGGCCGGCGAGGGCGAGCCTCCCCTCGCCAGTGGCCGGCGAGCTCGACCTCGCCGGCCACTGGCCTCTGGCCGGTCGCTGGACCGGCGACCGGCCACTGGCCTCTGGCCGGCGACCGGCCAGAGGAGGAGAAAGAAAAAAAAACAAAAAAAAAGTGGAAAAAAAAAGAAAAAAAGGAAAAAAAACAGAAAAATTCAAAATTTATTAAAATATTATTTAAGATGTCCACGTCAGCGTCGGTGACCGGCCGCCGGCCGACAGGCGTCCACGTCAGCAAATTCCGGTCAAAATTGACCGGAAGGACTAAATTGGCACAAAAACAAAAGGTTTAGGACTGAATTGGCACCAATTTAAAAGGTTTAGGACTAAATTGGCACCAAAAAAAGGTTTAGGACTAAATTGGCACCAATGCAAAAGGTTTAGGACTGAATTGGCACCAAAATAAGGTTTAGGACTAAATTGGCACTAATGCAAAAGGTTTAGGACTTTTTTGGCACTTTTCCCGGCCAATCCGCAGCACTTTAAAGTCCAACTATTGGTCTTGGTCAAACTTAGATATTTATCTAATCGGATTGGGTTCCGTAAATGGCTTAAACATGAAATATAATACATGAAAGATTAAGATTGCGTAGAGGGATGCACCTCAAAGGATGAACATGCTTTACTAGAGTTACTTCTTATGGGTTGGATTATTATTCTAGGAGATTTCTAACTACTTAGGAGCCACTTTACAGAAAATAAATTATTTGAAAAATATTTTTTTAAGAATGATCGCTTATATTACTTGAGATAATTAGCTAATGGAAAATATTTTTATTATTAATAATAATTTATGTCTAAAAATTTTAGTGGACAATAAACTATTTTTTGTTCTTCGTTTTTTATAAGCCATACAAAGGATCGTTTTGGAAAAATATTTTCTAAATCATTTAGTTTCGCTAAACAAACCAATAATGATTTGGAAAAAAAAATTAAAAATAATGCTTTCATCGCTTACAACAATAAATAAATGAAAAAAAATTCAATGTCCACAAAAACGTTTTGAGATAAATTGTTGTTGATAGTAAAATTTTTCATTAACTAATTATTTTATACGATACAAGTTATTATTTTTAGGAAAAAAATTTTCGAATCTTCATTTTTCGCGAAACAACGGAACCATAATCGCATATATTGCTTGAAATAATTAGTCAATGAAACACATTTTCATTATCGATAACAATTTATGTGCAAACATTTTTGTAAACGGTAAAAAAAAATTGTTGTAAGCGATACAAATAATCATTATTGAAAAAAATTTTAAAATTATCCATTTTCTGCGAAACAAACTGAGCTTTAGTTTATTTCTTAGTTTTTTTTTATTTCCTGGTAGGACTTTTGTGTACTAAAAGCTCATTGTTTAGCCGTAGCGTTCATTATGATGACAATACAACTCTGTTGGGCTTTATCCTTCCTTAAGTTCTTCTCTGTCTCTCTACTCTTCTCGTCTATCCTTTCTAAATTTCTCCCATATCTCTCTCCATTGGAACTACAATTTGCCCAGTCGTGGATACGTTTATCACAGAGTTGATAGACCTCTCGCATCTCGGATGGCTTATCTGATCTACTGGTCATTGACTTATCCTCTCGAGGGTGACAAAAGTTAGTTGATCTCTCCTCAAAAGGGTAGTTGGTATTCAGATGGATCCCGAGAGAGACAGAGAGAGAGAGACCTTTTAATTATTCAAACCTCGCTCACGCATTGACCAACTAACCAACCTACTTCACTCCTAACCCTAGTCCTTCCATCAATCCCCATTATATATAACTGATCTCATGACGATGATTCAACGAGGAAGAACGAGTAGAAAAACAACTTAAGAGGTCTTTAATGAAATCAGTCAATCTTCATGTGATAAGAAAAAGCATCAGTCGACGTAGTAGTATGAAAACGCCAATTAGGTATTCGACTGGGTACGTTGATTTGTCTCCGGTCTTCTATATGATGTAATGACGGCACAAGTTTTTGGTAAACTCGATTTGTTCAATGAAAGTATTTTTGAAAGCCCTAACAAATACACGTCATAAGAAAATAACCTGTAGCAAATATAATTTCATCCCTAGGACACACTAACCATGACCCAGTTCCAAATAAAATTTTGTCCTAAGGACGCGTCATGACAAGGTTCATGATAAAAAAAAAATCTCAATTTATAGTAAGCCAAACGTGGGCTTTCTTCCTTAGTGCAGATACAAGAGAAATGGAATCTCCTTCTCGTTCCGGACTAGTCTGCCCAATCATTTCATCTATTATTTCATATATATATAAATATATATGTTCCCATATTTATTATTTCCTTGAAGTGGGGTAATTTGGACGGACGCCCCTGAATCTACCTTCGAAACTTCCCTAAAAAATGAAGAACTGTAAATGAGTTCATGATGCATTAAAAACAACATCAAACTGCATTTAATCAGCCTATTGATTGATGTTTTTTTTTTTTTGCAATTCCCAGTAATTTTGATTACGTTCAGTTACCCATCTCATCTTGTGAACGGAGAGGGACACTTATGTGGAACGTAAACATTGATTGACTATTTTGATTTACGTTAGATATCGATTTAAAGACTCATTGACTGTCGCGAGTTTGATTTCAGAGGCGAGGTAGGTGAATGAGGAAGACCTTTTTAAATTGGGGAGGTCCAATGTCACTATCAGCAATTCATGAGCATCACTATCAGATCCAGCCCTGCGTTATCCTGCAGTTGTCCGACTTACCATGACACGAACGTGGAGTAACTAGTGAACTCATCACATGATAATCCAATGAAAAGTGTAAAAGGAGGCATAATTTGATTTGGATAATTTTATGTTGGATATAACTTTGCGCCAATGCAAATTATGAATGTCTTGAATCACGATGAACTCGTTCATAATAAGATAACTATTAGACCTAATACAAATTCGAAGGGAAAAACGACACCCAAAGCATCAAAATTGTGGTACGATGTTAGTTTGTTACCGAAACTTTACGCATGATCATTTTAGGTTTGAAAAATTTTTGAAACGGTTCATTTTAGCATTTCGGGTGGCTTAATTCACCGGAAAATCATATGCAATGATATTCTAAGAATAAAATATCCGATATGGCTAAAGAGGGAAATTTGCTTTTGTATATATACCAGACGATGTCATTGATGGCATATATGCTCCAAATCAAGACATTTGATTCTATCAGTTACCATATAAAACCCTTACCCTCGCTGATGATTGGAGCAAAGCATTGAAATCATTGGACTTGGATGCATAGATTGATATTGTCCAATCGACATAGGTTTTCTTTAATTGATCGGAAGCAACTCTATCTGATTTAAAAAATTTATTAGTTTAATTAAGTAAATTACCCAAATTTAAGATTTGGGAAGATCCTAAGAACCGAGGCACTACTACCTAGTGACCCTCATTTTGCAAGATTCAATATGCTACGCATATGAAGAAATTAAACTGAGTAGCGTAGTATCGAAAGGGCGACTTAGGTGGTGTTAACCCTCTCACCAGTGTGACCAACTTTTGGACCCTAGATTTTGATTTCAGCATTAAAAGACCAGTTGACCTTCCTAGGTGATTAAGTGACTTTCACGAACTTTTAGTAATTTTATTTATATTCGCCATCAACCTAAAAAATCGACTCGTGGTGAATCCTAAAATGGATTTAAGAAATTGAATCTTCGCAATTGACCCTGAAAATAGGGAGGGGAAGAACTTAGAGTAATCGAAATTAGTTTTTTTTAAAAGTTCTATAACGGTGTCTCAGATATCAACGGCAACCATTGCAATGGTGCTCTCATCTGTCATTTGGTAAATGACCACCCGAGAGAGAGGGGGTGAAATCTTAGGCGACCATTATGACGGTGGTTGTACGAGAGATGCAACCACCATGACGAGATTGCCTGAGTGGCACGACCATACACGGTGGTCGCCAGCAGCACCAATGGTGGCACCCTTTTTTAAGGTTCTTTTTAGTTCTTTTATTCTGTCATGGGGTGAGGGGCTTTAATCATCCCATCTCCAGTAGCCGTGTAAGTTACCAAAATTTTATCAAGTGAGTCTGGGCTTATCCCAATAAGAGTGTGCCTCTAAACACCGTAAATAAGAAAAAATATATCTTATTCGTCTTTTATTAGGGCAACCAAGCATACAATTATATTCGATCCAAAAAAATACACCCTTATCATTCAACTAGAGTTATAATGACCACCTAAAAATTACAATCATCTTGGAATGGTTGATGAGTATGAGGTACCACAGCTTACAAGTTACAACCCGTTCATGAAATTATCATGTAATTGAAGAATTAATAAGTGATAGCACGATGGAGATATAAATTCTAATTAAAATAATTCAAGAAGCCATCAAAAAATTCTAAATGAATACATGTGTCAATAAGTGCATTTTTTAAAGGTTTTATATTTTTAACTTTAACAAAAGATTTTGTTAACAAGTGGCCATGAAATACTTGTTAAATATACTTCTTGAGCATATGTTCCGTCGTCATTAATTATTCATATCACAAAAACAGTCAGTACATTGAAAATTGAAATATTTCCTTATACAGTTACTTTTCACAACATCCTTAAAAAAATCAAATTTCATACGCCACGAGAAAATAAAAAAGAAAAACAATTAGCAAAAAAGTCCATAAAATCGAAATAAAATTAGTAAATTCCCAAATATTTTGAAAAAGTTTGTGATTTCTCTTTCTTGCTCCTTCAACCATTGTAAGTTGCAATAACCTGCGTGCTGATGATGATGCATGCGCAGAAATTATCAAACTCTCTTGCAATAATATCAGCAGAAAAAGCTTTTTCTTTTCCCTTTCTAGGAGCCCTTTCTAAGGGTAAGATTCATTTATTTCTCTTTCAAAAAGTAGGAAGCCCAATTATCAGCACATGACCACCTTTGCTCTCCAGAAGAAAGGGATCAAAGTTCTAGGAAATTTTCCTTGCTTTTTTCTCTCTCTTTTCGTTCCATCTCTTCATGAGACACAGGTGTGTACGCACGGACAATATCAGAACATGTTCAACTGAAGTTTTCCATGTACAATTGAAGCACAAATTTACATCTCCAACTATGTACTGCTACATCCAGAAGATAACCATATATCTTTTCCCTTTTCCCACAAAATAAAAAGGCCAAAATGACGACAAAAACAAAAGGGCAATCAGGACCAAACCCAAGAAGAAAAAAGACAGGAAAAAAGACGGTGTAGAATCGCTCAGTTAGGACTCTTACAAGCGCAGATCAGAAGGCAGAACCCAACATCGTCCTGCTCTTTCTCCATATCCAAGTTCTTCTCTTCCAGCCACAATCTGTTGTCCAATCCGCTCCTGGTCCTGAACATGAACACCGCGTACCCATATCTCGGGTCGAAAAACCAGTCATGCACATCCCACATCATGTCCACCAGCACCCCATCCACAAAGATCGTCTGGTTCCCGCGAAAATTCCACCTCAATCTCTTCACCTGGAAGATTTTCTTCTTGTCCACCATCACGGACAACACTGGATTCGGTGAATCTTGCTCGCGAGCATACTCAATCGAAATCTCGTGGCTCGTCCCCAAATTGCTGAACTGAGCCTTTGCCGAAAAGGTCGAATTGCCCGAGAAATGGGCGTTTCGAGAAATCAATGAAAATTTTGCGTGGGGGAACCCGGTTCTCAATCTGATCACATCCAGTTCTTCATCCATGTCCCCAAGAAGCAGACCCAATTCAGAGTCAACCAAAACAGCGACATAAAACCCGTTGACCGGCTCTGGCCCACTATCAAACTGGGCAGAGAGGAGATCCCAGAAAACTTCAATCCTCGAATTTCCGGATTGGAAGCTTTTCGCGCCTTTCCTCTTCCGCAATTGCCGGGACGCGCTACACTTCGGAGGAGAAGACTTGTCGTCCGCGATGCTTATGGTCAGGCCTTGACCTAAGAAACTGTTGCACCATGTGATCGTGATCAGGAGATGCCTCTGATTGGAGAGTTTCGATTTGTAGATGCAAGTGACAGCAATTGGCATCGAGGGGGCTGAAACCGGGGACAAATAGGACCGGTTCAAAGGCCCGGAACAGTAGGAGTCCGATACTTTGATGGCATGTTCGCTGTAGCAAGTCGCCACGCTCCTCATTGCAAGAGGGGATGTTAGCAATTGCGCAACAGGAGAAGCCGAAGACAAGAAACGTAAATTGAAGGCTTGAGCGATTGAGAATGGCCTAACGAAGAAGAAGAAGAAGAGGAAGAGCCGAAGAGGAAAAGGGTCACTATCCCTTGCCCATACTAGAAGAAAAATGGATGGATTATGGAAGGAGACAGAGAGAGGTTCTCTTCGTCCCTGGGGTTTTCCATGTGAAGTGTACTTTCACATTTCCTGTCGTATTTATTGTGGGAGGAGAGACCTTTATGAAATGATAATAATGATGGAAGGAAATGAAATCCATGTTTCTGGGGCATCCACTACTGGCCAATAAATGTGATTCCATTACCATGATAAATAACCTTTATTGATAATGGAAAGTGAGAATTAAAAATTCCCCCTTCTTTTTATTATTTCCTCGTGGCAGTTCATAGGACATAAAATAACTGCATATAAAAAACAGCGGAGCTGACCTGATCTACTGCTAAATTAAAATTGAGAAAAAAGCAAAGAAAGGCAGAAAAAGAAGAAGATAAAAAACAAGGGATAATGGCACAAACAGTCTTTAGACTTTGGCTTAATGCGCAATGTGTTCCTTAAACTTTTAATTTATTAAATTATTCAATATGATTCCTGAACTTTAATTTATTCAATATGATCCTCAGATTTTTTGTATATGTCCAATATAATCCATGAACTATATGAAAATGTTCAATATAGCCCTTCCATTAATTCGAGTTCATGGACTACATTGAATATTTTCATATAGTTTGGCACTAAATTGAACATATACTAAAAGTTCGGGGATGACATTGATCAAATTAAAAGTTCAGGGACTACATTGCACATTGAGTTAAAATTTAGAGACCATATTAAACAAATTAAAAGTTCAGAAATCGCATTGTATATTTAGTCAAAGTTGAGGTATTGTTTGCAGACGTGGCCACGGTTCAGGAACCGCCGGTTCCGGTTCGTGGCCACGTATGAACCGGAACCGAAACTGCAAGGGGGCAGTTCCGTTTCCGGTTCAGAACCGGCGGTTCCGGGCCGGTTCCGATTCCGACCGCTTATTTATTTAAAAATTAATAAAATAATTATAAATAAAATTTGCATCCCTGCTCCTCCGTCAGTCGTCACTCAGGCTTCGTAACCTTGGCCATGGTGGTGGAGGCGAGGTTCAAGGCAGCGAGGAGATGAAGCAGGAGACGGGGGCGGCGGCGAGGGGGAGAAGGAGGGGGCCGAGAGGGGGACAAGGACGGGGAGGAGGAGCGGGGGGTCCTCCTCCTCCGGCGTCGGGAGGAGGGGAGGAGGGGAGGGCATTGACGTCGGCAGCTGCGGCCATGGGGGGCGGCGGCGGCAGCGGTGAGGGTCAAATCTGTGGAGACGGGGAGCGGGCAGAGGAGAAAAGGGGAGGAGGCGCAGGGTAGCGAGAGGGAAGGAGGAGGGGGCGTCGGCGTCGGCGGCTGCGGCCATGGGTGGGGGAAACGGCGGCAATGACAGTGGGGGTTAGATCTGGGAAGACAGGGGGCGGGCGGAGAAGAAGAAGAAGAAGGAGGAGGAGGAGAAGAAGATGCAGAGCAAGAGAGAGAGAGAGAGAGAGAGAGAGAGAGAGAGAGAGGACTAAAATGATTTTCTCACCATGCGGCAGCAGCAGTTTTTATTTTTTATTTTTGAATCGAACCCAGAATCGCCGGTTCCGGGCCGGTTCCAAAATTATTGAAATCGGAACCGGGCCCGTAGGCCATGGGCCGGTTCCGGTTCCCAACCGCGGGCCGGTTCTGGTTCCCAACCGCGGGCCCAGTCAATGGGACGGTCCCGGGTTTGACCCGGGCTGGTTCCGGGCCTGTTCCGGGCCAAAATCGGCCTGTGGCCATGTCTAACTGTTTGTATCAAGTTACCTAAAAACAATTGCTCTGTTGCTTTGCTCAGTTAAATTTTTCGTTTGCTCTGATCTAATCAGGATAGACATATATATGCATTAAAATGTTGGAGGGAGAGAGAATAAAATAATGGTTCTCCTCAACAACTCGAAGGACCATCAGTAGATTATAAGCAAGCACGAAGCGTGGCCAAGGGGGAAAGATTTTGACAGGTAATTTCTGCTCCTGTCCTCTTCTATCGAACGACACGCGAGGTGAGTGCGGGCTTAAGAGCACTTGACAGATTATTGACAGACGGTTGTGAGGTGAGAGAGTCAAAGAGTATAAGGTGCAATCTCTGGTCCTGAGGAGGACCTTAAAAGGCTCAATAAGAAAATATAAGGAAGGGACTTCTCGGTTTGGTGGAGGCTCGTCCCTATGTTCTCTCCTTATTTCTTCCCTTCAGGGAAGAAAAAGATTTGGAGGGAACATGAGGCCTCTTAAGTGATGAAGGTAGACATCACGTCAACTTCGGTTGACTATATCAGGGTAGGCATGTATAGTAGCGTTCCGCGCTTAGGATGACAAGAGAGGGAGTCTCGGCTTCTATAGGTCTGCTTGTGTTTCGCACATGTTTGTCAACCGACTAGCAGACCTATCCTCTTCTATCGAACGATGCACAAGATGAGTGCTGGCATAAGAGCACTTGACCAGTTATTGACTGACGGTTCTGAGGTGAGAGAGTCAAAGAGTGTAAGGTGCAATCTCCAAATAATTTCATTTAAAATCACAAAAATATAGTTATTTTGCTCAAAAAATAATATGAAAGCAAGAAAAAATGTCATCATCTCTATAATTTTGCATTTGCTTCTACTTTGACCTTCTCTTTTGAGATTGCATAACATAGCTTGAAGTCTTACGGAAATGGGCTACTTCATCTTCAATCGACCGAGAGGATCAATGCCGGGGCATGTACAGGGACAAATTTAATCCTAATTTTCCAAATATTGAAAAATCAATGCATTCAACAACATTGTTTAGCACATAAATTGTGCACTACAGAATATAGAAAATGTACTTAATGCCACATATCATTTTAGAAGGGGTGAGCGTGGTCCGAATTGGGCTAGTCCAGCACCTAACTCAAGAACCAACCCGCACAATATTGATCCCCAATTTTTTGGACCGAGAACCGACCCTATTGAGCCTAGGACCTAGTATTAGACCGACCATATGGGTCCGGTCCAGTTTTAGGGCTAACCCTAGGATCAACTGATTATTTTTTGTTTCATTTTTTGTATTTCTTGAAAGGACAAACATACTATTTCAAATTACATATCCAATAACAATGCGACATTGATCAACCAAACTATAAACACTAGTACATATCAAACAAAAATATAAAATAAGGTAACAACATAAATTTCACACTTGCTAAAAGCAAAAAACCATGAAAACGAACACATGAAATATAATTAAACCATAAGAAGTTCAAAATACATAATATAAACCATAAATAATAAAAATTCATATCTTGTTCGTTTTTAAATGATCGCTTCAATTTATGAACACCTGAAAACAAAACAAACAACACACATAATTAGTACTTAATAAAATATGTTTGTCTAGCTGAGTTGTACTCGTAAGGCGAGCAAGGAGAGGTCGGAGGCGAGTGAACAAAGGCAAGCAAGGCAAGAGACCGAGGCGGGCAAGCAAGGCTGAGGCAAGCGAAGAGGGTTTCTTTTTTTTTTTTGGTCAAATTAGGGATGGGATTCTTTCTACTTTCTAATTTACACAACAAACTAAACTACATAAGAAATAAGAGAACAGAGGAGGAGGCGCTAGGGTTTAGAGTAGACAAAACCATATAATATATATTATATATACATGGTTAGTCTGAAGTTGGACCAACTCTAAACTTCCAAGACAAAGGACCAATCCACACAGTGCAAGATCTAGGGGTCCCAAGACCAAGGATCAACCTAGTGCCCCTTGGAATCAAACCAGGACCGACCGGGTTCGGCCTATCCAGGTTGGTCTAAGATCACCCTAGATTGATACTTACCCTTGCATTTTAGTGCCAAAGCTTTATGAATTATTGATTTGGTGCCAAAACTTTGAAAACCGTCCATTTGAATGACTTTGGCGAGCCATGTCAGATATTGTGTCACCGAAGTCACTCAAGCTATCGCTTTTCTCTAGTTGTGCATTTAAATAACCATTTAAAAACTTTTACCACCAAAATAGGCGTCGTGTAATAGTGGTGTCATTGATAATGTTCTTGTCTCACATACATATGACGAGGTTCTAAAAGAGTACAATATAAAGATATCTGTATCATATTTAACTTATATTTCAGAATTAAGGATATCAAAAAATCAATATCAAATATAAAGAAAAGTGAATGTTTAGAAAGAAAGTATATTCCTACAAATAAATGATTTTAATAAAATTATTCATCATCGAATCAAAAAAAAAAAGATAAGTGTATTGAGTCCTAAAATTTGTTAAAAAAAATACAATTGAGTTCTAAAACTTTAAAAAAAATGCAATTAAGTCATTCCGTTAGTTCCTTCCAACTTGACTAACGAAAAATACTGACGTGTTTTTTTTTAATTATTTTCTATCTCCTACGCAAGGCTAACTTGGCTAAAATATGAAAGGTAAGGCTAAAACGACGTTATGTTAGCCACATTAGCGCCATGTAGGAGAGAGAAAATAACCAAAAGTCAAGTCGTATGAAGTCAATGAAATGACTTGATTGTATAAATTAGATAAGTTTTAGGACTTTATTTCACTTCTTGACAAGTTTTAGGACTTTTAATGCATTTATCCGAAAAATAAAAACTAGATGGTATATTACATTATTATATATATCTCGATAATTTTTTGGGTCGAATATATATTTCAATAATAAGTAGCGAAATGTATAACAAGTAATAAAAGGTATGATTGAAAAATTGTATTAATATGCATTATGAAAAAATATTATGTCGCACTTCATAAGTGAATGATAAAAACAATTACTTATGATGAGATTTTTGAAAGAATTTTAACAACGTAGGGACACATATCTCATACATGATTCATATTTGGCAAAAAAGTTATATTGAAAGATCAATCTCTTATTGCACTTGTAGTGCCTCGCATCTTACGAACCTGCGAATTGTAATTTTTTGAAAGAACTAACTTTAAAATCAAAGATCATAATCGAAACATAAGAAGAATAAAAGCAATTTCAGAAAACGCATCCCTTATTTAGTTTGGGGTGCGTTATTGTGATTCAAATCTTAAAAACATTCTAGGAATCACCGCCAATCATTTTTTAGGTCGATTGGGAATCTCAAGTCCTAGGAATCTCCAAATAATTTCATTTAAAATCACAAGAATATATTTTATTTTCCTCAAAAAATAATACGAAAGCAAGAAAATTTTCTTCATCTCTGTCAATTTTGCATTCACTTCTACTTTGACCTTCTCTTTTGAGATTGCATAGCAGAGCTTGGAGTCTTGCAAAAATGGACTAAGGAACAATGCCGAGGCATGTATGGGGACAAATTTAATCCTAATTTCCCAAGTAATGAAAAATCAATGCATTCGACAACGCTGTTTGTCACATAAATTGCGCACTATACAATTTAGAAAATGCCCTTATGCCACAACTTCAAGACGGTCATTTTGGTGCCAATGCTTTATGAACTATCAATCTTGTGCCAAAACTTTTAAAAAGCGTCTATTTTAGTGACTTCGGCGAGCAGCGTCAGATATTCCATCACCGAAGTCACTCAACCACGTAATGAACGAGGAGGAAACTAGAACGGAAAAGGCAAAGCCAGGAGCTATTGGAAATAGAGAAGAGGGAGCCCTACCTGGTTCTGGGAGGCCCATTCAGTTTTTCTGCCTTTCATGTCTCCACTTCCATTCCACACGGACTGCAAAAGACTGCAATCTGAGATTGAAGCATCAAAAAAAGAGTACATGGGCTGGCCTAGCACGAGGCAAAATCCGTCGGACAGATTAACATGTTTCAAAATCATTGAAGTCCAGCCTTTGGGAAAGTCCCGAAAGTCCGTACCGCAATCACCTTTTAATATACAAATGCTTGCAAAAATAACGAAAGAATCAAGGTGAACTTGCACAGGGGCGCCTCCATTTCTCTCTCCTTTCCAGTGTTCTCTCCTCTCCCTCTCGTCTTCGCGCAGCTTTCTTCTTCAACTTCCGTGGAGACGAGGGTTTGAACCCTCTCCTCTCTTTTCCTTTGACTGTTCTGGGTTTTCTCTTTCTTTCTTTTCTCTCATTTGAGAAGCTATTTTCTTCCGATTTAGTTTAGATCTGAATACTTCTTTCTCCCGTTTCGGGAGGTTTCCGTCCGATCTAGTCTGGATTTAGGATTTTTTTTTTGCATGTATAATTTCAGGATTTTGCTTCCCTCAAGTTTTGTTACTGTACAAGTTCAATTTCAAAAGGATCAAAGGAGCTACGTGAAGCGTCAAATCGATGTTCATTCAATCGGGAAAGGAGCTTGTTTTGATTTGAGCCTATCTTGAATTTGTCTCAACTATAAATGTTTCTCCCTCTTATTTACGTGGAAATTAATGAAATGTCGCTTCCATTAAAAAAAAAAGTGAACTTGCATCTTTTCCCTGGCTTTTTCTGCGGAGGAAACTGAATGTGTCCCACTATATTGAGTGTTTACCACGCGACTTCCACCGCCAGTCGAAAACGCAAGCAATCATCACGGCATATAGATCCCAGTGCAGCCAATGTATCAGATGCTGTTGTTAAGCCATATCCGTCATGACATTGACTGACGGTATCGGTGAAGTTGAATAATGTGGCCTCTCAAGCGACACTCCTCCTGAAAATCACAGGACAAAACTCCTTCAGGATGGATTTAGTTATAAGCAGAGAAGTGTCAGCAGAATACAGAAGAACAATTTGATACTGGAAAGAGTACAACAATTTGATCAGGAAAGAGTAGCTCCTACAATCTGCATTACCGCTTGATCATACGTCAGACCTGAATCATTTCAAGCAAATTCAATTAGGCTAACCTGGGATAAGTATCTCTTACACAACAAATCACCACTTTCTTCAATAACTCCTCTTTCTCTACTGACCACCCTGGCTAGTTCAGAAATGAAAACTTCCGATTGTTCAGCCTGCATCGAGCAAGTTTCAAATATATGAGAAAGGCAAGAGGAAGGGATGATGATACAACATGCACGGAATGCATTGCACCTTCGGCACGAAGCCTTCGACATGGGAAGCAACAACGTCCATGATCTTCATGGATGAATTCAGAGCCTGCCCTACCTCACTAACTTCAGCCTGTAAAGAATACAATTTAAGGTGCACATGGTTCATCAAGAAAGCATATCTACCGACTTACATCAGAAGAGTGAGATTAATACTATACCCTGACATTCCCACTGATTGGTAATTGAATGGAAGCATTCAACAAAGCTTGGGTGACTTCAGACAAAGATGCCGAATAATCACCCTCGAAAGCAGACCACTCGTCAAGATATGGCATCTAGATACAAGAACAGTATAGCCAAATATTCGTAAATACATTAAAAAGGAGCTGATTTTACGACAAAATTAATGAAGTGATCAGTGCATGACATTAGTTTATATATAATGGGCAAATAATAGTGAATTGACGAGCACAGTCTATAAATGTCGACCAAAAAAAAAGGACAGTCCATAAATAATTTATGATCAAAATTACACACAAAGGTCGTGGCCATACTTCAGATTCGAGAATTGCTGATACTGCTTTTTCTCTTTGCACTATACCAAGTTCTGCACGTTTCCTCATCACAGAATTGCATAAATCACCTAGCTTGACAGCGAGAGAAAACAACATTTTCTGCAAGGAAATTGAAAGGCATAAATAACTAGAACGTGCTTAAATCAGGGTAACCAATGCAGTACAGAGTTAATCAGAGGAATAGCCTTTAAGCTAAACCAATATTAAATGCAGTTCAATGATAGAAAGAGGAGTACAGATTGGCAGTCAACAAAGTACCACCAAGCTTCATCTGTGCCAGATACTTCCTTATATGCATGGAGTTCTATACCATCCTAAAGCGTCCTATCACGGCCCGGATCCGGCAGTATGGTTGTGTGTGTAATAGTGTAGTGCTAAAGCATCTAAAGCATGCACAACAATGTATAAGCAAACAATGCTTTCAACGTCCGAAAAAATAAACATTCATTCCCCAAATCCTAAACCTGCAAAACAAGGGATCGGTGGCAAGAACATTCACGTTAGGGATGTATATGAACAAGAAAAAAAATGGCCTAAGTCTACAAAAATATCTCCAGCGGAGTCGCCAAGCTGTCGCGACCTTCCCGAAACGGCCCCGCCGCCTAAGAGGTTCGGCTAATGGATTACTAAGTTAAACCTAGCTCGAGCTCTCCCAAGCCCATACCAATTCGCGACTTAAGTTTAAGCTGTTAATATGCAAATCGATTTCATTTAGGAGTCGCCACTAATCGGTTTCTGATAGATCGATTAGACACCTAAGCGAAACACGGGAGAAAAAGCTTCACTTCTACGAACCAGAGATTCAACGGGTACGGGGACTTGATTACACTAATCGACTAATTAGTGCCCTTTCGGTACCTAATCTTGTTCAATTCATCACCTAACGTGTTCTCGCTAATCGGAAGTCTCAAAATTCTGTTCCTAACTAAAGGAAGCGACAAATGATATCTAAGCCTAGACGCATCCAATTAACCGCATGCGAGGTTAAATTAAATGTGCAACCCAAGGTGTGTGAACCGAGCGACTTGGGATTAAATATAGCACTAAACATGCGAAAAGGGTGAGAAAACTAATTTCAAAGTCTGAACAAAACTACTAATTTTTTTTATTTTTTATTATTTTTTTATTTTAAATTATTATTATTATTTTTTAAAAAAAATTTAAAAAATTTATTTTCCTTTTTTGGAATTTCTGAAAATTTTCGGAATTTTTTTTTTGAAAAAATTTTTTAAATTTTTTTAAAAAAAAATAAAATAATAATTAAAAAAGGGCCGCGCGGATCTCCACATCCGACCCGGATAAAATATATTTTTTGTAATTTTTCCCTTTTTTTAATTTTTTTTTAAAAAAGAACCCCTTTCTTTAATTAAAATAATGAAATAATATTAAAATAATATAAAAAGACCCGGGTCGGATCTCCATATCCGACCCGGATCGGGACTGCCCCGGGCACGCCGGCCCGGGGCCGCCGCGAGGTGGGCGCAGCGAAGGCCCAACTCGGAATAACCCCGAAATCAAACAAAATACTTAAATAATTAACAAAAACCAAACCCAGCCCACTAGGAATAAATCACTCAGCAAAAACTTCAGCCCATTCTATCTAGTTTGGCCCATCCACGAAATAGCCCAACGCCTAAAAAAAAAACTAATCCTAAACTGAAGCCCAAAACCAAATAAAACACTAAAATCGGCCCACACACTAAACCAAAAAAAAAAAAAAACCTACCTGGTCAAACCCGCAACCCAACTCGCCAACCCGGTTCACCGACCCGACTCACGCAAACCCTAGCGCCCGAGACCCGACTCGCCAACCCGGTTTGCAGCCGCCTCCGCGGCTTGCGGGCGCGACTCGCGCGTCGCCACCTCGCACCTGCGGCCGGCGCTCACGCCGGTGGCCGACGCCTCACCTGTCCGCGACACAACCCCGACGAAGGGCGGCCGACGTCTTCCCCCCCCCCGAGTCGCCGCAGTGGTGATCGGCGAGGGACCGAGGCTGTCCAAGCCCCGGCGAAGGGCCGGACAACCGCGGACCAACCAAGCCTCGACGAGGGACTGGCCGACCGCCTCCGTCCGCAGTCACGCCCGGACTGCCATGGCGACCGGCGACACGCCGGGACCGACCGACGCCCCCAAAATTGCAGCTAAGCAAGGTCAGATTCAAGAGCTTCGCTCGGGCATATTATCGAACACATGGCGGGCATCAACGAAAGTGAGAGATACTAGGTTCGGTCGAGGCTCAAGCGTATCCGTACTCACACACAACCACACGCAAACGAACAGGACCGAGCCTAGAGGTGTCACTGGCCGGAACTCGCGCGAGCCGGACGGCCACGAGCTCCGGGCAATGAGCCTCGGCGAACAGGGCACCAGAAACAGAGCACAAAGAGAAAAATTAAAAGGAAACAGGGGAGGGGGTACTGTCGCAGCGTTCCCTACCAGGCTCGGAGGCGGCGAACGACGGCGACCTCGGATCGGACTACATCCGGTCGCCTCGCACGCCCCCAAGCCGGAATCCTCGGGAGGTTGTTCTGAATCGAACCGAAAAAAGAAACCCGATGGAGCTCGGGGCCGGACCTACCACAGAAATCGTCGGAGCTTCGCCGACCACGGTCGAGGCGTGACGGCTCTCGACGGGAGCCCGTTCAGCCTCCGCTCTCTCTCTCGAACACTCTCTCCCTTTCTCCTCTCTTTTTCTCTCGCTCTCTGTTTCCCTCTCTGCTCTCTGTTTCTCACGCTCGGTCTCGCGTCCTCTCCCCTCTCTGTTTTTCTCCGTCTCCCCCCCGAACTCCCTCAGTCTCTCTGTTTCTCCCTCTCGCCTCCGAGCTCTCCTTTTAACGTCGACCGAGAGAGGAGAAACTGCTCCCCTTTCGCTTTCCCCTCCCGGCGACGCTCGACGTTCCATTTTCAGCTCTCCGACCTCCTCGGTCAGAGCGTCCTCTCTGTTTGTGCTCATGTCAGCGGCCGCGTCTTCCTCCTGGGACCGAACCAGGTCCATCTTCGGCTAAAACGGCCGCGGATCTACTCGAGGTAGGCCGGAGAAGCTGCGCCGCCCTCGTCGCGCCTTCCTCTCTGTCCTCTGCTTCCCTGCTTCAATCTCCCTTCCCCAGAAGCCATGAATGACGCTGGGGGGGCAGAGCACGCGAGACCAGCATCATTCAATGCTGGTCGTGCCTTTTCTCCTCCTTTTTTTTTTTTTGAATTTAAACAAAGGGGGCATGTCCTACTATACCCTATGTGAATGCACCTAAAGTTTATGTGCCATGCAATTTAACGAAACACATTTTTTCTAGGGGTTAAAAATTGAACCCTAATTTTCTATGCAATAAAACCCTAATTAAATAAGCAAAATTTAGATGTCAATAGTCTGCCCCTCCGCCTTCCCTTCCGCCTCCTCCCCCGCTGCCCCCCCTTCTCCTCCGGCTCTGGCTCCGGTGCCATGGACACCGCGACGTCGGCTCCCTCCCCGCGGCGCCGCCGCGGCCATCCAGGGCCGTCCCCAATGCCCCCGACGCCCCCGACACCCCCGACGCCACCAAGCCTCGTCGCCGGCGAGGGGCGAGCTCGCCCCTCGCCGGCCATGGCGAGGGCCGAGCTCGCCCCTCGCCGGCGACGAGGCTGGCCCTCGCCGGCGGCGAGGGCAATTTTTGCGACCAAAAAAAAAATTTTCGACCAAAAAAAAAATTTTCGATGGAAAAAAAATTTCCACAATTTTTCGACCAAAAAAAATTTGTAGTTTCCAACGAAAAAAAATTTGTTGGAAAAAAAAATTCTTTTCCAACGATTTCCACGATTTTTCGACCAAAAAAAAATTTGTAGTTTCCAACGAAAAAAATTCGTTGGAAAAAAAATTCATTTCCAACGATTTCCACGATTTTTCGACCAAAAAAAAAATTTGTAGTTTCCAACGAATTTAGCCACGAGTTTTCCAACGAATTTTTTTTCGTTGGAAAATTCGTCGCAAATTTCCAACGACCTATTACCAACGAATTTTTTCGTTGGAAAATTCGTTGGAAATTCGTTTTCCAACGAATTTTTCCAAATTTTTCGTTGAAAATTTCGTTGGAAAAAATCAGTTTTATTTAGTGCTTCTCCCCCCTGGCCGGATAGGCCAGGGGGGAGGCTCGCCAGCGAGGGCCCAACTCCGACAAGGTGAGCTGGCCCCTCATTGCCGCTGGGCGAGCTCGCCATGGCTGGGCGAGCTCTGCCTCACCAGATCTGGGCGAGGGCAGAGCTCGCCCAACCATGGCGAGCTCGCCCAGCGCCGACGAGATGGAGCTCGCCATGGCAAGACGCACTTCGCCCTCACCAGATTTGGGCGACGAGCGAGCCTCCCCTTGGCCAGACAGGCTAGGGGGCGAAGGAAAAGAAAAAAGGAAAAAAAATTCGCAAATAATAAAAAGATATATTAAAATATTGTCACGTGGATGCCGATTAGCGCCACGTCAGCCGGCCGGCAGCCACGTCAATGCTAGCCGGCCAAAAGGACTAAATTGGCTAGTTTGCAAAAGGTTTAGGATTAAATTGGCCAAAAAAAAAAGTTTAGGACTGAATTGGCACAATTGCAAAAGATTTAGGACTTTTTTGGTAATTTTCCCTAACTGAATTAGATTAAATTAGATAACACCTAAATCTTTAGGCTTTATAGGAGATAGAAAGGGGAATGACCAGAATAAGTGCCACAATTACTGTACAACACCTATTTTACTCTCAAATTTTTTAATAACCATTTAAGTATCACAACTTCTAAAAAAATGATTACTTAAGTGATTTTAAAGATTTAATTGGTCAAAAAATCTGTTGTAATTCGTTGGAGTCACTTAAATAAATGGTTTAAAAAGTTTTGGCAACTTAAATTTTTGGCTATGAGCTTTCTAAATGTGCAAATTTTGACAAAACGACATCGAGAGCAAAAGCTAAAAATCACAAAGGAAATGTTCTACCTTTGACACTATTTTTCTTTGTTTTGTTAGACTCGAAAGGCAAATCATGGAGCAAACAATCTATCCAAATAATTTCATTTAAAATCACAAAAATCTATTTATTTTTGCCTCAAATAATAATACGGAAGCAAGAAAAATTTTCTTCATCGCTGTAATTTTGCATTTTCTTCTACTTCGACCTTACTCTCTTTTGAGATTGCATAACAATGCTTGGAGTCTTTAATCCCAATTTCCCAAGTTGTGAAAAATCAATGCACTTAATTCAGCGACGTCGTTGGGAACATAAATTGTGCCCTATATAATTTAAAATGTCCTTATGTCAAAATTTTAAGAATGATTATTTTAGTGCCAAAACTTTATGAATTATTCGATTTAGTACCAAAACTTTTAAAAGCATCGATTTTAGTGACTTCAGTGTGCTACGTCAGATATTTTGTCACCAAAGCCACTCCAGTCATTGCTTTTCTCAAGTTGTGCACTTAAATAACCATTTCAAAAGTTTTAGCATTAAAATATAGGTAGTATAATAGTGGTGCCATTGATCGTGTCCCCGTCTCATATAGTAGCGAAACCGCATAACAAAGAGGAAAATTTAACGGAAAAGGAAAAGCCAGTAGCCAATAAAATAATGTAAAAAGAGAGAGGGAGGTCTACCCGGGAGGCCCGTGTAGTCGTTTGCCTTCCATGTCTCCAGTTCTAACGGGACCGCAAAAAACTGCAATACAAGAGCCCATTTATGCTCATTATTTCGTTGAAAATATTTTTCAATCATTTTTTGACATTTAATTTATTTAAAAAAATGAGTTAACAAAAAATGTTTTCCTACCAAACCTTAAATTCATGATTTCCTCTTTGAAAAAATCGACTAATTATCGGCGCTTGAACCCGAAACTCTACGCTTGTGCATAGAAACCCCGATGTTGGTTTCTGGGTCCTGGCTTTCAAGGCCAGGTCTCTAGTGGCCGGGCCCGCGCCCATTGAGGCTGGGCTCACTCCAACTTGGATCCATATAGGGCCGTGCTCGGGTCCCTTACGCTCTACATCTAGTCCCAACCCTCAGGCCCGAGTCTACAAAGGCTGTGCGCGGGTCCTCGGCGCTCAGGCTTGGGCCAAAAAACGATCGAAGAACGTGAGCTGGGCTCTGGCCCAAAAAGCACACGGGCTGGGCTGGCACGAGGCAAGAGCCGGTCGGACAGATACAGCTCCGTCGGGGCGCACCCGAGATAACACGTTCTATAAAAACCATGGAAGTCCAGCTTTTGGGAAGTCCCAAAAGGCCGTACGAATTAAAATGACTTACACGGCCCCCGAGAACTGACCCGGGAAGCACGCCTAGAGAGTTCGCACGTCACCACGTTCCCGTCTTTCCACCCTGTCTCGTATCAAAAGGACAGACGTCGCGGTTCCACGTGCGTCGCCGTCGCATCACGTGCGCGCTATCTCTCTCCCTCTCTCTCTCTCTGGATTCCTTGTTTTGGTGTCGTCAAAAACCTGGTGCCACTTCGCACGCCCCCCCTTCTCCTAACCAAAAACCCGTGTGCCCACGCTCACAAAACGGCGACCGCAACCGACCACCGCAATGACCTTTCCACGCGGATGATTTTTTTTTTTTTTAATCTGTTACATCGACAAGAATATATTCTAGAAGCTACGGTCACGAGTAGTTTACTCGGTTTTGAGCCGAGCTCGAGCTCGACAATTATCGTTTTAATAAGTTCGCTAGCCTATTCAAATTCCTATTTTTTTAGATTAATATCACGAAAAATCTTAAATTTGTACACTTATGACAAATTTACTTAAAATTAACTTTTAAATCGGTACATTTTTTAAAAATTTATTCTTTATTGAATTAAATTAATATCATGAAAAATCACAAGCCGGTACACCTGCGACAAATAGAGGGTGGAACCTCAAATTGGTTCACCTGTCAATTGTTACATATCATCCAATTCAGAAATTTGATGGTAAAATTTAACGAAAACTAACGAAGAGTAAAATCATCACATATGTACCGGTTTTGAATTTTTGATGGTCAAAAAATTAGTTTAAGGTAAATTTATCACATGCGTACCAGTTCGGAGTTTTTCGTGGTATTAACCATTTTTTTAAAGTAAGTTTCTATTAATTAGGCTCCGTTCGTTTCCGGAAAAATATTTTTTTGGAAAACATTTTCCGCGTTTTCCGGTGTTCGGGGGCGGAAAATATTTTTAGTGGGAAAATATTTTTCTTTCCCACCCCCAAATCCTTCATTGTTTTGAGGAAAATGATTTCCTCTTTTCACAAAGAGGAAATCATTTTCCCCCAAAGTTAAGGCATTGCCCATGAGATGGAAAATGTTTTCCATGGGAGAGGAAGTTGATCGCCGGTCACCACCATCGCCCGCCGGTTGCCGGCCGCCGCCGTCGGTCGCCGCCGCCACCGCCGTCCGCCGACCACCGCCGATCGCCGCCGGATCGGCGGTCGCCGAACACCAGAAAATATTCTCCAAAACTTTTTCAAATTTTAGCCGAACACCAGAAAATTGTGTTCCAGGAAAACATTTTTCAGGAAAATGACTTCCGGAAAAATATTTTTCAAAAGGAGAATATTTTCCGACAAACGAACGAACCCTCAAAGAAAGTCGTAGACATCCTAAAAAATATGTAAATAGACATATTGTTCGAGCTTTTATAAAGATGGAGCGCGATTTCTTGCATAATTTGATTGTGGCCGAGTAATTGGGGATTTTTTAATGTGGTCACAGCTCAAGATTATATAATATACACACAAACGCGAATTACAGTGAGAATTGGTTGATTGGAAATTTTCCACTATGGTGAGGAACCATGAACATGTTACCAAATGTTCCTAATACATTATAAAGAATTAGTTCTCTTAAAATTATGTTCTTAGCATTTTTTTAGGGGCTAAAGTATTGTGCGGTAAATGTGTTACAAGTGGCATAGTTTGAAATTTTTCGTATCATAAAAAAAGTTCAGGGTAAATTTGTCACAAGTGACATAATTTAAAATTTTTCGTATTATAAAAAAAGTTTAGGGTAAATTTATCACAAGTACATAGTTTAGTGTTTTTGGTGCTATTTTCCCTTTTTTTATTACTTTATTTTCCAATGCTGGCAAGGGTGGGAGGTCTTCACCTATGGCTAGCAACACCCTTGCTAGCCGCTGCTAGGACCCGCTAGCTATAAATTGAAGGATGGAAAAAAGAAAAAAGACAAAAAAAAGAAAGAAAAGAAGGGAAAAAATAAATTAAGAAAATTTTTAAAAAATTGAAAAAATTATTCACGTTATCACTGGTTATTCCCTGTAGGACTTTTAGCGTCCACGGTAGAAATTTTTGGCTAGAATCAGTTAGAAGAACTGTATTGGCAAATCATCAAAATATTTAGTATTCAATTAGTAAAATTGAAAGGTAAATGATTGAATTGGCCACCGTATAATAAGGTTATAATTTTTTGATAATTTTTCTAGGATATCAAATTATTTACTGAAGATTCAAATTATATATGATGTGGATTCACTTAAGTATTAGACTTAATTTGGACATTTAGATTGTGATAAATAGCAAAACAAAGGACGTTATGTACCAAGATATTTTTCCATATTCACGTCGTAACGCGCCTTTTGATGTGGATTTAAGAAATATATATACCCTTAGGCTGTAAAGCAAAGTGACTTAACATTTGTATGGTATTTACTTAAGGATTATAAATTTTTTTTTGAGTCCCGTAACTTTAAAAAATTGTTCACTTAAATATTGCGGGTTATTTCCCTTTACTGAAAAATTCCACGTGACATCCATTAGTCATAAACTGGCCAACGTGACTCGCTTAAAAAATCCAACCAGCAAAAGAGTATGGAACGACCTCGTGCGAACTCTATTCCTGCCCAATTTAACTATTTGGGTCTAATTTGATACGTAACCCCAATTTGCAGGTCGCAAAATAGATCAGAGAATTGAAGTATTGTAGGCACATTAGTCGACTAATTCTTTATTTGAAGTGGCTCACGATCAAACCAATTGGGAGCATGCGCAGCTTGTTGGGTATTCCACTCAAAGCACTCACGTTCGATCAAGTGGGCATTGCGTTCCCTGCTATCGCGAACAACTTGTGGACCTACATCACCGTCATCGGCACGGCTGCTCTCAATGTCCGGCCAATTAAAGCTTCAATGTCGTCTATCATTTTCGGTCGAGAAAGTAAAGAATCATCGTCGTCAGTGTCATTGTCTCACTAAGAATGCAAATCAATCTTTTGCACTACTAGCTGCGGAGCAATATTTCGGCGATGATGGTTCTACTTCTTCTTCTTCTCCTTCATCTTCAATATGGTCTGAACTTGCAATCGCCACATTTATCGAAGGTTGTCCACTCTCGACTTCAACTTTTTTAAAAAGGCCACGTTGGACTTAAATATCTTTAAATAAAGTCACGTAGGGCAAATCGCCTGAAAAGTCTCATGCAAATGAATCGAAAGAAATGATTTTTAATCAATCTGACATTCAAATGATCGAAAAAAATTATGATACTCATTTAAGTTTTGTACAAAACTCATGGTACTTGTGATGTTCATTTCCTTTTTTAGGTAATATAAAATTATCTCATTAGATTAGTTAGCGTCCACCCATGGTACTTCATTCATAAAAAGCTCAATTTTCTTTTCCTCGAAAATATTAGAAACGAAGATAGTATTTGGAGTTACAAAAGTATAGAAATTTTTTAAATAAGCTCCACAAGATGAAATGTATCATATGCTCGACATTAGGAAAAATAAAGATAACAAGCAAAAACATTTAAAGGCACTCCAAACGACATTTTTAGCCCATAGAAAGAGTGGGAAGAAATAATTAGTGTTCACAGCCTTCGGACGTTATTTTAGGATTTCCACACGAGCGGAAAAATGTACGGTGTCAAGATTGTCCTACATCATGATATGACCAAAACTTATGCGTAACAAGACTTCCCAAGTGGTCTTTTTAATTAATTAATGGACTCATCAACTCGAAGATCATGAATCCTGTCCCCTTGGGCACGATACTGTGGAGCCTGCTAGAATACGAATGCGCCCTTGGCACCACATGAAACACCATTTTGTTTCTGGTTCATCCTACTCATCCCACTCAGTTCTCAGGCTAATTTCAAAAAGAAATACTAACTTTATCTTGAATGACAATTATGACCCGAACATTTTTTTTGTCTCAATAAAAGTTACTAACTTTTACTCAAGTCTCAAATTTAAACCCCATTCACCAAAGCTTAAGATCTTATAAATTGGCGAGGCACTAACCTTAAAATCTCCTTCAATTTACTTCCCAACAAAATCCATTTAGTAATATCCATCACTAAAGCTTGATATATTAAATGAGATCAATTGATTAATGTCCATTGAACTTAGACTTCAAAGTTTCATGAGGAGGGCGTGGGCTTGTTTGAAAAAATAGGTTTTGGTCGTGAGTTTGGCAAATTTCGTCTGTGGCGTCTCTGACGGTGGTAGTCCACAACTTCAAATTACAACAAAATGGTATAGGCTGGCTAGAGAAATTCAATCCGAAGATTTTTTTAACTCGTCAGTGAAGTGAACGAGACCATGAATAATTTTACCTTTATTTTTCAAGCTGTGGCTAAGAAAAGAAAACAACAAATAGTGCCTTAAATTCAGCTACCAAGTGACATGAATTTATTACCAAGGTGGAATAGTCACGTTGGATAATTAACATTTCCAAGTCAATGGTGTCGGGTTTAGAATTCAAGTAAAAATTGAGATTTAAGTGAAATTGATGATTTTTTATGAGACAAAAAACACTTTGGATCATAATTGTCATTCAAGCTAAAATCGATTTTTTTTTTAGAAATTAGGCCCTCACTTCTCTTACCTTGCTGAGTCGAAAGGTGCATGAAACACCAAGCACCGATAGGAGTTACCATCAATAAGATCGTTGGTCGCCAACTAAGACGCAAGAGGAGTGCCATTAACTCTTTGAGCATTGTGTCGAAAGATCGGGTATCAGATTGGTCACCGTGCATCCTCGTTATATATAGGGCCTGTTTGGTAACTTGTTAAACAGTGTCCGATTCTATTTTTTTATTCCTGAAAATTAAAAAAAAAATTTATTTGGTAAATTTTTTGTTCCCGACCATAAATTTATTCATAAAATCAGTTTTGAAATATAATCAAGAATAAAAAAAAAGTTGATTCTGAAAACAAAAATAAGAAATGGAAAATTTTTTTCTACTTCTTCTTTGCTGGCATGTGGTTGGGGGCCGACGAGGGCGAGGGCGAGGGCGAGGGCGAGGGTCTGGGCGAGAGCCGCCCTCGTCCGATCCGACAAGGGCGGCCCTCGTCCAGGCCCCGAGTGACAAGGGCTGGACCATCATGGGCCGGGTGAGGGTTGCCCCTGCTAGACCCGCGCAAGGTTTGGCAAGGGCGGCTCATGGCTTGGACAAGGGCCACCCTTGTGACCTGCCCTCACCCAGGCTGCGAGCCACCCTTCCTGGATCTAGCGAGGGCGGCGGCAAGAGTCCAACCCTCGGCTTTGTTGGGCCTCGGCCTATGGCCGATCGTCGGTGCCAACGATCGGGCCATGGGCCAAGGAAAGAGAAGAAGAAAAAAAGAAAAAAATAAAAAGGAAAAAAAGAAAGAAACAAGTATTAAAAATTTCAAAATATTATTGATAAAAAGAAGTTTTTGTACAGTTACTAAACGCATTTTTATTCTTTTTTTTTATTTTACGAATAGAAATTTTGGCCAGTTACTAAAATGCCTTCAAATGCTTAAAAATTATTTTCAAGAATGAAATAAAAAAAATTTTAAATAAAAATTATTTCTAGAAATAAAATGGTTATCAAACGCGTTAATAATCTTTTCGAGACAGCATATTCTCTCTCACGTTTTAATTTATTTTATTTCTTTATTATATCGGAAGGTCAAAGTGTCGACTGTAAGGCGCAAAAGGCACAAAACCCGCGAGCGTCTCCTTCGGTCGTTTTACGCCAACCTTGATCGAAGAATCTCTCTCTCTCTCTTTCTCTCTCTCTCTTTCCTCCGTCGAAACCTTCTCTGCGAGCTTCAATCTCCGGCGGCCGGGAAAGATGCATTCCAATCACCTGCTCCTCGAGGAGCCCATCCGGATGGCGTCGATCCTCGAGCCCTCCAAGGCCGTGAGTTCTCCCTCCGCTCCCCCCTCTTCGCCGCCTGTTCCTTTTTCCTGGATCGATTCGCGTTGTTGGCTCTGTCGGGTGTTTGGATCTGCGGCCCGACCGACTCGATTGCTGTCGGCGAGGAGCGTTTGAGGTTTGCGATTGCTTTTCTGACGACCCGTTTTGTTGTTGTGTGTTTTTTTGGTGCGCAGAGCTTCTTCCCTGCTATGACGAAGATCGTGGGGACCCTCGGTCCCAAGTCCCGGTCGGTCGAGGTCATATCCGGCTGTCTGAAAGCTGGAATGTCCGGTAATTAGTTTGTGTCTGGGTTTTGGCGACCGGAGTCGGATGGGTTTGTTTCTATGTTGATTGTAGCGGGAATTAGGGTGTTGAGGATGTTTTGTCTGATGCCCCTTTTTGGTTGTGCAGTGGCTAGATTCGATTTCTCTTGGGGGAATCCCGAGTACCACCAGGAGACTTTGGAGAATTTGAAGGCCGCCATCAAGAGCACCAAGAAGCTTTGCGCCGTAAGTTCCTCGTGGCGACTCTTGCGTTTTTGAGTTTGAAAAGAAGACACCTTGAGGTCGAGACGCAGCCAGGATTTTTTTTTTTTTATTGGGGTTAGTTTGTGTTGCCGGTGTTTATCTCTTTATTTATAAGCTAAGTTTTCAATTAATAGGTGAAAAAGATACCGTTTTGATGGGACGTATTCAAAGTAAATTACAGAGGCTGTGAAGGTGGTCACTTTTTTCCCCCTTTTTGCGGACAATGCGGATTCAGTGCTCTTTGAGCGCTGTCGTTGTCGCTGTTAGTTACGCAGTGGAGGGGTACATTTGTGAGCTAGTGATTCTTCTTGTGTTTGTGCATTCACAGTTTCGCTTATGCTATGCCTGGCAATCCAAGAGGGAAGAATAAAGAAAAGAAAACACCCATAGATTTAAATTTTCGCTCCTCTTCCTTCTCATAAAAATTCACAATTATTTTCCATTTTAAAAGTTTCATTTTCACTACTCTCCCAAGCATAGCCTTGCTCTTCTTTTGCGATATCTGTCATTAATGAGTTCGAGAATAATGGAGGAGTTTTGAATTTACCCTGGTTTTGTTTTTCATCAGGTTATGCTGGATACAGTCGGACCTGAGTTGCAGGTGGTTAACAAAAGTGAAAAGTCTATCTCACTGCTGGCTGATGGTGTTGTTGTTTTGACACCTGACCAAGAACAAGAGGCCTCTTCAGAGCTATTGCCTATTAATTTTGATGGATTGTCAAAGGTAGTAATTTAATTTTGATCCTGTTGTCGTGTTGCTAGACATTCCAGTTTTGCTTTGTTTTTCGAATGTACTCTTGTGTGAGCAGTTTGGACGTGTTGCTGATATTTAACTGTGGATGAAAAGTTTTTTTCAGTTCGTATTTTGAGTTTGGATTCAAAAAGTTCCTTCTTGATAGAATAAAGATGTTGCTGATAGCAAACTCTTATGGGAAAGTATCAAGAGCAGGATCATGTCTTTTCTTTACATGGTGCATGAGCCTTGTATAGTCAGCTTTGAGCTGATTGAGAAATAATTAATTTGTCCATCCCTCTAAATCCAATCATTGATTTATTTTTACATAACCCTGTGTCAACAGCATGTCTTTTCACAGATACTTCTTGAACCAATGTTCAGTATCTGGGAATATGTGCGTGAACGGATAAGTTTTGGGAGTGGGAGGGTGGTTTTCTTGTGATATTTTAAAATGTTCTGATATATGAGAGAGACTTAAGTATGCCAGGACTGTTATGGACCATCTTCATGGTTATTTTGCTCTATTACATGCCTAAACATATTCTTTAGGTTGTCTTTTAAATTTGGACTACTTTCTCCAGTCTGAAAAAACCAATGCTTTGCTTTGTCTATTGCAGGCAGTGAAGAAGGGAGACACCATTTTTATCGGTCAGTACTTGTTCACTGGAAGTGAAACTACTTCTGTATGGTTGGAGGTACGAAAGATCAAAAACTTTATTCTAGCAATTTTATAGTGGTGATGTTTTTTTTATCTATCTCATGTTTCAACTTGAGTGTCGTGACTAACATGTTTGACTATGTGTGAGCAGGTGTCCGAAGTAAAAGGAGATGATGTGGTTTGTGTGATAAAGAACTCCGCTACATTGGCTGGATCACTATTTACCTTGCATGGTTCTCAAATTCGTATAGAGCTGCCTACACTTTCTGATAAGGACAAGGAGGTATGTTGCTTTATATCCTACACATAATAACAACAAAGCAAGTCTTCTTTCACTAAGTGTGTCGGCTATATAAATCTTATTACAACATTGCGCTTGGCCTATGTTGGATAATTAGCTTTCTTTGTGCTGTTCTTTATTGTTTACCCTGGAAATTATCTTTGGTAAATTCAGGTTATTAGCACATGGGGAGTTCAAAATAAAATTGACTTCCTCTCACTGTCATACACCAGGCACGCTGAAGATGTCCGCCATGTAAGGAAAAAAAGTTATTATCTGCCTGCATTTTGAAACAATGAGTTTTACTTCTTAAATCACAATGTCTCTAGCAGTTCTGGCAAATATTGTAGTAACAGGATTTTCTTTGTTATGATGCAGGCGCGTGAATTTCTTTCCAAATTGGGTGACCTCAGTCAGACTCAGATTTTTGCAAAGATAGAGAATATAGAAGTGAGTGCGCTGTTAGAGAAGGGATATAGTTTGTTGGAAAACTGAGCATTTATTTACTCTCTGTTCCTCCTGTATAGGGTTTGAATCATTTTGATGAAATCCTGCAAGAAGCTGATGGTATCATTCTTTCCCGTGGAAATTTGGGTATTGATCTTCCACCTGAGAAGGTAAGACATGGTTGAGATGCTCTATGAGTTTCTGATCCTAATTAAGTGCTATCTTAGTCTGCTTACGTGTATTAATTGACAGTTTCTCCTTATATGTGCAAAATGAGATGCTTAGATAATTCATTAACCTCATTCTTAATCTAGCATACAAATGCTGAATACTTGTCTATGATAAAAATGATCATATCATGTGAAGCATGGATCTTTGGGTGCATAAAGATTAGTAGATCCTAGAAATGATATTATCTTTTTGTTTTTTGTTCCGTCTATGATCAATTTTGACTGTGTTGTGTAAAGTGCAATTTACTTTATGCAAAAGCCACAGAGAGCTATAAAATTAATTCTGGGAAATAGTTGTCTTAAATATCTCAATGTTCCAAATTTAGACTTATAATCAATGGTGAGTTTTTATGATCATATAGGCTTTCATGTTTGTCATCTTGTGCTGTTCTGTATGATGTGTTGCTGGCTAGATTCTATAGAGCTTGTTTGTGAAGCACTGCATTGTTACTAAGAAATTCTTTCTTTCCTTCCTACACAAATATCTGCCTACTTCTCACTTACCAAAAAAAAAAAAAATATCCGCCTACTTCTCTGTTTACCTTTTCGTTTGGAGATTTTTCCTGGCTAGACCTCTGGTGATTCTCATTGCTAATCACTTCTCTTACTGTTTTAGGTGTTTTTATTTCAAAAAGCTGCTGTTTACAAATGCAACATGGCTGGGAAGCCTGCAGTAGTTACTCGTGTTGTGGACAGTATGACAGATAACCTGAGGCCAACTCGTGCTGAAGCGACTGATGTAGCTAATGCTGTATTGGATGGTGCGTAGATAGTTCATTAACCACGAAGAATTGTAGAAGATTGCGATTTATTCTGTCTCTCCCTAAGGAGGCAATAGTGGAAGTATTCCTGCTCTTTCTTCTTTCTAACTATTCTGATACTCGAACTATTTAATGTGCTTGCAGGGACTGATGCAATTCTTCTTGGTGCTGAAACTTTGCGTGGATTATATCCAGTAGAGACTATATCAACTGTAGGTAGAATTTGTTCTGAGGTAGGTCATCTTCTTTTAAGTACATCTTGTTCAGACAATAGTACCGTGCTACTTGCATTGTACACATACTTGTATGGTAGTTTATGAATGTGATGCTACTTGTGAAGTTTTATCATTTCATTATGTCTTCCACATGTGCCTCAAAAATTTACTTCCTCCCGTGCATAGCAGTACTGTGCTACTTGTATTGTACTCATATTGGTAGTTTATGAATGTGATGGCACTCATTTGTGAAGTTTTATCATTTTCATCTTGTCTTCCACATGTGCCTCGAAAATTTACTTTCTCCCATGCATAGCAGTACTGTGCTACTTTCATTGTACTCATATTGGTAGTTTATGAATGTGATGGTACTCATTTGTGAAGTTTATCATTTTCATTATGTACTTCTACATGTGCCTCGAAAAGTTACTTCCTCCCATGTGCAATGAACTTATTTGGAGAGATGGATTTTTAGAATGGCTGGGTTTGCGTGTAATTTCTCCATTTGAGTCTAGAGCGACACTTCAACAGGATGGGAATTCTTTTGTAGCCGTTCGAAACATAGATTTTATTTTTCTTTTTTTTTTGGGGGGGGGCTGGGGGGGTGTGCATTCGTTAGATGTTTAAGCACGCAGATATTAAAGTGTCTATTCTCAACAGTGAACTGCAACAGTGCTTCCAGATATTTGCCTTGGTTGTTACAGTTGATTTTGGTTTGGTCTGTTCAGTCCGAGAGCTGAAAAAGGAAACTAAGTGAATAGTTTGGTTTTTTGACTGAGCAGTTTGAAGCTTTCGGTTTACTTTCACAAATCAATAGAGTAATGGAATGCGAGTTTATGTATCAATATTATGTATGTGGTTTAATTTTGTCTCATTCAACTCGTTTACTAAGGTATCAGCCTTTGTGCTTGTTAAAATCAAAACTAAAACAAATCAAATAGTTTGATTATCACAAGTCTGCCTCAACCTGATTCGACCTTTACCTGTAGACCGTCCCACCTCACAGCTCCCATGCCTAGAATGATTTTAAAATATTGCTCTATTAAGATCCTTTTTCTTGGTTTGGGGGACATTGTCATAGTGAGATGATTCTCAGTCCTCAGTTGGTGAGAGTTTGGAAGTTAAAGCGCTTGTATTTAATGCTGATTTGTTATTGATATATTCCTCATAATATACAAAGTAACTGGGATTGTGACCTCAAATAAAATAGGCTGAGAAGGTGTTCAATCAAGATCTTTATTTCAAGAAGACTGTGAAGTATGTTGGAGAACCAATGACCCATTTGGAATCTATTGCTTCATCTGCGGTATGCTATCGGTTTCTTCTTTCATCATTTCCTGATACATGCTTGTAGTCTATGCTCCACTTTCACATGAAATAATTGTGACTAGATCATCATGATTTTTCTCAGGTACGAGCAGCAATTAAGGTGAAGGCATCTGTTATTATATGTTTTACTTCTTCTGGAAGGGCTGCAAGGTACTACCCTTCTGTCAATCTCCTCATCCCTTCATCTGTAGATTATTTCATTTGTCCTGGTTGTTTTATAATTCTTGGCATATGAATGGACCTTTAGCCACATTTGCAGAGCTAAAGCTAATTTCATGACAGAACAATCAGATGCCCTAACAATCTCCATGAAATTTCAGGTTGATAGCTAAGTACAGGCCAACAATGCCTGTTTTATCAGTCGTCATACCTCGTCTGAAGACAAACCAACTGAAGTGGAGCTTCACTGGTGCTTTTGAGGTATGCTCTTGTTCTTCCTTTCCTTATGGTCATTTCACTGTCGTGGTCGTCTTGTCAGCTACTTTCCATTGACCTAAATAGTGGAGACATATAGGAGAAAAATAACATGCAGGTTATAATTCGTTTGGGAAGGTATGTGGGGTCATAGCAGCTGTCTCCAGTTTATCCTTACTTCCCTTCTATCATAAGGAATTCCTTTGCCAACTACTTCAATGACATTCACCAGCTGATATTCTTTAACTTATTAACTACTTGGTTATTTTTTGGTTGTAATAATATATTCACTTTTATATTCATACATCCATTAACTTGCTCACTAAAATTTACATTTTGCATTTGAAGCATTACTTTTCAATAATCTTGCACACAGCATGAGTGTGTTAATTAGTGTTAAATATTTGTAGCGACAAAAGCCTAATGTGATTCCTTTATGTTTTATTTTGAACATATATTCTAAATGCTCTAAGGCACAGGCTTCTAGATACACTGTTAGGCGTCATGATATGCAACTACAGAAAGATGTATTTTATCTCTCTATTTTCTGTCAGTAGGAGTATTAACTCGTTGGTTTGATGAGGAGGTACCATCTAGTGGAAGATGTGGCAGCATATATGGAGAGAAGGAAAACGGTTCTGCTTCGCCTCCTCTCTCCACCCCCGATCTGTCCACTTGGGCACTTTGTTGGGGGAGGGAGGAGTGAAGGAGGTGGTTGCTGGGGGGAGGACAAAAGAATGAGAAATAGAACAGGCAAACTATATACGTTGTTGAAGAAACAAAATGTATAGAGTAGTTACAGTGGCATCTTGACCTTCTTAGCCATGTAGAAGATTCTAATACTGTGTTTGGTTGATTAGGGAACTTGGGGGGACAGAAAATTGGGATGTAAAGTTTTGAAAAGTTATAAACTTTGCAAGTAGGGACAGGATAGAAGATTCAAAATAATGTAGATTTTGCATTTTCCTCACCCACCTTGCTCCCAACATAACAGAAATATCGGTGTTTCACACAAACATGTTTGGTCGACCGCATGTGTGTTGCTGCATGCTTTTCTGTTTTTCTCTTGTAAGAAAATGAACTTACAGCTCATGTTTCTACTTAAGCAGATAATCGATGTCCTAATGGTTGATCACCTTATGAAGCTGGCTTGTTTTGCATAGCATATACACACACTTTTTCCTTGCTATTATCCGGATCAAATTACTTTTGTTGAGTGATAACAGTAGCAGAAGATGCTCTTTTATGCTTAGCTGCCATTGCTGAAGATTCAGATCTTGTTTGTTTAGAATTAAGCATAAGTAAAAAATTAAATATGTGTCAACATTTATATGTTATTGTTTCGGTTTAGAAAAAGAGTCAGTTTGTGAATTAAAAAGTAAAAGTTAATCCAGAGACATGTCTGTAGGCTACCCGTCATATTAGCATAGTTCAAAATTCTGCCTTCTATGTTTGGTTAATGAGGGAAAGGGGAGGGATGAAAATTGGGAGAGGAAATGATGGAAAAATATAAAATTGTTATGAGAAGGGAAATGAGGGAACAAATCATACATGTTGTAGAGGATGCCAAATCAAATGCATCCTTTATCATCTGATGCATGGAACTACAAGCGTCCTTTCTTTCGCTTAACCAATAGTGGTGCCATAAGTTCACACGAAAAATGTCTTCGTATCAGTATCTCAGTTGACCACGCATTGTTCTATGGCCAAATAAAGGAACCTGCAGAATAGTTTGTGAAAACTTATAAGCAGTCTGAGAATGGTGGCAGTTTACTCTTCTCATCCTTCTAGTTTTGTTTTCTCTAACAGTTAAAGTTTTTATTTATATGTTTTCTTTATTTATATGCTTTATCAATGAACATTTAAGTACAATTCTCAGGCGAGGCAATCGCTCATAGTAAGAGGTCTCTTCCCCATGCTTGCCGATCCTCGACACCCTGTGAGTTCTATAATCTCTATCTTTTGGTTCTTTTGTTGCAGTTTAGTGCGTTTGCTTACATTCAATTGAGTATATGTACCCATTTTAGTGCATTTGTTTCACTTCATCCATAAATGATGTTTCTTTCTCCTTGTTACTTTGAAAATTCGTCAAGTTCATCTAGCTGACAATATTAGAAACAAAAAATGCCAACCCTGTTTTGACTTGAGCTTTGACGGAATATTCACATACAGAATCCTGGTATTGATAGAAAACAGTGCGACTTTCAGCACATATATACAAAAGTGGAGAAAAGAACTCAAGGTTCATCTCCAAGACACATAGTTGGATGTATCTTATAATTGCATCATGCGAGAAGGCAGATAGCATTGTAAGGAACTGTAAGTAAGACTTTAGTGAACCTCCAGATAGTTGATACTAGCAATTACAATTTCCAAGCAAGAAAGTTAGATTTGGTTGTTCAACTTGCCTTCTTTGTTGATTTTCCTAGTAGGAGGGTTAATGCCAAGATGGATACATTATGATAGACATCCCCCTCTAAATCTGGCTAAAAATATACAAAGTACGATATTACACTGATTGCTATGCCCTTCCATTGGGTGAGGCTAGAATCCTACTCTTTAGGTTATTTGTCCTGAGATTGCGTATACAATTGCATCTGATGATGCATCTTAGATGCTACGCATATTTTCACATGAAGCTTGCAAGACAATCTTGTATTGTTTGTGTTTTCTTCAACTTCCTCTCAACATTAGCTTCCCTTTTAATCCTGAAAATGGGGTCAACTATATGTGATAATCTTCCTGTCCCAATGCATATGGGTTAATTTAGGGAGCTTTTATGTTTGTGTTCATTGGTAGCTCCTGGAGAAAGTGTAAACTTATTACCTTTTGTTTTTGTTCATCTCAATCCTTCTCGCTCGTTGTTTTAGTGACTTAAGGAAGTTTAGTTAAATTGGTCTTTGAGTATTTCTCTGGTTGAGTGTCTTTTTCTTATGGTAATTGGCATTTTGAAGTTTCTGTTGCCCCTTATTTGAAGCTTGACCTTCTTTTATCTTTTACTTCTGGCATACTGGTTACTCTGTCATAGCCTGATTATTAGGCAATTGATCGGATGGAGAAACACAAACAGAGTGGTGCATGCTCTTGTTTTCTTGTTTTTCCGTCATCTTCTCTTATGGAGGAAATGCCTTTAACTGCTTTGCAGGCGGAATCCACAAGTGCGACAAATGAATCTGTTCTGAAGGTTGCCCTCGATCATGGAAAGACATCTGGAATTATAAAGTCACACGATCGCGTTGTGGTTTGCCAGAAAGTTGGAGATGCTTCCGTGGTTAAGATTATTGAGCTTGAAGATTAATAACGCATACTATTAACCTCTTTACTGGAAGGGGAAAGAAGGAAGGAGAATCTTTTGTCCAGAAATTTAGGGAATGTCGTTGGTCTTTTGCTGTGTTACCTCCCGAGATGTGATGACTTGGAAGGGGTTTTGGGGGTTAGATTATGATCTGACCTGTGTCGAGGAATTTACTGGGCTTTTTTTCATTATGAAGTATGGTAGGGAGGTGGCTGACTCCCATATGTTGTTCGATATGTCAAATGTTATCCTACATGGAATCTTAATGAATTGAATCTTCATGGAAATTCTCATGGGTTTAATATACTTCGCACGTTTCTGTTGCGATTTCTTGCGTCCGGGAGTTGGTATCCATTGCACCTTCTTCTAGGTTAATAGAGCTCACCAACACTTGAAGTGTTCCAATAGCTTGATCTCACTATTTTTTAGTAATTTTTTTATTTGCCATTAGATTCCGTACTGAAAAGTTACACGGAATTGAAAAGGGTTTGTACCACAAAAAATTTCAAATTGGTATATTTATAATAAATTTACCCTAAATTAATTTCTTGATTTCCAAAAATCCTAATTTGGTACATTTGTGATAATTTTACTTTTTCAGTTTTTGTTAAATTTTACCGTCAAATTACTGAATTGGATGACATGTGTAAGTTGATAGGTGGACCTGTTTGAGGTTTTACCCTCCGTTTGTCATAGGTGTACCGGTTTGTGATTTTTCATGATAATAATTAATTTAATGGAAACTAACGGAAGGTAAATTTATCACAAATGTACCAATATAGGATTTTTGGTGGTTAAAAAATTAGTTTGGAATAAATTTGTTACAGATGCACAAGTTTGAGATTTTTGGTGATCATAAAATTAGTTTGGGAAAATTTATTACAAATGTACCAATTTAGAGTTTTTTGTCATATTAACCTAAAAAATTGAAAAAAAAGATTGTCCAAAAAAAAAAAATGCCCGAGCTTTTAAATTAAAAGAAATTCTTCGATTTGTTCGTGCTGTTTCCCAGTAAACAGTTTGGGTGGCATTTACCATTTATCCATTGTGTAGACCATAGGTAATCTAGTGTTGAATTCAACCTCTAAATCAGTGCGCTTTAAGTTAGAAACTAGTGATGATCCTCGTACAATGCATTAGTTAATCAACCGATTGCGCCAATAATCATAAGGTCTGTTGCACAAAACATTTGTCGTGAGTCAATTATATATGGGTTGGATGATGTGAGTCGATTTATGGACGATTTCTATATAATTTGCTATCTAAATGAATTTGAGAAAGTTGGCCATCCACAATTTAATTTGAGTAAATATAATTATTGCTATAGATTTCGGACGTTAAATTCTATATATGTAGAATCTCGTCGATTATAAAGTTAACTTTAAAATTTCATCTAATATATTTAACAAGTGTTATTGGAACATGAGTTTACAAGACGTATTTTATATTGGGTTAACACCATGAAAAGTCCCAAACTAGTACATCTATAACAAATTTATTAAAAACTAATTCTTTGACTATTAAAAACTCCAAATTGGTACATGTGTGACAAATATACTTCAAACTAATTTTTTGACTACAAAAAACCGTAAACTAGTTTATTTGTGATAAATTTATCCTCCGTTAGTTTCCGTTGAATTAGATTAATATAACAAAAAATCACAAATTAGTACACCTATGATAAATGGAGAGTTAAACCCCAAATCTGTATATTTGTCAAATGCCATGTGTTATCCAACTTAGTAATTTGATAGTAAAATTTAACCGAAAATAATAGAGGGTAAATTTGTCATATGTATATCAGTTTAGGGTTTTTGGTGATATTAACCCTTTTATATTTGTCGTAGATTATTAGCCAATCAAGACAAATTTAACAGTAGATTCAAGAAGGTGAGTGCATCCACAGATCTTTTGTATATATTCCAACGTTTCCGTAGCAAGTCAAGACGTCTAATTTGATTTATCTAAACTCTCAACGGATCCTTATGTAGCCTACCATGTTTGAAGTGTTGCTTAGTTCACGCATATCCATGCATTAACTCGCTCGCTTGCCATGGTGGCTGATTTCTTCAGCCGCCGCCTCTACTACTTACGCAGGTTTACATCTGATACTGCAGGGAAAGTCAAGGTTCTCTTCCCCCCTCCTGAAGCCCAAGGACAGATGCATGCGCGCGGAACGATGAACAGGATCAGGCTTTCGAAATGCTCGAGCAATACTTCTCAAGAGCCACCACCTGTTCTAGTGCCACCTAATCTTATAGCATGCCTTTCGAACTTCACATCTCTGCTTCGATGGCCTCAGTATGTGCTTTGTTGGCTCAAGAGGATGGGGAGAAACTGTCTTCTACACTGGTAGATTCTTGAACAAAGCAGAAGGCTGCTTGTTCTCCGATAGAGAAACTTTGTTTATCTACTTATTTCTCAGTTAATAAATCGAGGCATTACTCGCTTTTACAATACTGGGTATGTGGTTGCTTAGTCAGGTATCATCAAATTCATTTTTCGAGTCCTTTGCTAACTGGTCTTGCAGATAATCTCATATCAGAACTATTCACTGGCACCATACATGACTTGCATCTTACTAAATTCAACACCTTAATGAGGTCTTTTCATGAGTTAGCGTTTTTTGACGGGCGCCGTATCACTGTGGATATCTCTGTTTTTTTTTTTAATGAAGTACTCCCGTCAAATTGGACATTAGATGAACCATTGACTGACTATACAACAAATATTTCTAGTGAAAAAACTCGCATCCCGCATCACATTTGAATGTATGGGGTCCGACTCATAGTGAGGACAACCTGACGTGCTTCATCTGCTTATTTTTTAATATATGAAACAGGAGAAGTTGCACTGCATGCTTGAAAATCGATCGTGCACCAACCAACTTGCATTACTAACTAGTCAACGTCACCACAATCAATTCAAAAGTCAAAAATAGAGAACCCAAACCAACTCTCCATCGTCATATACGCACGGGTCTTCGCTTATTCATGATTCGTGCGTGCATCTTTAAAATTGGAGGTTTGGTTGGAGCTTCTCTCTTTTGGGCATGTTAGTCTTTGACTTTCGGAATCAAATGCGCACGCGAGGAGTCATCGATAGCTAACGGCATGATATAGAAGACGCACGGAATTGTTAATAGCGTAAGAATCTTTCTTGCAAGGCGTGACGCGAAATCAAAGGAGACCAGGGAGAAGGACAAGACGGTAGATACATGCATGTGAGTCCACGACCAGTAATTTCTAGAATTAAATTACACCAAAGGACATTATATCATCCGTTTAGAAGAGTTTTGTAATTTGCTTTTTCAAAGTTGCTTTTGACATCATTATTATAGGAAAATGGGTTTTTGTTAAAAGTGTCACTAGTGTACTTATTCATCAAATAATCGACAGAACTTTGTAGATTCGGAATCCATAACTTTTGTCGCGCTATGTGTTATTAATGGCGCGAAGTTGAACTGTTCTATTTTGAGTACGGTTAAGAAGTGCTCCAAAATACGGGAAAAGCACCCAAAAAATCACAAACCTATTGTATTCACACTAATTCAATCCTAAACTTTTTAGGTGGACCAATTTAAGTCTAAATATTTTCACCCATTTAATCAATTTAGGCCGGAAATCGCTAATGTAGACATCGGCGGTCCTACGTAGCACCGTCAGTGCTGACGTGAATAAATTTTATAAATTTTTAATAATTTTTTCAAATAATTTAATTATTTTTTTCTTTTTTCTTTTCCCAGAAACTGTTGGTTAGTGACCCTCGCCTGGTCTAGGCAAGGGCCACCATGCCCTCATCGGCCACGGGTGGGTGAGGGTGTCAGCCCTCGCCCAGATCCAAGCGAGGGTTGAAACCTTCGCACACCACAGGTGAGGATGTCGGGCCCTCGCCCAAATCCAAGCGAGGGCCGAAATCCTCGTCTGTTGGCCGGCGACCAATAGTTTATGGGAAAAGAAAAAATAAAGAAAAGAAAAGAGAAAAAAAGTAAAAAACTTAAAAAAATTGAAAAAATAATTTAAAAATTATAAATTTTGTCCATGTTTGTCACGCCCTGAACCCACGAGTGTGTGAACATCCTTCATTGGTCAAGGAAATGCGATGTCCGATGATGCGTCGCCGACCCATTCTTTTTGTCTTTCAATTAAACGCATATGGAAGCGTACTTATACTCTCCATCAACAATTAACAAACTGAGATAGCAAGGAAAACACTTTGAGATACAAAATAACTAAGCCATTTTATAAACATTTCGTTAACCCTAGTAAGATTCATAATTACAAGCCTATACCCAAGCCACTTCCTAGAAGACCACACATAGAAGACCACACATACAAAAGGGATTGGTTGGTCTGGTTAACCTAACTTAGGCTCCTCTAACAAAAGGGGGGCGGTAAAAAAGATGGGGTATCCAAAGCAATCACCAAAGCTGATGGTATCTAGGAGGCGTCTCCAAATCAGACTCCATGTCATCCGGATCGGTTTATGGATCAAAAACGGTTCCATATGGAGGGTCGAGATCCATAGGATCCCAAACCTCCTCTCTAACTCCACCATCAGGGAGTTCGTCAAAATCTCTAATCGGACAAAACAACTCATCTCCTTCTCTTATGAACCAAGCAAGAAATTCATGCGGTTTCCACTTAGCTAACCTCTCATCAACCCAGACGGTTATCGAATGGTTTTGATAGGCTCTATTCGGTCCAACGGGATACTCTATCACAACTGTGCCCATGTCCATGGGCACCCCAAACCACGTAGGAGGTCGGTTCATAATCGGGGCTCTAAAAACAGTTAACAAACAACAATGAGATAACTCAGCATGTAAGCTCCCTAAACCTCCTTTAGGAGAACACATTGCCTCCGGATCGCCCTAAACATGCGATTCTAGCATCGATGGTAATTGCTCCAATGATCACATAATGAGATCTCCATAACATATATGTTCAAGAGGCACATTCAACATATCTCATTGCATCATCATGCACAACCACAATTTAATAATCTAGACATACTCAATCATCATTCTCATACACATAGCATTCATCGATGCATCTCGCACTCGTGATAGTCTAGATTATTAACGACCCTTTAGGCCACGGCACAACCCGCGTAAAACGCATCAGGTTGGCGATCTTTCGGTATGACCGGACATCGTCCCGCTCCATCAGCGATGGCATCGTCTCAGCAACCTCAATGACGGAATCCCATAAATGGGTTCGTTCTGAATTCGATTCGCAAACGAATTTGTCTCATCCTGCCCCCACGACGGCATCCAATTACCAAAATTGGGCACGACCTTCATGGCCACAACCAATTCCTCGGATTGGCGGTCTTCCGGTAAAACCAGGCACAAATGGAACTTTTAGGTGATCATGCATACACAGCAATCACTTAAGTCCCAATTCTTATCTTTCTCAATTAGCCAATGCAGACATAGTCCGTGCTCATACGTTAAAGTATTGCGACTTTCACACATAAAAATGCAATAAAATAATCATACGTGATTGTGTACATATAATTAACTTGTCCAACTTTGCATACTCTCAATTTAAAACATCATTGCCCCATATGACACATAAAACATGGCATCCAAACACGACTCCTTGTGAGTCACCATTTATATGTCCATAAAACCTTTCTTTAAAATTAGTCACCAAGGTTTTTTAAATTGGGCAATCATTTTTCATGGCATATCAAGCTTCAAACCCCATACAAGCATGTAATTGATTATCAAGCCAAGATATGTCGTCAATTTTAACATAATAAGTTATCATACAAAACTTGATAAGCTATCAACTAAACAATGATAAGCCCTTATCTAATCCACCTAATATCACCCTATTCAGCCCCTAAACCAAATCCATTAACAACCGATTATCTTAACTAAGATTTAGAGAGTAACTTACCCTTAAACTAGGGGAAGCTAGCTAACGGCGGCCCATGGTAAGGAGCGGCGGATTGTGAACAGCCATGGCGGTCATGGCTGCGGACGATAGTGACGAGGGCGACGACGATGGTGGCTGGTGGTGGTGGTAATGCTGGTTGGTGGTGGCCAAAAAAGGGGAATGAGAGAGTGCAAGGGAGAGAGTGAAAGAAACCAAAGTGAGAGAGTGATCAAGAGAGTAATCAAGAGAGAGAACGTATCTATCAAGACACACCTAAAGATGGATGGCCAAGATCACTTCTTGTCCACCAAGCTAAGATCAATGGCTAGGGTTGAATCTTGTAAAATAAGCCAAGGTAAATATCCAAGGGCAAAAATATAATAAAGATATGATGAGAGGGGCAATTTGGTCATTTTTCACCCCTATTGGCTTGCCAATAATGAAGGGGTAGAAAGACCATTTTGCCCTTCCATAAACCAAAGGAATCCAAAAAGGCTTAGGGGTGAAAATGTCTTTTTACTCAAAAATACAATTCAAGCCTAAAAAGGGAAAAATTGTAATTTCTATGATCTAAGCCCTTGGTGACCGAATTTGATGTCCACGAGGCCCATTGGGTCTTTCCAAATTTGGGGTTCCCCTTGTAGCTCTCAATTTCCGGTCCGAATTTCACTTTACCAAGAATTTCGTGTAAACCGATAAACATGTGGTTTAATGAGGTGACGTCTAGTAGTTTAGTTTAGAAATCCTTGAAAGTTTGATACCCAAATTCGGATTCTAATTCATGGTCAAAATCGATCAATTGCAACTTTAGTATATCTCAAATTAATGGGTGGCTTTTAGGAGTTACACGTATTCGACCTGTGGTTGATTTAATATCAATCCACGTTTAAACTTTCTCGGGTCATGGGTGACCTCGATTATCATGTAATTACGAGGGTCAATTGCTAGTTTCGAAGTACATGATTATTAGGAATTGGTTTAGGGTCGTTCGCAATCCATACAATGATTAGGCGGAACCACTCATGATCCGATTGTATGCTATTGACGAATCATTCTATAACCATTCCTTAATCGATCTATAATGGCTCAAAATTGTCCCTCGTCAATCCTTATGCCCGAATTGTCAATCTATGGTTGAGTTCTCAGGTCGTGCATACTTAATTCCTCATAGCCTTTCCCTATTGGTTAGTCCTCTCACGAGTGATCAATTCAGAGTGAGATTTAACTAACAGTTCATCGATGAAATAATCATTTTATATATCTCGAAAGGGTCGAATTTCAGGATGTCACAACGTCAGCGCCGGAGATGCCACGTAAGACCGCCGGCGTCCATGTCAGATCGCCGGCGTCCACGTCAGTGATTTCTGATCTAAATTAATCGGATGGATTGAATTGGTATTGATGTGAAAATATTTATGACTAAATTGGTTCAATTGAAAGGTTTATGACCGAATTGGTGTCAATGCGATAGGTTTAGGACTTTTTGGGTACTTTTTTTCCAAAATACTCTTTATGATGAACCCTAAAAATATATCTAAATCACCAAATTTAAAAAATGATGATTTTCGAATCGGTAATTCTGGCTATTGTCACATAGTTGTCTAAGTGTTGTTGTTTCTGCCATTTGGTTCTCTTATAACTTTTTGATATTCCGATTCTGAGTACGTGCCATTTTGCTTGTACAGCAACATTGGTTTCGTCTAGAATAAACAAAGTAAGAAAAACAGCTTTGCGAATAAATTATTGTTTTGAAATGCAAATAAAATTACTTAATAAGTTGGAAAATGTCAATTGGAGTAATCTGATTTTAGCGGTAGCAATTGAAGAAATTACAAACTCCTTTTTCTTTTGGGAAAATACCACAAAAAGCCCCAAACTATATCATTTATGATAAATTTACCTTGAACTTTTTTTTATGACACCAAAAATTTCAAACTATGTCACTTGTGACAAATTTACCCTGAACCATTTTTTATGATACAAAAAACCCCAAACTATGTCACTTGTGACATATTTACCCCACAATACTTTGCCTAAGCGGATTTTCATCTTTTTCCTTTTTTTTGTTTTTTTTTTCCTTTCTTCTCTCTTCCCTCCACCGGCCATGGTGGAGGGAAGTCAGCAATGGCGGTCCTCGCCGGCATTAGGGTCGGGTGAGGGTCGCCCTCTCTAGATTCGGCAAGGGCAGCCCTTGCCCGACGCCAACGAAGGTCGCCCTTGCTAGATTCGGTAAGGGCATCCCTTGCTTGAGTCGGGCGACGGTAGCCCTCGCCCAAGCCTAAAGTCGGCGAGGGCGGCCCTCGCCAGCTTCCCTCCGCCATGGCCGGCAGAGAGAAGAGAGAAGAAAGGAAAAAAAAGGAAAAAAAATAAAAAAAGATGAAAATGCCCTTAGGCCAAAGTATTATGGGGTAAAAGTGTCACAAGTGGCATAGTTTGGAGTTTTTTGTATTACAAAAAAAGTTCAAGGTAAATTTATCACAAATGACATAGTTTGGGGTTTTTCGTGTTATAAAAAAAGTTTAGAGTAAATTTATCACAAGTGACATAGTTTGGGCTTTAGTGATATTTTCTCTTTTCTTTTTGAATTGTTATCATCCAGCAATTTGAACTATTACCCTTCTAGTTTGAGGAAGTAAATAATTCCAATTTTTTTTTTGTTTTACCTTCACTTATCATAAGTTCTTTTTGAGGAAAAATTACCAAACCTATTGTACTTGCATTATTTCATTCTTAAACCTTTCAACTTAACCAATTTAGTCCTAAATATTTTGATAATTTAGTAATTGAGATCTTCCTATCATTTTTGGCTGGAAATCGTTGACATAGACGCTGGTCGTACGGGCGGAGCTGAAGTTGACAATTTTTGATTTTTTTAAAATTTTTATTTTCCTTTCTTTTTTTTTCTTTGCTCTAGCAACCTCGCCCAAGGCTTTCGCGGCCCTCACCTAGATGTGTCGATGGCCTTTGTGCCCTCGCTCATGGCCGGGGAGCTGCCATTGCTTTTCCTAGGACCATTGTGGCCTCGTTGGCCACAAGCGAGGTGGCCCTCATGCAATTTGGGTGGGGGCCGCTGGTGATCCTTGTTGACACAGTTGTAAAGAAAACAAGAAAAAAATTAAAAAAATTTAAAAGATTATAAATATTGTCAAAGTTAATACCGACATGTCACATAGGATAGCCAGTATCCACATTAGCGATTTTCTAGCCAAAGTTGGTCATAAGGTTATCAATTGGCAAATTGTCAAAATATTTATGACTAAATTGATCAAATTGAAATGTTTAGGACTGAATTGACATAAGTGCAATAAGCCTAAGATTTTTTTGGTAATTTTCTTTTCTTTTTTATGGCTTCAAGTCTAGCTTCCATGCCGTGAAAGACGAGTGCCTAGTAGGGGTGTCCAAAAAACTTGAGTTGAATATTTAGGATCTTATCGGGTTGAGTCTTTTTCAGGTTCGGATAATTGGTTATAAAAAAAACACCATAACGGTTCGGATATCGAACCGAAACACATTAAACTATAACAATTTTGGGTACTCATCTCAATCTTAGCGACCTTGAATGTGTCTCTCTGTCTACTCGCACCATCCCTTGTTAACAAGGACAAGAGGCAATGACAATAAGCTGAGAACCGAGGCTCACCTCCAATGGAGCTCAAATCGGCCTCAAATCTAGGCCGATCCTATGTTGACGGTTCAGATTGGTCCCGATTCGAGGTCAAAGTGGGTTAGTGGATGCTGTAGGTTGCTCATGCGACATCGATGATCACCATCAACTCTTGGTTTGGAAATTGCAAAGGCAGAGAGGGGGAAGAGGAGAGATAGAGGCGCGACCGGAGGGATTTAGGCGGCTCGGTTTTTGCCGTCGAGCTCAGAGGTGGGCCACGGGGTCGCCAGTGACATTGGGGGCGAGGGACAATGGCAACGAAGTTGGTGGTTATGCATAATCCAGTGCTAATTCACTGAACAAACGTAATATGTATGCGTGCACATTTGCTAATACTTAAGAATAGCGTCATTCTACTTTAAAAATGCGATAAAAATGAACATTATGTAGCATTTGTTTTCCTATGACAACTATATTTGGCGATTCTTGAATTGCTTATCAAGATTTATTGATTAATGAGGCAATTTGAGATATTTTCTATTGACTTAATTGCATATTTTATGAGAAACCTAAAATTATTCGAAAGATTCGGAAAAATGTGTAGGGGCAAGAACCCCCTAAGAATACATAGGTTCCCCGGTTAGCGCTACCTAAGTTCTTAAGGTTGTGACTGACTCTTAAAGAATCAGAATCACTCAATTTTTTTTTTTTTGATAACCCAGGGAACCCCCGCACGGCCGACAGCTGGGGAGTAAACCCTGGGGGCGACACGTGCTAGCCACCATATAACGAGAAAAGTGAGTAAATAATTCAAAAACTGACTAACTAGGAGTCTAAATTGAAGCCAAAATATTATTCTGCTATAGCCTTGCTTTTCTCGGTTCCTGACATTTTCTATGTTAAGGAAGCTCACATTGACTAGGCAAACTTCATGAAGTTTCTACTTATCATCGATTAGATTGGATTCGAAATTAAAAAGTCAACACTACAAAAAAACTGCTTTTTTCCGACAAAATTTCCAACGATAAATTTGGAAAAATTCGTTGGTAATAGGTCGTTGGAAATTTTTCCAACGAAAAATTTCAATTTTCGTTGGAAATTTGCGACGAATTTTATTTCGTTGGAAAATTCGTTGGAAAACTCGTGGCTAAATTCGTTGGAAAAATTACAAAAAAAAATTTTTTGGTCGAAAAATCGTGGAAATTTTTTTTCCAACGAAAAATTTTTCGTTGGAAAAATTACAAAATTTTTTTTTGTTCGAAAAATCGTGGAAATTTTTTCCAACGAAATTTTTTTTTTCGAATTTTTTTTCGAATTTTTTTTTTTCGGAAATTTTATTTCGAAAAATCGCCCTCGCCGCCGGCGAGGGCCAGCATCGTCGCCGAGCTCGCCGGCCATGGCGAGCTCGGCCCTCGCCATGGCCGGCGAGGGCCAGCCTCGTCGCCGGCGAGGGCCAGCCTCGTCGCCGGCGAGGGCCGAGCTCGCCCAGATCTGGGCGAGCTCGGCCCTTGCCGGCGACGAGCTCGAGCTCGCCCAGATCTGGGCGAGCTCGGCCCGCGCCGGCGACGAGCTCGAGCTCGCCCAGATCTGGGCGAGCTCGACCCTCGCCGGCGACGAGGCTTGGTGGCGTCGGGGGCGGCCCATGGTGGCCTCGGGGGCGTCGGGGGCGTTAGGGGCGTCGGGGGCGGCCCTGGATGGCCGCGGCGGCGCCTTTGGGGAGGGAGCTGACGTCGTGGAGGAGGAGGGGGGGCGGCGGAGTCTTGGTGTCCATGGCGCCGGAGCCGGAGCCGGAGGGGGCGCAGCGGGGGAGGAGGCGGAGGGGGAGACAGAGGGCGAAGGAGAAGGGGGCAGCGGAGGAGGAGGCGGAGGGGGGGGGAGAGAGAGAGAGAGAGAGAGAGAGAGAGAGAGAGAGAGAGAGAATTTTGAAATTGAACGAGCGCGAAAATGTAGTAGGGTTTTTCGTTGCAAAATTCGTTGGAAAATTGTACACACTAAAATAATTGTCGGAAAATTGAAATTCGTTGGAAAATTTGTTGGAAATTTCCAACGAAAACATTTTCGTTGGAAATTTCCAACGAATTTTCCAACGAAAATTGTACACACTGAAATAATTGCCCGGGAAATTAAAATTCGTTGGAATTTTCCAACGAATTTTCCCACGAATATAAAAAATGCCGAATAGTACCGGGTTTTTTTGAATTCGTTGGAAAATTCGTTGGAAATTTCTAACGAATTTTCCAACGAAAATTGTACACACTAAAATAATTGCCGGAAATTCAAATTCGTTGGAAATTTCCAACGAAAAAAAAATTCGTTGGAAATTTCCAACGAAATTTCCAACGAATTTGAATTTCTGGCAATTATTTTAGTGTGTATAATTTTCGTTGGAAAATTGGTTGGAAATTTCCAACGAATTTTTTTTTCGTTGGAAATTTCCAACGAATTTTCCAACGAATTTCAATTTTCCGAGAAATTATTTTAGTGTGTACAATTTTCGTTGGAAAATTCGTTGGAAATTTCCAACGAATTTTCCAACGAAAATTGTACACTATGAAAAAATTTTCGAAAAATTGAAATTCGTTGGAAATTTCTTTGGAAATTTCCAACGAATTTTCCAACGAATATAAAAAATGCCGAATAAAATCAATTTTTTTTAAATCGTTGGAAAATTCGTTGGAAATTTCCAACGAAAAATTTTTCGTTGGAAATTTCCAACGAATTTTCCAACGAAAATTGTACACTATGAAAAAATTGTCGAAAAATTGAAATTCGTTGGAAATTTCGTTGAAAATTTCCAATGAATATAAAAAATGCCGAATAAAATCAATTTTTTTTAAATCGTTGGAAAATTCGTTGGAAATTTCCAACGAAAAATTTTTCGTTGGAAATTTCCAACGAATTTTCCAACGAAAATTGTACACTATGAAAAAATTGTCGAAAAATTGAAATTCGTTGGAAATTTCGTTGGAAATTTCCAACGAATATAAAAAATGCCGAATAAAATCAATTTTTTTTTAAATCGTTGGAAAATTCTTTGGAAATTTCCAACGAAAAAATCGTTGGAAAAATCGTTGGAAATTTCCAACGAAAAATTTTTCGTTGGAAATTTCCAACGAATTTTCCAACGAAAATTGTACACTATGAAAAAATTGTCGAAAAATTGAAATTCGTTGGAAATTTCGTTGGAAATTTCCAACGAATTTTCCAACAAATATAAAAAATGCCAAATTAAATCAATTTTTTTTAAATCGTTGAAAAATTCGTTAGAAAATTTTGCGACGAAAATTTTTCATTGGAAATTTCTAACGAAAAATTTTTCGTCGCAAAATTCGTAACGAATTTTCCAACGAAAACATTTTCGTTGGAAATTTCCAACGAATTTTGCCATTCATTGGAAAATTTGTCACAAATTTGCGACGAAAATTTTTCGTTGGAAAATTTTCGTGGCAAAAATCCGTTTTTTTTTATAGTGCAACTCGATGGCAAAAACATCATCAAAGTCGGGTCGAGATAACTAAATATTGGCTCGACTAGACAAAGTTATTGTGTATATGTGGCATCGTAATTGTTTGAGCTCATAACCATGAACTCTTAGGTTCGAGCACATAGTTAAATTTTAAGTATTTTATGAGGTCGGAAAAACTTGTCTATATTTTCAAATAAACTTTTAACTCAAACTTATACGTGATATTCGCATGATCAAGAAATCACTAGTAAGTCACTCAATTATTCTAAATTCAAAATTAGATCTCGCTAATTTCGATATCACACACTATTCCTTTTGTTTTCTAGTTCAAAAAGAAATCTAACTTGTATCCCATGTGTATTCTAAATTAAAGAAAATTAAGATAAATAACGAGTTTGCCAAAAGAGGATGATTGCCTAATCAATTCTAAACTTATTTAATATCGGTCAATTCATTCCTAAATTTTATAATTTTGCCAATACACTCTTAAATTTTTTGCGCAAAATCATAATATAATTATTCTGGTGAATTGCTGATGAAAATTGCTGATATGACATTTGGTTGTCACCAGTCGTCCTACAATTTGCATAAAATTGTCTGCATCACCATGTCATATAGGACGACTGGCGACGCAGACAACCTTATGCAAAATAATGTCAAATGTATGCCGTAATAATTATATTGGAATTTCATGTGAAACTTTTAGAATTATATTAAAAAAATTTATGACTCAATTTGACATTCGTGCGTTATTATTAGAACCCAATTGGTAATTTTTCCGCCACAAGGAGAAGAGTACAAAATTACGAAAAAGAAAGGAAAAAAAAAGAACAGAAGGAAAAGCCGGGAAAGCACGCGAGAATCTTGAGGCTTTGCTCGCACTTACCTTTCCTGCTCTCCTTTTCTCTACCAAACCTAACCTCCTGTCAAAAAAACCATATATAAAACCCTAACCCCTTCTCTCTCGATTCCGCCATTGCGTTCTACACACACCGTGTTTCCTCTGTCTCCCTTCTTTCTCTCGAAGGCCCTTTTCTCCCTTTCCGCCCTCGAACATGTCGTGCTTCAAGGGAAAGTACCATGGTATTGTTCTCCAACCCTCTGCTTAATCCACAACGAGTAGAAGCTACTCGTGGAAACTGCTTGACCCTTGTCCTGAATTTCGCTCTATTCGGTTGGATCTGTGGTTTCTGTTCTTCTTTTTCTTGCTCGGTGTCGTGGGTGCCGAGAATCTGTTGATGATCGGTGTTCATTTCTCTGTCTGTTCGAAATTTGTGTAATTGAACGGCCAGGGGCTGTTTTGTTTTGGTGAATTCATCGTTTTCTTGAAAGATTTGCGTTTGTTCTGGCTGTGCTCTGGCCTGCTCTGAATTTGATCTGCTCTGTTGCCTTAGCTTATGAACTCAGAGGCAAAAGGGCGTGTTCATCTTTCGCTGGATCTGTGTATGTTGGCCTTTTTGATGACTTTCCAGCTGTTTATCTGTTGTTTGAGTTCCGAGATCGACTTGGATGAACTGTTGTCAAATCTTGTTAGGTGGGCGTTAGATTTGTTCTGTACAGTAACTTTATTTAAGTGGAGGAATATGCTGCTATTCTATTCTGCTCGGCTAAATTTAATATCTAAAAAATGTTGCCATTTCTTGGTAATTTTGGCTCTCTCATCAAATGAGTTAGATCGTAGCGGCAGTCCTTTCGTGGTGGTGGAAGCTGTTAATCAGATGTGAGCTGCACATCATTCATGTCTTGGAGATTGAACTGCATCCTTCTCGGACTAATGACTGACTAATTTCCTACTTGAATTAATTGGTTTTGAATGAGAAAATCAAATGTTTCAAGTTAGATTTTGTCCGCTTGGCTTCCATCTAGTAGCTTTCGAAGAAAATTCTGTGTTGAGGTTTTTGCACATAATCAGTTTTTGTTATTCCATATAGCTGCTAGAAGGATAGAATTGGATTCTCGTATTTAATCTACTCTTACCTATCGCAGAAAAGATATTGTCAAGTCACAGTTTTCTGTTTTGACCCATCTTTTTCAAAGATTACACTGATTAGCTTGGAATGATGAGTGAGCTATGTATTGACATATCCGTACACTTCTCTGCTGCTATAGGATGTTGCAGTTGTAATGTTGTGATTAGACACAATTGCTTTATTAGCTTCAGTATTGTAAAATTATTTTGAGTGGAGAATCTGACAATGAAGCTTGCAAAATTGCAGATGAGCTCATTGCTAACGCTGCTTACATTGGCACCCCTGGAAAGGGTATTCTTGCTGCTGATGAATCAACTGGGACAATTGGCAAGCGTTTATCCAGCATCAACGTTGAGAATGTTGAAGAAAACAGACGTGCTCTTCGTGAACTTCTTTTCACCACTCCTGGTGCCCTCCAATACCTTAGCGGAGTGATTCTCTTTGAGGAGACCCTTTATCAGAAGTCATCTAATGGTCAGTGTCAGATAGCTGCTATTGTGATGGTTGATGACTTTTTTCTATTGTGATGGTTGATGACTTTTTTTCTTCACCGGGAGATAATTGATATCTTTCCAGATATCTTGGATTGTATGTAAAGATGGTATATTTTGTCCCCTACTGTACCAGTAGTTACAAATCATTTACTTTATTGATGACTTACAAGTGCTTTTAATGCTGTTCTGCAGGCAAGCCTTTTGTCGAGGTCCTAAAAGAGGGAGGAGTTCTTCCTGGAATTAAGGTTGACAAGGGCACTGTTGAGCTTGCAGGCACCAATGGCGAAACAACCACCCAAGGCCTTGATGGCCTTGCACAACGTTGCCAAAAGTACTATGAGGCTGGTGCACGGTTTGCTAAGTGGCGTGCTGTCCTCAAGATTGGCCCAACTGAGCCGTCACAGTTGGCTATCAATGAAAATGCCAATGGCCTTGCCCGATATGCAATCATCTGCCAGGAGAATGGTTTGGTCCCCATTGTCGAACCTGAAATCCTGGTGGATGGACCCCATGACATTGAAAAGTGTGCTGATGTGACTGAACGTGTCCTTGCCGCATGCTACAAAGCTCTAAATGACCATCATGTCCTTCTTGAGGGCACTCTTTTGAAGCCAAACATGGTAACCCCAGGATCAGAAGCCCCAAAGGTTGCACCTGAGGTGATTGCAGAGTACACTGTTTGTGCCCTTCAACGTACTGTGCCTCCAGCTGTCCCCGCCATTGTGTTTTTGTCTGGTGGGCAGAGCGAGGAGGAGGCAACCCTCAACCTCAATGCCATGAACAAGCTCAAGGGCAAGAAGCCATGGTCTCTTTCGTTCTCCTTTGGACGGGCTCTTCAGCAGAGCACTTTGAAGGCTTGGGCTGGAAAGGAGGAGAATGTGCCCAAGGCACAGGCTGCATTATTTACTAGGTGCAAGGCAAACTCAGAGGCAACTCTTGGTACTTACAAGGGCGACGCAAAGCTTGGTGAGGGCGCTGCCGAAAGTCTCCATGTTAAGGATTACAAGTACTGAGGTGATTTTACCTGCAGTAGTTTCTGCTTTTCATTTGAGAAAAACAGGTGTCTGGAGATATCCTATTTTAGTATTAGGATAATAAGCATGACTGTACTGTCAATGCATTTTTATTGATGTTTTGATGGTCAAATGTTTGCGATGAAGTTTTATATTTTTATATGAGGAGGTTGATATCTTTCTGTTTTGATGTTTCTGAAGAAAGTTCTTTCTACTAATGTAATGCTCGTGATATTCTTTTGCTTCATACATGGGACTAGGGCTGCATTTCTTTGGTGCGCTATATTGAGTCTCCTGACAAAGAGAACGCTCTTTGCCTGTCTTTTTACTCTCTACTTTGAACCCCGGATCTAGGTTTTAAGGGAGGCCTCTCTAAGAGTAAGCCGGTTTGATGGCTTAGAAAAGTTGATGGAATCCTTCTTGTAAGGTGAGACGGAGTGGACAGTATTTCGCCTGGACTGTCAACATGTACATAGGTTGTCTTATATTGCATCTTGCTGCGTATAAGACATCTTAATAGTACCATCATTTAAAAAGCACATCAAATAACTAAATATAAGATGTTATTGCAATAATCTTATGTTTTACATGGTTATCGTCATTCGCTTTCGTTTGTTCTCTCTAACCTTGTGACCTATGATATATTGGCCAGTAACTCTAATATTGGCTTTTCAAGTTAGCATGTTATGCTGTGCGGTTTGGTTTACATTGAGACCGAGTTCAATTTGTATGATAGGAAAGGCTAGAGAATGCACAAAGGTCAGGCTCAATACAGTGAGTTTTACCTAATATTGAGTTTGGTTATGGCATTTATGGCCGGTCTTTCTAGCAGAGCTAGGGGTGTGAAATGGATTGTCCAAATTAGGAACTACCCAGATTGGATTGGCCGGTTTGGTCCGGTTTCCGGGAGTGTCAGTCTGGTTCCCGATTCCTAAAGTGGAACCGGTGTTCGAGCAGTCTAGTTCCCGGTTTCAAAGAGAACTGGAACTAAATATACTTTTTTAGTTTTTTTATTTCAAAAAAACTAATAATATGTGAACTAAATCTTAAGTGAAACACACTTTTTAATTTGAGGATTATTACATATATGTATCACTCAATTCAATATAAAAAGACGGCATCAAGTAGTAAGAAAAAAAAAGTGACCGGTTTCATTGGATCGGCTCGGCTTCAGGACCAACCGGTCCGATTCTTGGTTCTCGATTTTGGGAACCGATCTTTTAGGTCCGATTCTCGATTTTACCTTGAAATCAAATTGGGAATCGATCACCCCTAAGCGGAGCCTCCTTATTCAGCTGGAAGTCCGAAATCAGTCGGGGCACCGACCTGACTTCTTAGAAAAGATCGATGCATAAGGGCGCTTTTAAGCCTTTCACCGATCGCGGGCTTTCATCTAATAAGTTCCTAGGCCTATGTTCTCCAAGTTTGACTAAAAGAAAAAGGCAGGCCTTTTTAGGGGACGGTAGAATGTTGGGTTAGCTCTGCCTTCATGTCATAGGTGGTCAGAAATGACGGTTCCAGTTAGTCAAAAAGTAGGTGCGCGGACTACAGCAATCTTGCGACTCTAATAGAAGAAATGGTAACCTTTGTGCTCCATTTGCTTGCAATGCTTTTTTTTTGTAACCTTAGGTTCTTTTTATTTGAAAAAAGTGAATATTTTAAAAATATTTTTTTAAAATTAAATACTTGTATCGTTTGAAATAATTAGTCAATAAAATTTTTTTCATTATTGACAGTATTTTTTATCTAAACATTTTTGTAGACGATGAAAATATTATTTGTTCATTCGCTTCACTTTTGTAAGCAGTAAAATTGATACTTCTTAGAAAATATTTTTCAAATCATTCATTTTTTACGAACTAAATGAAGCTTTAAGACTTCTTATACTGTTCGATTAAATCATAATAAGATTTGTAATCATACTTGTATTGTTGTTGTCTTTTTCAAACTTAGGCTTCAACGATGAGATTGGCATCGCAATTGCTTGACTCCAATTGCACATCCCAAAACTAGGGATCGCAAGGATTCCAATGCAACAAAAATTGAGTCGAATAGAAGTGGGATGAGAAAGTAATTGTTGGCAAATTTTGGTTAAACCTTTTGGTACCCAAAAGAAAGGTCCCAAAGTCTAAAACCGTACCTAGAGATCTCGGAATTGAATATTTTTTCCAAGCCCCTAAATTACAGTGGATGATAATTTTTTAATATGATAAGTCACTGAAATGATGTCAGTTCATAGACTCGAGCCTTAGGGCCCGGTAGGGGGTGAGATCTGTTTAGGATTTTTTGGACAATTATCTCAGTTTTATCATTTTAAATGCACTTCATTGGAGACATGTTTACCATAAATGATCGTGCTTCCACATTTGAGACTGCAACGAGGTGTCGTATCAATTGGTGGATTAGGTCCATCCCCATGAAAGTAATATTTACTCCCTTTGATGCAAAATTACCGCTAGCAGACATTGTTACCACTTTAAGTACATTTGCCACAAAAATGAGTTGTCTTTGAGTAAAATTGGAATAAGGACACATTCATTGTTAGAGCTAACACAACAAACCAGGGGGCTGAATAGGTTGTTGTAAAGAATTTAGACATTTTTCATGGAATTTATGCAAATATGCTTAAGTAGAATGAGTAATAGTTGCACAGATGCATATGCTTATATGCAGATGCATATGCTTCTATCAAACTGATAATAAAAGAGTAACAAAGATAGAAGATATTGCAAAAAAATAAATAGTGATTTGGCTTTTAACAAAGCCTCATCCATTCTCCAAGACTAATAACCACTAATAAGGTTGTAATCCACTAGCAATTTCAAGAGGTGTTACAGTCGATAGAAGGCGCTGCTTCTATTCAGTAGATAACACTACAAATATGAGCACCTCTTTCTAGATAACAAAAATAAGCAACCCTCACAAAAAATAAAATCAGAAATGCACAGCTTCTATGTGCAAGAATAGAATGAAGATGAACACTTATTTTTTGTTCGTTTCCCTCCAACTCTGCTGCTTCCCTTGGATTGAATTTATAGTTCAGACCTAAATGACTGTATGAAACTCAAATCGCATGAGTAGACGTTGGTTTTGCCATTTGTAGACGCAGAATGTCTCTTTTCAATTCTATCAAAGATAGTTTCCTAAAATAGTCAGTTCTGTTTTGGCCCATAATCTGTAATCTCTATTGCCTTCTCAAATATGGTATAATTGCTCCGTTCTACTCTAGTAAACTTTCTACGAATTCCAGAGCTTGTAACGAGCCGTTAGAGACTAATTTGAATTCAAACTAAATTGGAAAGAGGTCTGGTCCTCTTGTCAAGGTAGTGGAGGTATTCGACCTTGCTCTTACTCTGTCTAAAAGCAGGAGTTGCTTCTACTCACAGTCCTTCCAGTTTATTCATGCTTCACAGTGAAACGAACTGTTCACCTTCTACTCCTAGTCCCTACAAGCATATTTGCATCTTTGGTTCTATGTAATTGTTCACCTTTGCACAGCTCCATCCAAGCCTTCCCGAACTCCTAGTACGACGGTTTGTTCTCCTTCTGCTGAGGTCCATCCAAGCCTTATCGAACTCCTTATTCTAAGGTTGTTTACCTTTTACTCTTGTCCATCCGGCTTTAGACGCCTTCTACGTCGAATAACTTGTTCATCCTCGGCATGGGCAGTACACTCCTAGCTTTTGACGATCCTATTAGAATAGGAAAAATTGTAAAAAAAAGTGTAAAACCTATTGTACGGTCGTCAATTTAGTCATGAATATTTCAATTTAGCTAATTGAGTCATAAACCTTTTGACAATTTTTCAATATATTCCTTTCGGCTAAAATTGGCCGGAAATTGCTAATGTGGCAGTCCAATTAATATCGACTGTTCTACGTGACATAACTAGCGTTGACGCGAGCGATTTTTGTAATTCTTTAAAATTTTCGGAATTTTTTCCCTATTCTATTTCTTTTTCCTTTTTCCCTATTTCCCTTCACCTGCAAAAAGTAAAAACTATTAAAAATTTAAAAACATTTTGAAAAATTGAAAATATCATCCATGTCAGCACTGGCTTTTGTTGGACGTGCAATGTAGAATGGTTAGCATCCTCGTTAACGATTTCCCACCAAAATTGGCTAAAAGGATTACATTTAAAAATCATTAAAATGTTTATGATTAAATTTGCCAAATTGAAAAGTTTAGGATTGAATTGGTCGCCATATAATAGGTTTAGGACTTTTTCGACAATTATCCTGTACATCTGCGTATACATTGACTTGTACATCTATTACTAGATTCTATATTAGTAACTTTTGATTATTTTGTTAGTTACAATATTATATATTGTATTTTTTTTTTTTGGTACAGTATTATATATTGTATTCATGCCTGTGTGAAATGAGAATCTTAGTTATCATCCTTATGCGAATGGAAATGAAAAAAAGAGATACTTTATCTCAAAATATGGACAAATGGAAGTTTAACTCCTAAATAAGCACTTCATCAAACTATATATAGACTCAAGCGAGTCTCTAAGGGTGCAAACGATAACCATTTTCTTCCCCGACCCTATTTCTAATAGAAAAATCTATTTTTATTCTTTAGATGAGTTTCTAAGAAAAAAGTAACATTTGATAACGACACAATTTTTTTTTCTCGGAATAGAAATTCGTTTGATAGGTTATTTTTAAATTTTTGTTCCTGGCGAGCGGGCAATGGTGGACGACTGGCAGGGGTGGTGGGTGGGTGGCAGGTGGGTGAGGCCACGCGGGCGGCAAGCGGTGTCGGGCGCGTGGTAAGTGAGTGGCGGACAGTCGACGGGAGGCAGCTGGCATAGTAGGGAGCAGCGGTGGCTGGCAAGGGTGAGCAATAAATAAAGTTGTTATTTTTCTTTTCGTTTCGCAAATAGAAAAGTAAAAAAAAATCTACTTATTTTTATTCCAAATCTACTTCTGGGCTAAAATTTTTTCTTGTAAATAAAAAATTGAAATCACGTTGCCAATCAGATTTCTGTTCTAAACCTGTTCCCAGGAGCAGAAAAATAGGAAAATAGAATGGTTATCATTCGCACTTTAAGTGTCTATGTGATGAACATGTGCATTCTTTGCTACATATACAGCACGGGTCTTATAGAATGACATTTACTTAAGGAAGTTCGTATCGTAAGAAAAGAAGCAAGTTGAAGTGACCAATTAGTAAAGAAACAAGCTACAATGATATCCTGAAATGAAGCATATTAATCCCAATTAAAAGGAATTAACGATGACAATTTAGAGAAAGAGCGTCTATTGCTGACTTGTTTGTGGCGTCTTTTGGCTCAATGAATGTGCCTTTTGTACATGTCAACATCGTCAGCCAACGTCATTTGCCACATTAGATTCCATGGACCAAAAACTTAATAGTGGATGCGGATGGAAGTTTACGATGTTTTTTAGGAAGTTCAACTCCCAAAGAAGCACTTCATGAAGCATCTCGGAATTAATTGATTTATTTATTCATTTTCCTTATGTAGAAAAAGAAAACTTACACTTAGAGAATAATCAATACAAGGTTACTTTGCCCTTTTTACTTTTCATTGTAGATTGGCTAAGCTAAGGAAAACAAAAAGAGAAATAGCATTGAAACCTATTTTTATTGACCAATTAGAATTGCCTTCCATGACTTATTATTGCCTCAAAAGATACAATATACGTACATTATTTGACCTTTTGAATAAGAGTCAAGAAGACCTCATGAAAATGGAAGATTTTTGCATAGAAGATGTAAAACTGATATTTGACAATCTAGAAGTTGAAAAAAAGCATTTCACAACCCATTTACAGAAGAATAAATTGGAATCGATTTTGTATTAGTTTCTTTACAAAAAAAATGGGCTACGATAAAGTGATTTACTCTCTCTATATCTCTTTGTCCTAATTATGGAAATTCTTCATAGAATTATCATGCGAGAGCAGGTAGTCCGCATCTTCACAGATATGTCTATTTCATCGAGTTTCTCTGAGACGGTGCCTAGTTTGTGCTATGGACGCTACCAAGGAAGTTCGAGATGGATTGGTGTGGTTCTTCTACACCTAGAACACCAGAATATCAAATGCTGCTTCTACCTTCAAGTTCCATTAGCGTTGTAAAATGCAAAAAAAAAAAAAAATACTCACTTATATTTGACATATGATTTGTTCCACTTTCATGGGCATGTAGACTCTGTTCTTTGCCTTGTTGATGTACCGGATGTTTTTGTAGCTTTCACAGGATTGCACTTTAACTTAGACAAATTAGACAAATGTCTAATCTTTTTCTCTGGGTTGACCGAGGATGAAAAGCTCCTCATAGTGGATGACTCGCCTTTCTCCATAGCAAACCTCCCAATTAGATACCTTGGCGTTCCCCTTGTTGCTAGAGGCTCATGCAAACTAATTGTAAGAGTCTGATTGACAAAATCTTCAAGAGGATAGAAGGATAGGGCATGAAACATACAAGCTATGCAGGATGTCTCTAGTTTGCCAAATTGGTCCTAATCTCCATTTGCACTTATTGGATGCAAATGTTTCTACTTCCAAAGCAAACTATCTATGAGGTTGAGAAGAAAATCAGACAATTCTCATGGCAGGTAATATAGAAGTACATAGATCTCACAAAGTCACTTGGCAAGTAGTTTGCTTACCCAAAATGGAGGGAGGACTAGGGTTGCTCGATTTGAAATTATGGAACAAAGTACTGCTAGGCATCAACTATACGTCCTCTTCCCTATGGAGTAATTGGATTCACAATACTAAATGCAAAGGAACTTCAATTATCCAGCTCGACATCAAGGGCAATATGGCATGGAGTTGGCGAGGTTTTCTAAAGTTGAGACCTACTCTAACTTCGGTCATATCTAGTTCTATGTACTATTATAAGGAAATTTATGACGAACTTAAACAAGTGGGATCTATTGTAGATGGCATAACCTAATTTGGATCAGCAGTATTAGCAAATACAATTTTATCGATTGGCTTATTTATAAAGACAAGCTTTTGATAGCAAATATCGTATCATGGATGCCTTCAATCGATATCTAGTGCAATTTCTATATGACCCGTTTAGAGGACATAACACATTTATTTTTCTAGTGCAACTAAATTGGAAGTATATTGCGTAGTATCTTGGCACAACATGGGATTTGACATTTTGTACGAGGATGGAATTAGAGATGGCCACGGTTCGGAACCGACCGGTTCCGGTTCGTGGCCAAGAATGAACCGGAACCGGAACATTTTTTTTTTCTTCGGTTCTCTTCTCACTTCTCAGGGCCGGCCGGCGGAGCCGCGGGCGGAGGTCGCCGGCCTCAGGCGAGCCTCGCCGGCGTCGGGCGAGGCTCGCCCTCGCCTGGGCCAGCGATGGCGAGCCTCGCCGGACGCCGGCGAGGCTCGCCCTCGCCTGGCGCGCAGGCGAGGGCCTAGCCTCGCCGGCGTCGCGGCGAGGCTCGCCCTCGCCCGACGCCGGCGAGGGCGGCCTCGCCTGAGGCCGGCGACCTCCGCCGGCCCCGGCTAGGGCCGGCGGAGGAAGACAAAAAAAGAAAAAACAGAAAAGAAAATAAAAAAAATTAAAAAATTATTGTTCCGGTGACGAAACATTATTCAATATAAATTGTAAGTAAAATGTAAATTGTAATTAAATTTGAGGACAAAAAGACAAGACAGGGCTTGAACTTAATAAATTATCATTAAGCACATTACAATTCGTTACAACGATCTACAAAAAAAAAGGAGCACAATATATATGCTCTAAAATGATCCCAAAACCTAAACATTCCGTGCACAGGGGATCAGAGGTCACATGTCGTCGGATTATACTTGGGTTTCCCTAAGCTCATGTGGGCGTACCCGATATGAGAAACAAGGGTTCCCAAAATATTTGCCAACTCCAATAGTTCTTTTACCCTCAATCGTCACTACCCGTTCCAGTACCGGTAGCGGTAGTATCTCCATCGTTAAAGAATTCGGATTCAGTATTGCGATCTATCTCTTGTTGCCGGTATTGAGCCTTCGTCCAATCAGCAACACAAGCTTGCATCTCCACTGATTCTGGATCTAATCTTGAACGATGTTCATCCAAAATATTACCTCTGGCACTAAATGCTTGTTCGACCGCATCTGTGGAACAAGGGATTGAAAAAATCTGTTTTGCAATAAGAGAAAGGATTGGGTATCGGCTTGCGTGCCTCTTCCACCAATCCAAAATTAAAAAATCTATACCACCTTCGGATTCAGTAAACTCAAATGAAACGCTTAGATAACTCTCTAATTCAGAAATATTTCCTATTACTCCATTTTGTTTTTTTTGTCTATGTAATAAAAGTTAGTACCCTCTACTAATTTTACCTGTACTGTCATTTTGTATCTCCATAGATTGAGAAGATCCAATATCACCTAAATTATATTTAGTATAAAATTCATTATATAATTCTATTACTACGTTTTTAACATTACGTACTATAGTTGTAACATTTATCTCATCACAATGTAAACATTGATAATACACACGCAAAAACTCATTTAAGCCATCCAATTTGCAACGCGGATAAAAAACACAAGCAACTAAATAAATAATGGGAATTTCCATATAATAATGTAGCCACTTCAATTTCATTGCAAGTATAGTATGTTGTAATTCAACATCATTTTCACATTCATCAAAAATTCCGACAATATTAGTACACTCTACTAAAAATAAATGTGTAGTAGGATAATAAACACCGGACAAAGTATAAGTTGCATCATTAAAAATCTTTAAAACATCTAAAATTTTTTGGCAAATATCCCACTCTTGTGGGTATAAATTAATCTGAGGTACATTATTAGAAATGAATGCACATAATAAATCTTTATATGCTAAAGATTCAGCAAGCAAGTGAAAAGTAGAATTCCAACGAGTTGGAACATCTTTTGGAAATCTTTTTGGCTTTTTGCCATTTTCTCTACAAAATCTACCCCATTCTTTCATTTTTTGGGGATGTTTCCATAAAAATTGAATCGCCGTTTTTATTGATTGAAGAAAAATATCGAGAGTTTTCAAACCATCTTGTACACATAAATTTAAAACATGACAAGCACATCTAATGTGAAAAAATTTTCCGCCAAAAGCGGGTTTACAAATATTTTCTAACTCGGCAATTGAAGCGGTATTTGCTGCAGCATTATCAAAACCAATTGAAAAAATTTTGTTAAGAAAATAATATTCTTCTAAAATTTGCCTAATTATTCTATAAATATTATTTGCCGTATGATTATCATCGAAAACTCTAAATGCAATAACTCTTTTTTGAATACTCCACTCGTCATCTATCTAATGACATGTTATGCCCATGTAAGAATGATTTTGCCAAGGATCAATCCAAATATCACTACCTATATGCACGCATCCATTAAATTGCATAAAAAAATTTGTAAATCTTTTTTTCCTTTTCTGTAAAGATCTTTAATTACTCGTTTAGTTGAATTTCTAGGAACACGTTTTGCTTGTGGAGCACATGCTTTTTGTACAAATTCATTAAAACCAAATCTTTCTCCAAAATTAAATGCTAAATGCTCAACGCAAATAAAATTGCCTAATTCTTCCTTATAAGTTTTGTCATTAAAACAAAATAAAGGGGAAGTGTTAGGATTGACGTACCCAGAAATTTGTTGTTGCCCGATATTGATTCCCGTTTCGGTTGGATGTTTGCTCCTAAGATGTCGTTTAAATGTTCCATATCCTTGTCCACCTGTATATTTATATATTTTCCCACAATATTTGCAAATTATATCATACCTTTTTTCATCAATATCAAACCTTTCCATTTTCGTGAAGTGATTCCAAATGTCAGATGTAAATTCTCGTTCCGCTTCCTTTGTTGTAGATATTTCGCCAGGAGGATGAAAACTTTCTTGAGTCGAGACGCGCTCCATATCGGGAAAAATGTTGATTTCATCATCTTGAAAATCTGCATATTCACGAGGATCAAAAGAATGATGGGATTCCGTCGCGATATTCTTACCTTTACCAGATGGCACTCGACTTCCACTTGCCATTTTTCGAGTGGATTGAGAGAATTGAGCGGACTAATTGGGAGAATTAAGAAAGAATTGTGTGAATTGAGAAAATTGAGAGAATTTTGAGTATTCAGAAAATTTGAGACTTGAGAGAAGAGAATTTGAGAGAATTGTGTGAGTATTGAGAGAATTTGGGAGAATTTATAGGAAAAAATTGAGAAGAAAATAAAAAAAAGGAGATAACCGTTGCAATTGCAACGGTTATCTTTTTTTTTTTTTTTCTACTTTTTTGCCCGTTGGGGCTTTTGCCCGTTGGGACCGTTGGCGTTGGGGCTTTTGCCCGTTGGGAACGAGCCCGCAAGCCGGGCCCGCTACGGCGCTGCTCGTAGCAGGGCCTGCAGACGTGCAGGCCCTGCTGCGGGGCAATTTTTTATTTTTATTTTTTTTTTCTGTTGCTAATGCCAGCAACGGGCGGCCAACTGGCCAAGGCCAACGGCCGCCATCGCCGGCGAGGCCGCCATCGCCGGCGAGGCCGCCATCGCCGGCATCAGGTGAGGGCCGGCCTCGCCCGACGCCGGCGAGGCTCGACCTCGCCAGTTGCAGGCGAGGCTCGACCTCGCCCGCCGGATGTGTAGGCTGTTTTTTTTTTTTTGGAACCGGGCCCGGAACCGGCGGTTCCAGTCCGGTTCAAAAATTTCGGGAACCGGAACAGGGCCTGTAGGGCACGAGCCGGTTCCGGTTCCGAACCGCGGGCCGGGTCCGGGTTTGACCGGGCCGGTTCCGGGCCAAAACCGGCCCGTGGCCATGTCTAGATGGAATGATGAACTTAAATGGATGATCAATGCTACTAGGGGCAAAGACATGTGACAAGGCTAATTAAGGTATCATTCTTAGTAACAATATATTGCATTTGGATGGAGCGCAACTATAGACATTTTCAAAACAAGTCAAATGATACTCACCTATTTTGGTTAAGGAGTGTAAAATCGTTAGAGGTAGAGCTTTACTCTACAAAAATATTTGACCTTCCAAGCTAATGTTTTTTTTTTTGATTTTTTTTGATAACCCAGGGAACTCCCGCACGGCCGACAGCCGGGGAGTAAACCTTGGGGGCGACACGTGCTAGCCACCACACACGTGCCACCGGTTAAGTCACCCTGCAGCGCCCGGGATTCGAACACTCAACCTTTTGCGAGAGGAAGAGTGCGCGCTCCAGCAGCGCTATCTTCATTTTCTTGCATTATTAGTTCTATTTGTTACGCTGAGGGATGCCCCTAAATTTATGTACTTTGTTTGATAACTAATACTTACATTTTACACAAAAAAAAGATGAAATGGGTTTTTATTTTTTATTTTTTTGGGTTGGAATGGGTTTTTGTTTCACCTTCAGCATAATTTACATATTTGGAATAAATCCATAATTTAATTGAATCAAGGGATAAGTGCATTCAAAGTCTTAAAACTTGTCACGAAAGTGTAATTGAGTCCTAAAACTTTCATAATATGCAATTAAGTCCTAAAACTTGTTAGGAAAGTGCAATTGAGTTCTAAAGCTTTTAAAAAGTGCAAAAAGTCCTAAAACTTGTCACGAAAGTGCAAACAAGTCCTAAAACTTATCAAATTGGTTCAATCAAGTCCTTCTATTGATTGCACTTTTTGAAAGTTTTAGGACTTGATTGTACTTTTGTGATATATTTTATGACTTGATTGCACCTTCGTGATAAGTTTTATGACTTGATTACACTTTTGTGATAAGTTTTAAGTCTTGATTGCACTTTTTGAAAGTTTTAAGACTTGATTACACTTTTGTGACAGGTTTTAGGACTTGTTCGTATTTTTTGAAAGTTTTAGGACTCGATTGTACTTTCCTGATAAGTTTTAGGACTTTTAGTGCACTTATCCCTTAAATCAATGTATCTAGGAGAAATTCACTTTGAAGCGACTATTCCCTAGATACATAAGTCGTGATAACATCATAAAAAAATAGTGAATGGATTTACATCCATATGAAGGTAAAAAACCAGAACAAAAAATTAGTTACATGTACCTTAATGATGATATTCATATATTTTTAACTTTAATAGATTGATTTTCCTCCAATTTACTCACTTGGTGGAGACATGTGGGCCATTTTGGCATTGATGGTGGCTTTTCGATACTGATGTGTTACAATTAACGTAGACCTCGATTAATTAACTTATCTTAAAAAAATTTCTCGGTCATTTTTAATGGTTGAACTTAATTTAGTTAGGTTAAAAAGAAAAAAAAGAAATAGAAGGCACCATGCGTTAGCTTCTCATAGAGCAATATATACGCACCACCAGAGACTTATTAGACTAAATTATTTTAGATGCAATGCGTAGATTTATTAAATTGAAATATCCTAGTTTGAATTAGGCATGTAAGTTTGATTGGATCACCTTTTCTTGAAGAAAATAGAGAAAGCAAAGAAATGAAAATACGAAAATTTTCATTTTATATTTGTAAATGAAGAAATTTTCTGTTGGAATTGAAAAGAAACAAAAAACCAAAAAAAAAATAGCGGAGGAAAAGAATGTGAGGAAATAAAGATATGTGAAGTGAAAAGAAAACAAATTAGGAAAATAAATCGGTACACGTGTGCAATGAGGAGAGGGCCTATGTGTCAATCACACACCATTCAATTGTATATATAGAGAGAATCCAAGGTTCAGATGTTTTTTCTTTTAAGGTCAAAGAACCGGTTGAATCGTTTCAACCTTTCACCGGTTCGGATATGTTTCGCAAACCGGAAATTGTTTAGTTCGTGGTTCAACTGGTTGAAGCGGCTGATCTGGTCCGCATATGAAAACGCTGGTATTTTATCAATGTAAGCATGCCATCTTGATATGCCTTTGTCCGTGTCATATGGTACGATGCAACCATGGATGGTTCGTAGGTTTCTCAAGCGCCTTGGAATCACATCATTGGCCAACCCACAACCTCGTAAACACAATTTGTTACATGCTCCCATCAAATCCTTAATTAAAAGGAAATGTGAAAAATCTCCTCCCGTCACTGACTCCCAACTGCAACACAGTTTTGAAACTGAAGATACACATGATGCATCTGGTATTGTCTGCTCAGAAAGGCATTCGAAGTGGAGAGTTGGTGTTTGCCATTTATGACCAATAACATTGAGAAGTGGGCGCGAGAGAGAGAGAGAGAGAAAGAAAGAGAGACTGTGCAGGGAAAGGGAATGGCATAGCATTGGCAGATACTGCTGGAGATCATCAGTAACAAGTCAAATCAAAAAGGAGGTTTTTATACAAAAAGCTGAGATTACTCTATTGTCATGTTTCTATAATTGATGAGCTTGAAACCTGCTAGTGCCTGAGAAAGTGTGTCCTTAGGACATGGGACAAGCAAGTAAGGAAAACCCAAAAACCTGATCACCTCTCTGCAACTTTTTCCTCTCCGTGAAAGCGACTGGACTGTCTCCTTCCCTTTTTGTTCGCTCATTCATGGTGGGAAGCTTCTTTACTCTTTCCCCTGGTACGGTCAAGTCCCAGAACTAGCAGTACCATGACGAGTTTCTTAATCTCTCGGATCATTTATTGGCCATTATTGTTCGCTCAATTAGTCCGCCCTGAATTTCGTTTCTTTGTGCTTTTTCTATTTTCATTTTGTTTTGCGAAGTTGTGATCTTCATGATAGAACAATGGAACAACAGTGTGAAGAGGTTAAATAACCATAGAATGATCGCCGCGCAGTACATGTCAATGGTAAATAAACGTTGATCTTCTTGCGGTTCAGTCATTTAGTCTTGAAATGTGATGATGCAGGATGGCATGATTTTGAGTTTTTACTTATGGGAAAAAACATGGTTTCAAATCCATTTAGATAAAACTTAAATTCGGGCAGTTCAAGAACTGAGAGGCATAAATCCTGGATTTTGTTATCTCCAACCGCTTTATTAGAAAACATGGACTGCGCTTCATCCTAAATGGAGAAAGAAGTCTTTCTTTTTTGGACAAAAGGCGGTGTGATCTTGAATGAATTATCAGTCTCTTATGATATAACGTGTACGTCTTGGCACTCGCCTTCTATTTACTATGTAGATCTTGAATTGCGCATAAAAGTCCAAAGTTAAGTGTCTATACTGAAAATGGCAACAGTTAACAGAGCTCAAAATCACTTATCTATGTGCACTATCGCCCACCTAGGATTCATATGCAAAGAGTGTTTAAATAGGGGTGATGTTGATACTTTTGTCCAATGTTTCAGTTTTGTCCTTGAATTTTTAGCTTTTGCAATTTTGTCCTCAGCTGGTGTCCAAATATTCAATCTAGCCCCTCACTTTTGTTTTGTTTCATTTTGCCTTTGTATTCTTTTAGGCGGTGATTCTATCCGTCGCCAAGTTTCTTGACAGCATTTGCTTCTATGAAGACATGACACCATTAATTTTTTTTAAGTTGACAATGGTGGCTTTTAATTTTTCTTTTGTTTTGCCGATCCCTCTGGGTGATTCTTTTGTCACTGGCATACACTTGACTTAAACAGAATGGAAAGCTCACTTCGACTGTGCGCTACACCTCTTTCTCTCTCTCTCTCTCTCCTCAAGAAGCCCTAACATACTATAGAGAAATCAAATGTATGAACTACGCCGCGGTTTCGGACCCAAAAAAGAAAAGAACTACGCTGTGTTCAAATATAAAGAAGCAAGTTAGCGACAATATGCCTCCACATCAGCAAATTACACCGAGAAATTTGACAGAAGGATCGAATCGTGCTCAGTTAACAAAAGTAAAAAAGGACGAAATTAAACTATAAATAAGAGTTAAGGAAAATTAAACATTGGACAAAGCATAAGGACCAACTAAAAACATTGTAGAAAAGCACAAGGACCATTTCTTTCATTTTTCTTTTTAAATATGACCACTAATCCACTCGAGAAAAAAAAATGAGATGATTATAAGGCAGCTTCTAAATGGTGAATGTACCCAAAAACTAGGTGATCCAATGAGTAATGAACATATTTTTGTTGCCAACCAAGATGAGAAGTTATCCCAAATCCTTGCCATATAACTTGAGATTGTTCAAAAATCTTACAGCTGAGCTCAGTGACACTTTGAAAAGCCGCTCAATGATGCACATCAATTGGACTGTCCGAAGACGATAATAACTACTGGTTCCAAAAATTACAAATCGAACGAGAGACAACTTACGTGAATGAAAGGCAGGACTCAACAAGGACATTAATTTGCTAGGACATCAGACAAAGCATGTTGCAAGCCATAAAAGCCAGAACATGTGACCAGCTAAATATTAGAGATCTTTAGTAGACGAACGCCAAACCGTTCTAAAACAATGATCCACATTCAGAACCACAACTAGCATGGAAAGTGAGCACCATGAACAATACCTACTTCTGAAGAAAAGAGATCTTTTGCTGTCGGTAGTGATAATGATCCTGTTAGCCTTCTATGAGCAACTGCATCTCCCATTTCAAAGATCTTCGTTATCAAACTAAAATCATCAGAGAGAGATATATATACATGTACGTCCATTCTTGTTATCGCCATTGGGAATGTTCATCTCCCTCTCAACCTCAACCATACGTCAACAATTGATACGTCAACAATTAATCCATCATCTGGGTCAGTTTCTTGCTAAAAATTATCCAATCCCATCTCACTATCACAGTCAAATCCATCCTCCTACAACGATCTCTCTCTCTCTAATGCCGATAATTGATGATCTACTGGTTCTGATCTCCCTTGGAGAGCTTCATACCGTAGCTTTCCCACAAATTTTCTCCCTCAACCATCATGAAGCGGAAGCAGCTCTCCTGCATCGCGTTTCCGGTGTTGGAATTGGAAGGCGAGCTCGAACCGTCATTCATTTGAACCGATCGAGTCATACTCTCAGGTCCTTGCTCTTTAATTATTTCACAATTTGCCCCTCCTTGGTTGTACATGACCTCATCGCTCCCGCTTGGGTAATGACACCACCGCGAGTTGTCCTTGCGTTTCTTGAAATTTTCGAAGTCCTTACTCGATTTGATGAGGCCATCGCTCTGATGGGTTTGGAGTTCAGCTGCTGCTAAGAGCTCATTAGGCGAAGGCACAAACTTCAGGTCTCTCCCTGTCAGTTTCTGCAACGCATCCATGAAAGTGGCGTCGCGAGCTTCGATCCACGCCTTCTCTTTCTCCCAGAACTTGTGCTCTCTCTCAATCCGGGCCATCTCTTGCTGCTTCCACTCCTCCTCTCTCAGTTCCCTCTCGCGCTCTTTCTCCTCAAGAGCCTTCATCATTTTCTCCAGCCACGCTTCTTGCCTCTCCGCTAGCTTTCTCATCTGCGAGTTGATGAACTCCTTGATCTTTATCTTCCAACCTCTTTTGCCTCTCCTTACCTTCTTTCCCTTCTCCACGGACACATCCTCTTCATTGTCATCTGACGAAGAGGTGTTGAAGTCGGAGGAATTGGAGAGGCTAAGACTTTCACAGGGTCTCTGCAGTTGATGAGGATGACCATGATGAGACGCATCTTGGTTAATATCGTTGATGTTGGGTGGAGGATGAAAGTGGAGTGAGTGTGGAAGAGATTGAGCTTGGAGGATGGAATTCGAATTGGCGTTCTCTCCATAGAGAGCTTCGAGCTGACGAAAGAACCTGTAGTGCTTACCGTCTTGTCTACCCGCCTTTCCTTCCTTGGTCTTCTTGTAATATTTGTACAAGTTCTCGAATTTTTCCCTGCATTTCTTGCCGCTCCGTTGATACCCATGTTCTTCAGACATAATCCTGGGAAGAAGTAATTAAGGTTCAAAGAAATTATCAATCAGGAACTTTGACACATGATGATGTAGAAGTTGAAGATGAAGCTTTAAATATGGTTTTATGTTCTTTTACTGAACTTAAACATGAAAACATGGCCTCGATAGGCGCTTTTCGAAAGACACCAGTGAGAGTACACTTTTGGCATCGTCGACCCCAGAAGAAAACGAAAGAGGCACGCACAAGCGATGAGTCAATTTCTTGCAGGAAACCGCAGGAACAAAGCGAACAAGAACAAACTAATGAACTGAACAGTCAAGTGTGAGGCGTTTTCTGACACGAGGGCCAAGAAAATGGACGCTCACAAAAACATTAATTACACTGAGAAATGCCATTCCTTCTCTCTGAACCAAATACTGAGAGACTCAGAGTCCTAGTGAGAGTGACTGAGAGAATTCACTGTTTTCTCTTTTCTTTTGTCTAGTTCTCGTATAGAAGTGCGATGCAATACGAATACTGTGACGGATAACATGTAATGTTGTTGTCTTACCTTGAAACTTCATCCCAAAGAGGGCCCTTTTGGTTGGCCTCCTTAAACCTAGAGTCGAGCCTCGACCTGATCTCAAGGAGCGTGAGAGTCTCCTGCCTCGGCCATCTCCCATTTCCCCCGTTTTCGCTCTCTAAACCCGCCGCCGCGCCAGCCATGGCGGCCGGAGAAGGAGAAGAATGATCACGGCCAAATTGGTGATGGTGCAGATGGTGGTGGCCGTGGCCTTGGCGCTGGCTGTCGTGAAGCCCGCCTCCGCCGCCCATCATCATCATCGACTCCAAGTGCTGCGTCGGGTTCCGGTGCCCGCCGCTGCCACCGCCGCCGCAGAATAGGTCCGGCGGGGAGATCGACTGGACGTGCGGTGGCGGTGGCGGAGGTAGGCGGGCGTTGATGAGGTGCCGCAAATCTGCCGCGGTGTACTGGTGGTGATCTTCCATCTCCATTTGCTGAGGGGAAAGAGAGCGGAGAGGAAAGAGAAAAGTGGAGCTCCCTGAGCTCAGCTAAGTAGAGAGAAGAAAAAAGATGACAGAGAGAGAGAGGGAGAGAGAGGAGAAAGGAGCGGCAGACTCGGATCGTGTCGTCCACGAAAGCGCTGGGAATTTATGCACAGGACGATGGTCCCATGTCCTATAATGGCTTTCTCTCTCTCTCTCTCTCTCTCTCTCTCTCTCCATCGTTTTGATATTTCAGAAATCACTATAATTGTCGAATTATTACATTTTACTTGAACGAGTTTTCATTGCATGTGTAGGAACAACAAAAATTCGCCATGATATAACTGAAATTTATATGTTCATGTAATTTTGGGGGATAAGGGATTGCCCCAAATTCAATATCAACCGTTAGATTAAGAGAAAACAAGTTTCAACCATTCGATAAATTTAAATTTATTGATTATAAAATTGTAAATGGTACTGTTGATTAAAGTCATTCCTTGAATATAGGAAAAACCCATGGTCGAAAGGGTCCTGTAGGTAAAACTATGGGCAAAAGTTCAAGTTTTCTTTGGGATTTTGCAACCCACAAACTTCTATTCGGGGAAAAAAATACCATGAATTTTGAACTGCCTGAAAAACATTGCGAACCTCTATCTGCATTCACCATTAAGTTTTTGGTCCATGGAATGACGTTGGCTCACGGTGTTGACATGCACAAAAGGCACATTCGTTTGAGCCAAAAGACGCCATAGACAAGCAAAAGTCAGACGATGTTGTTTGTCTAAATCGTCATCGTTTATGTCCATTTAATTTGGATTAATCAGCTTCATTTACGTTGCAGAATATCATTGCAGCTCGTTTCTTTACTAATTGGTCACATCAGCTTGCTTCTTTTCTTATGATACGAACTTATTTAAGTAAATGTCGTTCTGGAAGACCCGTACTGTATCTGTAGCAAAAAAGAAAGCACATGCCCCCCCCACCCCAAGACTCTTAGAGACTCTTTTGAGTCTATATAGAAAGTATCTTCAGCTCTTTTCACAATTATTATTTGACTTTTTTTTTTGGAAAATCTAATGGTTGGTGTTTTTGTCCCTCGAGTAAAAAACCGTGTATCATTTGAAAAGTGATGGCACTTTTGTCACACAAAAGTGCAAGTGGTTTTACATGGGACTGAAAATTTGTTCCTTTGCTATTATGTGTTTTTACTAATGTGTTTCTCTAAATCATTACCATTAGCCACATCATGTGCCATATTGACTAGCTTGGAAGAGAATTTAACGATGGGTATATTTGTTCCCCAGGTAAATATTTTTTTTTTTTGGGTAACTGAGGTGTCCGAGCCAACTTGCGTATATCTCGATTATTCATCGAGGGAGACTAGCACGGCAACCCACCACTATGACCCTCTACTTAAATCACAAGTATTCAGCTGGGAAATCGAATTTGGAACTAGTGTGCCTAACCACACAATCCCAAGTATGCCCTAACCAACTGAGCTACCTATGGGTGGATTCCCCCGGGTAAATGTTGGTGGCTTCTTTTTTTGTTCTTTTGAAATGTCTAGATATTCGTATCCTACAAGCAAAAGCTCAAGTGTTTTTTTCGGGATTTCGCTTGAGAAATATAAAAGGGATGTTCCAATAATGAAGATAAGTTAGTAATATGAGGAACAAGTTACGAACGCTAATGTATACAATCTCACAAAACTTTGAGATAAATTGTTACATGTGAAGGATTGTTACTGACTTGGCATTTACAAGGACTTACAAGAGTATTATCATTATTGAGAACATTTACTAAGCATAGGTATCATGGCTTATAACAATTTGAAGTATATTACTATACTATTGGTTAATTATTAACTGGTAGCATTTTCATGTTACAAACTCTATAATAGGTGCAAATGAGTTACGAGGATTATACGTCATTTATGACCTATAAAGTTAAATTACCACCTATAGATGCGACTGGCGTTACCACTATACTCAAATAATTATACTTACATGAAACCCTAATAAAATGGATGCACCTTGATGAACTTTGTTACTGTGTAATTTATCTGTTGCAATGTTATGAAATGAGTACATGTACTGTGGGAAATATATCGCAAACTCTCCCTTACATACGGTGTTAGTGTGGATTAAATGAATATCCCGAGTCTTATATTGTGGTGAGAGAGACCCTATTGATTGATTCTTGAATGTACATCCAAATGGGAACCACCACCAGCATCTCGGCCATCAGGGATCAAACCCCGGTGAAAGCAAAACAAAAAATATCCAAATGGGCACCATCTTGTGTGGTTAATCACAGTACTTCTTTAGGGGATTGAATCCGCGTACAAAGGGCTGAGTCATTATAAATGGTGCAAGAGTATAATCCCGGATGGGTTTTAGCCATACGCAATTCATACATGTGATCTAACTTATATAAATCGTTACAGTTGGTGAATCTCACGGGAGTCCACCTAGTCCAACGATCCATGTGAGCGGGGCTAATATTTGGAGGGATTCTCTCAGTATGAGGCAAATTTTTCACGAAAAAAGACATGCATGCAGGAAGAGTGGTCTAATTGGCGAGGATACGAAAAGGTCTGGACATAAAAAGGCTGAATGAAGAGCAGGGCAAGACTAGGCAACAGCGGATGCGTGCACAACCCCTTGGATTCTTCACCGTACTTGAGCCTTCTTTCTTGTTGATCATTAGAATCCGGCTTTTATCCATATCGATATTTTTTTGGGTCGAACTCCATATCGAATATTGACTTACGTAAATGTGTTGGCATTCCTTTTTTTCAACTTGCCATAGATAGCCTTCGTCATCTGTGGGGAGAAGAACAGCAGAAGTGCCAAAAGTTGTGTACGGAGCTCACTTTAGTATCAAAAGTTTCATTTGAATCATTTAAGTGCCAAAATTTTTGAAAAATGATCATTTAAGTGCCAACTCCGGTTAGTTTGGCTGAAAATCCGACGTGGCATTTTTTTATTAATTTTTGAAGCCGATGTGGCTCACCGGAGATACAGTCAGCACGTACAGTCAGCATTTTTTATTTTAAATAATTTTTTTTCTTTTTTCCTTTTTTTTCCTTTCTTTTTTCCTTCTTTTCTTTTTTTCTTTTCTTTCTTCTCCCTTTGGTCACCGCCGATGACCGGAGGTTGGCCACCGGGCCTTGCCAAGACGAGGTCGCCGCCGCCCGCCATAGGCGAGGGCCGGCCCTCGCCTGGGTGACGGCGGGCAAGCCCCGGCGAGGTCGGCCTCGCCTCGCATGGGCGAGGGGAGCCCTTGCCTCCCCAGATCCGATGAGGCCGATCTTCGCCTAGGCCACGGCGGCCCCGCCGGGTGTTGCCTTCCCCCGGGCGATGTCTGGCGAGGTCGCCGTGGCTTGGGCGACGGCTAGTCTTGCCGAATTTGGCGAGGGGAGCCCTCGTCGGGGCTCGCCCTCCCCCATGCGAGGCGAGGCCGACCTCGTCGGGGCTTGCCCGCCGTCACCCAGGCGAGGGTCGGCCGGGCCTCGCTTGTGGCGGGCGGCGGTGGCCTCGTCCGGGCAAGGCTAGGGTGCCGGTGGCCGGCCTCCAGTCACCAGCGGTGACCAAAGGGAGAAAAAAGAAAAGAAGAAAAAAAAGAAAAAAATTCAGAAAAGTATTTAAAAATCGAAATATATACGTGGAAATGCCACGTAGATTAATTTTTTTTAAAAAAAATCCAACTAAGATTAAAAATTTAATTATAAATACCACGTATTAATTTGGCAGGAATCTCTCATTGTTGGCACCAAAGTGATAATTTTTCTTCCGATTTGGCACTTAAGTGATTCAAATGGAACTTTTGGCACCAAAGTGAGCTCCGTACACAACTTTTGGCACTTTTACTGTTCTTCCCCCTCATCTGTGAAAAGAAAATAAATAACAAAATGGTTATTGAAAGAAAAAGGATTAATATCATGAAAACCCAAAACTAGTACACTTATGACAAATTTATCCGAAACTAATTTTTTGACCATCAAAAATCCCAAAATGGTATAATTGTGACAAATTTACCTTTTGTTAAATTTGATTAATATCACGAAAAACCATAAAATTAGTAAATGTGTAACAAACAGAGGGATAAAACCCTAAACTGTATATCCGTTAACTGTTATATGTCATCAAATACAGGAATTTAACGGTAAAATTTAATAGAAACTAATGGAGGGTAAATTTGTTGCAAGAGTACTAGTTTGGGATTTTTGGTGGTCAAAAAATTAGTTTGAGATAAATTAATCACAAATGTACTAATTTTAGATTTTTTGTGATGTTAACCCAAAGAAAAACGATACACGATTAATGATTTAGTCAATCTTAGGGACACGAAAGCTTTTCCACGTGGGAACAAGCCGAAGGAAAAGTAAGCATATCCAGTAGAGGGAACAAACAAAGGCGAATTATTTGATAAAAAAAAGGCGAATTAAGATAAACAAGGTTTCACTTCGTCTTTATGATTACCGCGTGGTATGACATATAACAAAATGTTGCTACTAAATCAGCCTAAGAAAATCCGGTTAAAATTAAAACTTATAGAATGTGCGCTCCTATACTTGACACATGACGCTTCACTTCGTTTTTATTATTACTACGTGGCAAGGCATATAGCAGAATTTTGGCACTGAACCCTGATCGGATCGATAGGCATTGGCGTACTGATTAATGTTGAGGAGGCTTGCTCCGATACTCCCTTGGCCTTACAGCAGGGTAAGCATCACCCAATAATAATACTGGAAAAGTAATGAAATAAAGAGTGCATGGGAGGAGCACTTGTTTCTAGTGGATGCAAATGCTAGGTGGTAGGTGAGGAATGTCGTGTTACTTGGAGTCTCTGGAAATCATGAGAAGTACACAACACATTCTCAGTTGTTTGAACGTCGAAGAACCGAAATTCGAAAATGCTGGAATCGAGGAGGCCCATATTCTAGAGATACTGAAGAGCCAACAGCCAAAAACACGCAAAACGTGAAGTGGGCAGGCGTAAAAAATTAAATTTATGAAATTTGAGGCAGCAGAATGAATCTAATTCAGAGCCACGCAAAATAAGCAGAGGCAGGGACAAGAGGGAGTTCTCACCAATTTGGCGGGAGGGGTTAGAGTTCACACAGGAACAAAATGGTTGAGATGTGACCTGGAAAGGCTAATGCAGGTGAGGACAGTGTTGGCTCGCAAGCGAACCTTCACCTAGATCGGTGACGGCCGCGCACGCTCGCGCGAGCCCATGCCCAGATCGGCGAGGGCCGCACTCGCTCGAGCGAGCCCCCGCCCATATGGACTAGGGCGGCGCTCGCTCGCGCAAGCCCTTGCCCAGATCAGCGATGGACGTCCGAGCGAGCATAGTGGAGACGTCGTCCCTCCATAGTTGCAAGTCATGAGCAAGAATTCACCTCGAATGAGAAGCTTCGTTGGTGAAGAAGTAGCCGTCGTCGTGAAGGAAGACGCTAGTGAAGGAGCAGCAGCTGTGAACTCCACAAGTAAAATGAGCTCTGGGCAGGAGAAGAAAGCTTCGTTGTTGGTTTTGATTCTTTTTTTTTTGTTTCTAGAATCAAGAAGCAATTTTTTTTTTATTTTTTGATTCTGTTTCAAAACTAATTCTGGGAACAAATTTTTGCAAATTTGTGCCCGGAAACAAAAAATTTACCAAATGAATTTCTGTTCCAAAATTGAATCTGGGAACAAAAGAATAGAAATTGTTACTGTTTGGCAACTTGCTAATTGCGCCCTAAAGAAAATAATTCAATGATGTAACTAGAAGAAGATTTCATAATGGTCTAACATAGTCAAACAAAGAATTAAAAATTCAATCTGAAGTCAACAACAAAAAAATAGTTTTAAAACATCAACAGAACACCATTTTGATGAAGAGGGTTGGTTTGGATCAAAAGGCTGGCTAGGCTTAGAAGGTTGGTTGTTGTCAAATGGCTCAAAAGGAACTCGAATAAGCTCATAGAATTGTAGCTTCATGTAAGTTTCATCCACCTTCATTAAATATTGTTTGAAGATATTTTCAAAGACAAACAAATTGTTCCTAACTTCATCCTCGACAGTTTGCATTTGTCCTTTTAGATCTGTTCTCAGTGCGTTCATGTCCTTTTGCAGAGTAGCTAGAGTATTCTTGATTTCCTTTGGCAAACCAAACAAATTAGGCAAATTAAAGTCACCAGCTGCATCAGTTTTAACAATGGGAGATTTATTTATCTTCTTCTCTATGGACTCCCCTTGAGTGTGAGCATCTATTGGAATATCATCTTCATTATGCTCAAACACTTCAGTTCATGTTCTCTTTGTAATTGAATTAGCTCTTGATTTGGAGATGCTGGAGTGTTGAGATCTACAGTTGGAAGTTCAATTTCAATTTCATCATTTGTAGTAGTTTTTCTTTGCAAGACTTCCCAAACATCAAGTTTTTTCTTCTCGTACATTTCTAGTCTCTTCGCCTCTTTTTTTTCTTTCTTTCTCCTCTCTCATTTTGGTAGCCTCTGCCTGCCTGCATTCTTCAATTCTCATCTCATCATCTCTTGTTTCTTTCTTTTTATAAATCTCCATCTTTTCATCTTCAATCCTCTTCTTCAAGCATTCAATTTCTCTCCTCTTCTTGCAAGGTTGTATTGATTTCCTTTAATGTTCATATTCAACAGAGGACTTAACTTTCCCTTTTCTCTCCCTTAAGGATTGCTTTCATCATCTCTTTTTCCAAGAGCAAAAGCCAGTACAACTTTTGAGTCTTCATCCTCATTGTTGCCAATCTTGACAACCTTACCTCTTGCATTCTTCCATCTCTCAATAGTTTGTCTGGAATGCATCTTTGACAACATATCCTTCCCGACATTCATCTTGGGAATAGATACAATGCATAATGCTCATGGATTGTAATTTTTAGATGGTTAAAGATATTTGTAATCAATGAACTATAAGGAAAATTTCCTCAACTCTTTCTCACTGTCCGGTACATATGAAAGAATACTTTATGTGGCAAAGAGAAAGGAACATAATTTATTATTGCCCGTATAACCTTTGCTTCATACTTGGAAATATCAATTGTTGAAGTGGCTTTGGGCCTGAGACAATTAATAAGGATTTTATGAATGATTGTGTATTTTAGAAGAAGAAGATTTGTTGAGGCATGAGATTTATTTTTCTCAAGAAGAATAAGAATCTTCTGTGAAGACTTTATAAGCAATTTCAGGAGACATAGGAATTCGTGTGAATTGAGAACGCTCTACACCAAGGGTATGTGCTAAATCCTCCACAGTCAATCATACACATATTCTGCAACAGTGAATTAAATATGATTAGTAGAGAAAAATGCAAGATTAGAATAAAAGAAAGTAGTATGTGTGGGATACAGAGGGAATGACTCTATGTAGAGTTCAAATTTCAAATCAGCAATGAGTTTACAGATGAAAATTCAATGCTTTTCAAAACAAGAGAAATCAATAATCCTATTAGGCATTACTAATCTAGCTAACAGTAAGTCATAGGAACTTTGTGCCTTTTTGATGTGAAAAAGGCTATTCTTGTATCCTGTTGCAACAACAAAACCAATTCTCCCTTCAAACTTATCAAAGAACTTCTCATCATCATCATTCTTCTTTCCTTCAAATCGATTTTTTGAATCATCAGATTCAGTACTCCCGCTTATAGTGCTTGGAGTGACAGTAGGAATTTTCTCAACCATTATAAGTAACAATCCTAGGAGTTGATTTAGTCACTGTTGTTTTTGGAGATTCTCTAACCTTTTCCTTTCCCTTTCTGGATGGTGCAATACTAGATGTTTTCATAGGCACACTCATTATTGGTTTAGCCAATTCGTTTTCAATCTCAATGCCAGATAAATACTCATTTTCACAATCTTTCAAATATTGCTTGATCATATCCTTAGATGCACCTTTTCTTCTAATGAATTCCACAGAGTTTCTAATGATTTTGGCATTTTCTATCTTGTTGAGTTCGAGGGGAGGAATGTTATTATGATTAGTTGGTGATGTTGTCTTAGAAACTATAAGGTATTTGATTCTCGCTGCTTGGGAGATGTAGGACTCCCAATTGAAGATTTCCTAACTCTGGGCCGATGAATCAATCTTGTTTCTTCATTTTCTGTCTCTAATACTGGTTCGTCTGGTGTGTCAATGTACGTTGGTCTTGATGTAAAACCCCCCGACGACATTGCAACACTACTTTGAGATCTTTGCAAACCAGCATAGGTTTTGTGAGGAAGATGACTAGCCTTGGATCGAGGTCTTTTGGGTGTCTTGGATTGGTTTTTGGTGAAATTTGAGTGACAAAGTTTGAAACTTTTCTGGTGAGGGAAAATGATCGATAGAGAATTGGCGAGGAAGAAAGTGACGGTTTAGTTTTAGGAAAAAGTAAATTTATTTTTGGTAATTGAATTTTCTATATATATACACAAAATTTTAGGTTTTTCAAATTTTTTTAAGAGACAGTTTTTTGGAAACTCTGAGCAAAAATAAAAAGAAGGTGTTCACAGAGATTCACGCATTCAATTTGCAACAACTAAATAAAGTTATGATGCATACTAAAATGTTCTTTGCAAAAATAAAACTTACGTGCCAAAATTTGAATGATCAACTTAAGTTGAGATAAGTTCCTCATATCTAAGTTGAATTCGATGGCTTTGAATATGATCACATGTCTTTGTCATGTGTATCATCACTCGCCAAACCTTGAATATTACCACCTGTCTATAGAGAGACATTGGAAATATATTGGCTAATTATCAAGTTGATAGCACTAGTGTTGTCACACTTGATTGCAATATTTGATTCTGCAATTCCAAAATCACTCAGTTGTTGCTTCATCCATAGAATTTGAGCACAACAACTTCCAAAAGCTACATATTCTACTTCAATTGTCGAAAGATCAACTATCTTTTTCTTTTTGGAAAACCAAGATATTAACATGCAACCCATTAATTGACATGTCCTTGAAGTGCTTTTTCTATCAATCTGATATCCAGCAAAGTCAGCATAAGAATGTCCAACAAGCATGAATTCATAGGCTAACAATATCACCTAGGGGGTGAATAGGTGATTTCGTGATATCATGACTAAATATTGTGAAATTAAACGAGTCAAGATAAATATGATCAATAATAAGTCAAATAGAGTGTGAATATGATCATATGCTGGTAATATCCAGGTTATTGAATGCAGTTATTCTATCAAGTAGAAAACAAGTATGAGTAGAGAAATAGAAAACTTTGCACATAGAGCTTATAGTGGTTCGGCTTAATGTAAGTTTACATCTACTTTCCCACTTTAACAGCCTACTGACTATGTTTCACTAGTAAATCAATGAGAAATTACAGTAGTAAGTTTTACTTAATCGCAAGTTTTCTCCTCGAAGTTGGTGCTACTAATATACAAGCATGTAGGGCTCTCTATCTCACACTAAAGTACTAACTATCACACTGCCAACACTTTTTCATTGATTACAATGGTAAGCTCATGGAAGACAACTAGAATTTGTGAAGTTCTCTCAAGAGTTGGACTTGTTTTTTCACGATCAATCTCTCGTCTTATATGCCTTGTTCTTCTTTTATAATCCTCACTATCCAAAACTTCTTGTTGGATAAAATTTTACGAGGATCAATCTCCATGCTAGCCATTGGACGGTTGACCAAAAGATTAGGGTAGTTGTTGAGTTGGAACAATAAGAGATCTCATTGATTTGGTCCCCCATACAAATAAATCTTGATTTTCATAAGTGGAGTTCTTCAACTATAGACTAAGCCTAGCCTTCAGGATGATTACCAATCTATTAAGATATTTTGTATGATTGAATATTTCTGCAAAGATAATCTTAAGATAGAAAGTTAATCAATACCTGTAACATCCTGAATTTTGACCCGTTATCGGGACCAATAAAGTGTATATTCATTCTCGTGTAATTTTAGTAAGTCTCGCCTGGACCTGATCAGTCTCGGGATACTAACCATATGAGAAAGGCTAAATAGGATCAGGTACGTGGACCGAGAACCCAATCGCGACTGACCGCTGATTTTGAAGAACGTTGAGGAAATATTTTGAGCCAATACAGGCCGATCTTAGGAAAATGACTGGTTGATTTTGTCAGTAACGTACGATCGGATCGCGAGTGATTTCGCACGACCGAAAGTACATCTGACGAATGAAACCTGATTGTAATCCAAACGATCGCGACCCTGGTACTAGTGATAATTCCTCTCGTTCTCTCGAAATTTAGACCATCACGATTCGGACAATCTTAGGTCGATACGCGTAACGCCTAAACTGCCGCTCGTTAGTGAGAGACCCTAAAACTGTGAAACGAGCATATTGAGATTACAATATTGGACCCGAGTTTCGATATCAAAATCTCAAGGGTAATTACGACTATTTTGCAAGACGGACGTCAATTGGTAATGGCCATTCATGTTTGGGATTAAAACAGTTGAAAACGGAAGATTTGACAGAAAGTGAGAAAAAAGACCATTTTGCCCCTGAGAACGCCGAGGCCGAATTCGGAGGCCGTTTGAGGTCATTTTTCGCGGCCAACGTCATTTTGGGGTATCCGGGTGTGTTTGGAGTGATTCTGGACAAAAAGTGGATTTTCGACAAAAATTGGAAAATAATATTATTTTATTCCCGGAAACTTCACAGAGGATTTTCGAGGGCTTAGAAAGTGAATTTCGCGATTCCGACTCTGGATTAGGTATCACATGAATATTTAGAACCAGTATGTGCGAAAATTGGAATTTCGGTTCCGGGCGGAAAAATGACGGAATTGCCCCTAGGCCATTTTTGATTTATTTCGAATTTTGAATTAATTTTGGAGATTAACCAAGGTTGGTTAAGGTTAACTAGAGTTGATTAACCATGGTTAGGGGCAAATGACCATAATACCCTTGCATTATTGGATGAGAATGGATGTGAACCCTTGGATCAAGGGCATTTTGGGCATGATGGGCTAGATTGTTGACATGTGGCATCCACCCCAAGGATAAGGTTGACCACTTTGACCCTCTCTCTCTCCTCAGCTCACTCTCTCTCTTCCCGCGTCTCTCTCTCCTCCCGAATTCCCTTCGGCAGCTGCTCCTCTCCAGCCGATCAGCACCGCCAGTCCACTGTTCACGTCGGAACAGCACGTTTCGCCGGAGCTGCTGGTCGCCGACCGCCGAGTGCCGACCCCTGGTGCCGTCCCCAGCCCAGTCGCAACCCTGCCTCCCTCTCCCGCCGCCCGTGACCGCCCGTTCGCAGCTGCTCCCGCCGGGCGTGCAAGGACGCCGTCGCCGTCGCTGGGCTCGTCCGCCTGGCCGCGCCGCCGTGCGCCACCCCAGCCGTCCAGCCTCACCTCACCGTCCCCCTTTCAGTCAGTCTCAGCCAGCCCCCACCGAAGCTTCCCCTGTTTTGGCCGAGACTTGGCCGTGGGCTTCGCCGGACCGCCGTGAGCCGCCGGCTTGCTTTGGAACGCCGCCGCCGATAGTACCGCTTGCCGGTCATCGGCCGCTCGCTCCCGTCGTCTCGCGTCGTCATTAGGCGAGTAAAATTACTAATCGCTAAATTAGTCTAATTGTGCTTGATTAGGGATTAAATTATGTTAATTAGGGCATAATTAAGTGTGTTTTGTGTAATGGATGGTTAGTGGACTTAATTAGGACTAATTACATTGGTTTAGTGGTAATTAGAAGAGGATTTGTGGGCTGAATTGAGATGGGCCTCATGGGCTCCGAATTTTGTGTTAATTGGGCCCAAATTGGAGAAATTTAAGTGGGCCCAAGTTGGATAATTTTAAATGGGCCCAAGTTGGATAATTTTAAATGGGCCCTTGAGTGAGAAATTGAGTTGGGCTTGTTTGAGGCCCATTGGAGAAAATGAGAAATTAAATGGGCCTTGAGGTGGATTCAATTAAATTGTTTGAAGCCCAATTGGAAGTGGAATGGGCCTTGAGATGAATTGAATTAAATTGCTAGAAGCCCATTAGAAATTAAATGGGCCTTTGACTGTGACCGACGGGTCAGGCCTTCGGGTCGATATATAACTGTGACCGACGGGTCAGGCCTACGGGTCGAGTGTGATTGTGACCGACGGGTCAGGCCTACGGGTCGATATATAACTGTGACCGACGGGTCAGGCCTACGGGTCGAGTGTGATTGTGACCGACGGGTCAGGCCTACGGGTCGATATATAACTGTGACCGACGGGTCAGGCCTACGGGTCGAGTGTGATTGTGACCGACGGGTCAGGCCTTCGGGTCGATATATAACTGTGACCGACGGGTCAGGCCTTCGGGTCGATATACAATTGTGACCGACGGGTCAGGCCTACGGGTCGATTTATAACTGTGACCGACGGGTCGGGCCTTCGGGTCGAGTGATTGATGACCATTGGGTCATGGCCTTCGGGTCGAGTTAAATTGTGATGACCATTGGGTCATGGCCTTCGGGTCGATTTAATTGTTTATGAATTATATTGATATCGAGAGCCTAACCTGCAGGGCTGAAGTATTGGAATCGGGCCGTGGGCCCATGTGAACTTATGAGGATTTATTTACTGGTTCAGTGAATTGTGTGTTTTATTTATTTCTGGAGGTGCACGTTAGCCTAGTTTCGGATTAGAGATTTTACTTGCTGAGTTTATCTCACGGTTGTGGTAAAACCGAATTTTAGATCCCCGTCCATAGGATGCCGAGGAACGGTCCTCTTTTTGGATACCCGTACCGTATTCAGAGATCGAATAGGGTACACCCGTGTGGGGATGGAACAGCTTACGTTAGATTTCAGTCGGCAGTGTTAGTAGACGTGGGAGAAGACTTCCATCATACTCAGGAGTATGTGGCTTGGTGCCATAGGGGTACAGACGGCTTATTAGGACCCCCGATGAGGACTTTTGACGTGCCAGTAGATGTTAATGGCGTCATGATTCCCCAAATGGTGAGTGGAGAAGTCTCTGATCCTCCCGCCTCCCTTAGTGGAAGCAGCGTGGGCGATACGGTGGATGGACCTATACCCGAGGACGAGGTGCAGGGTGAGGAGCAAGTTATAGCTGATGACATTGTGGAGGAAGAAGAAGAGGAGCAGAATCTGGAAATAGTAGGCGAGAATGGTGAACCAATTGGGGAAGTGGCCGAAGTTGGATCAGATATGGAAATACTGACGGATGAAGACTCATCTGAGGAGTCCGCAGCATCATCCAACCCAGGTCGGGATCCTTAGAATAGAACGGCATGATAGGAGTTTAGATTTACCCCTCTTTTTGATGTAACTCTCCCTAGATAGTTAGTCGTCACCCTAGGCCACCGATCCTTTTTGTTTAGTGGCCTTTTTATGTATCCTTTTTGGTTGTAAATAAATAGATTGTATAAGTATTTTAAAAGGGTGTATTTATGTTAGTGTTTATTAGTATATTATTGTCTTTGACTATTCATGGTTATGTTTACATGTCTGGGTGTATATATATAATATACGTGTTTCCGCATGTGTCGTGTATTTACTCTAATTTGGGTTTCGGGTCGGTGACGCAATCCTGGGAGTGTCACATTTAATTTCGACCTACGCGGATGATCATGCTTCGTGGGGTACGGGGCGTGACATCCCCGTTCGAATTGGTATCAGAGCAAGGACAGCTCTGTTTGACCTAGTTGAGCCTTGGAGTGATAAGGAGAAATGACCATGGGTAGCTATAGGGTGACTTAGTGTGCTAAGTGTACCTCCAGAATGTTGTGTTTGACTGTTGTGGTGATTGGTTGAACCAGTATTGTGCAGGTGCGGCAGGACCCAAGGTAAGTTTGTAAGTCCTTGGGTGAAATTCATGTGCTGTTGTGTTAGCCGCATGCTGAGTGCCTAATTGCTTTTGTGTTTATACCTGCCTAGGACTTAGACCGGTTAGTTGGTTTAGGTCTCTAATTCTCGGATGGAATTATAGCAGGTAGTCGAGCACTCAGGATAGAAAGATGAGCAGTGAAAGAGGTAGAGTGAGAGGACCCCCAAGGAGGGGCGCAGGCAGAGAAACTCGTGGTAGAGGTCGTGGTAGAGCCAGAGCGATAGAGAATATAGTTGCGGGTGCTAGAGAGGAAGGGAACCCTAGAGTGGGTGTTGGGGCTGCAGCAGACCCCAGAGCTGATGTTAGACAGGCGGAGGATCCGCGCATGGAAGGAGTTCTCCGAGCGTTAGACCGAATTGGTAATGTGATGGATAGGCAGGCGCAGGAAAGAGAGAATGCGACTGCTCAGGCTGCTGAGGCCGCAGCCGTTGCTGCCGTCCATGAGAATCAAGCTCAAGCTCAGCCAGTGCAGGCTCAACCAATGGTGGCACCGAGACCAATGCACCAATTGGTAGAGCATTTTCTTAAGTTGAAACCGCCTAAGTTCACGGGTAGAGGTGACCCCGAAGCCGCCCCGCGTTGGGTGGAGGAATTGGAAAAGGCATTTGAGCTGTTAGAATGTACTGAGAGGGAGAAGATCTTATTGGCATCGTATCAACTGCAGGACAATGCCCATGACTGGTGGAAGGCGGTTAAGGATAGAGTGTTTCCAGAGTTTATGGAACCGACCTGGGCGATATTCGTCGAGCATTTCTATGGGCAGTTTTTCTCTGAGAGTGCCCAGGAGAAGAAAATGGCAGAATTCATGAGACTTCGTCAGGGGTCAATGACAGTGGTACAGTACGAGGCAGAGTTTATTAGATTATCCAAGTTTGCCCCGAGAATGGTTGAGAATCCCCTGGACAAGGCTCGAAGGTTCCGGGATGGACTGAAACCGGAACTTCGTACTCAGATGCTTTTGTTGAATATTCGAGATTATAGAGAGTTATATGAGCGAGCCCAGACTATGGAACGGGATCAGATTGAAAGGGCATCAGCATCGGGTTCGAGGTTTATTCCCAATCGGGACAATCGTCGCTTTGTAAGGAGGCCAATGGCGAGTAATAGACGGTTTGTTCCGCCCCCGAGAAGGAGTATCGGGAAGCCCGGTCAGACGCCACATAGGATCGGACCTTGCTTTCGTTGTGGGAGTATGGGGCACCAGATAAAGAATTGCCCCCAGCAACGACTTTCGGGACCACCAGGACAACCGCAGCAGCCGCTCAGAATTGGAAAGCAGGCCGGAAACCCCCCACCGGCTATTCAGGGCAGACCACCTGCGCAAGGACGAGTATATGCGTTAGCGCGAAAAGATGCTGAGGACGCGCCGGGTGTGGTCACAGGTACCATTTCTCTTTGCAATCATTCAGCATATGCGTTATTTGATCCCGGGGCAACCCATTCGTTTATTTCTGAGCAGTTTGTTAGATTGGTTGGTCTGGAGCCTATTCTACTTGAGATTATGTTGTGTGTGACGACCCCACTGCATGAAATGGTGTTAGTATTATTGGGGTGCTTGGACTGTAAAATTGTGATTGGAAATGTTGAGGAAAGGATCGATTTAGCTGTGTTAGCCATGTATGACTTTGATGTGATTATTGGTATGGATTGGCTGACTAAACAGAAAGCCGTTATGGATTGCGGCAGCAGGACGATCCAATTTAATCCGATTGGTCGTCCTAAGTTTGAATTTCAGGGAAACCGAGGAGGAACCTCGATCCCTTGGATTTCCTCAGTGGAAGCAACAGAGATGCTTGAGGAAGGTTGTGAGGGGTACTTGGTGAATGTTAAGGATCCGACATTGGAGGAGCCTAAGTTGGAAGAAATCTCTGTAGTATGTAATTTCCCCGAGGTTTTCCCTCAAGAGTTGCCGGGTTTGCCACCAGAGCGGGGAGTGGAATTTGTAATAGAGTTGGCCCCAGGAACTGAGCCAATTTCTAAGGCCCCGTATCGGATGTCGTTGTCAGAATTGAAAGAATTGAAAGTTCAGATGCAAGAATTACTAGACAAGGGATTTATACGCCCTAGTGCGTCTCCATGGGGAGCGCCAGTCCTGTTTGTGAAGAAAAAGGACGGGACGTTGAGGTTATGCATAGATTATCGGCAGTTGAATCAGGTGACTATAAAGAATAAGTATCCACTGCCAAGGATCGATGACTTGTTCGATCAGTTGCAAGGGGCGTCAGTATTTTCCAAGATTGATCTACGGACAGGGTATCATCAGTTAAGAATTCGGAAAGAGGATATACCCAAGACTGCATTCAGGACGAGGTACGGGCATTATGAGTTTACAGTCATGCCCTTTGGTTTAACGAATGCCCCTGCAGCTTTTATGGATCTAATGAATAGAGTTTTTAAGGAATTCCTGGATCAGTTCGTCATAGTGTTCATTGACGATATTCTAGTATATTCGAAGAGTTCAGAGGAGCATGAAGTGCATTTGACGGAAGTTCTACGGACGTTGAGGGAACATGCGCTTTATGCGAAGTTCAGCAAATGTGAATTCTGGCTTAGTAAGGTAGCCTTTCTTGGACATATTGTGTCGGGAGAAGGAATATCAGTGGATCCGACTAAGATTGAAGCGGTACTTAAGTGGCCCAGGCCGACGTCAGTGACAGAGATCAGAAGTTTCTTAGGATTGGCTGGCTATTATCGACGCTTCGTGGAAGGATTCTCGTCGATAGCCATGCCATTGACGCGATTACTGAAAAAGGAAAGTAAGTTTGAATGGGACGATAAGTGCGAACGAAGTTTTCAGGAGCTTAAGCACAGACTGACGACAGCTCCAGTCTTGACTATCCCCTCTGGACCGGGTGGATTTGAAGTATACAGTGATGCTTCGTTCAAAGGACTTGGCTGTGTGTTAATGCAACATGGAAAAGTAGTTGCGTATGCGTCGCGTCAGTTGAGACCTCATGAAGTGAACTATCCGACGCATGACTTAGAGTTGGCTGCCATCGTCTTTGCACTCAAGATTTGGAGGCATTATCTGTGTGGGGAAAAGTTTCAGATTTATACGGATCATCAGAGTCTCAAATACCTGTTCTCACAAAAAGAGTTGAATATGAGACAGCGTAGATGGATGGAGCTTCTAAAGGATTATGACTGCGACATCATGTATCATCCCGGGAAGGCAAATCGAGTTGCAGATGCATTGAGTCGCAAGTCTAGCATGGCACACATGATGATCAAGGAGTGGGCGTTATTGGAAAAGATCCGAGACTCAGAATTTAAATTGGAATTAAGCCATGTGTCGAATCTGCTGGCTACTTTGAGGATCGAGCCGGAGATTCAAACTAAGATTAAGGCTCTACAACCCACGGATCAGGAAATTCAGAAAATTGTGGGAATGGATGCCTCGGCAAAGAAGCCAGATTTTCAGATATCAGAGGATGGAGTCCTAAAGTATAGGGGACGATGGTGTGTGCCGGATGATATGGAACTTAAGGAAGAAATATTGAGAGAAGCTCATCGCAGCAATTACAGTATCCACCCTGGCAGTACGAAAATGTATCAGAATTTAAGGCAACATTATTGGTGGAATGGATTGAAAGCGGATGTAGCCAAGTATGTGGCTAAGTGTTTGACGTGTCAACAGGTCAAGGCACAACACTGTAAACCTGGAGGACTGCTGCGACCGTTGGAAATTCCCGAGTGGAAATGGGAACACATAACTATGGACTTCGTAACGGGATTACCGAGGAGTCAGAGAGGGCACGATTCAATTTGGGTGATAGTGGATAGGTTGACTAAGTCAGCGCATTTTCTGGCAGTGCGCAAGGATTTAGAGTTAGAAAAGTATGCGGAGCTGTATGTAAGACAGATCGTGAGACTGCATGGTGTGCCAGTGACGATTACTTCAGATCGTGATCCGAGGTTTACAGCGAATTTCTGGAAAAGCTTGCAGACAGCTTTGGGGACAAAGGTGCAGTTCAGTACAGCTTATCATCCGCAGACTGATGGACAATCAGAAAGAACAATTCAGACCCTTGAGGATATGTTGAGAGCTTGTGTGGTGGATTTTCAGGGCAAATGGGAAGAACAGCTGCATCTGGTGGAGTTTGCATATAATAACAGTTATCAGCAGAGTATCCAGATGGCCCCATTTGAAGCTTTGTATGGCAGAGCGTGTAGGACTCCCGTGTGCTGGGATGAAGTGGGAGAACGGAGCATTACAGGCCCAGAGTTGGTACAGCAAACAGTGGAAGCTGTTGAGATCATTAGAGAAAGGTTAAAAACAGCACAGAGTCGACAGAAGAGTTATGCCGATCGGAGACGACGACATCTGGAATTTCAAGTTGGGGATCATGTGTTTCTCAAGGTGTCGCCTATGAAGGGATTATCCCGATTTGGCAAGAAAGGAAAGTTGAGTCCGAGATTTGTTGGGCCGTTTGAAATTTTGGAAAAGATTGGCGATATGGCGTACAGACTAGCCTTGCCACCGAATTTATCCCAGATACACAATGTCTTCCACGTGTCAATGTTAAGAAAGTATGAACCAGATCCGACACACGTTCTAAGATACGAAGAAATAGACGTGGACGACAGGGTGTCGTACGTGGAGAGGCCAGTCAGGATTGAAGATCGGAAGGATCGAGTATTGCGGAACAAGACAATCCCGATGGTGAAGGTAGTTTGGGAGCACCACGGGACAGAGGGCGCTACTTGGGAAAGCGAGGAAACTATGCGACGTCAACACCCCCAGTTGTTCGAAGAACAGGGTTGAAATTCAAATTTCGAGGACGAAATTTTTGTAAGGGGGGAAGAGTTGTAACATCCTGAATTTTGACCCGTTATCGGGACCAATAAAGTGTATATTCATTCTCGTGTAATTTTAGTAAGTCTCGCCTGGACCTGATCAGTCTCGGGATACTAACCATATGAGAAAGGCTAAATAGGATCAGGTACGTGGACCGAGAACCCAATCGCGACTGACCGCTGATTTTGAAGAACGTTGAGGAAATATTTTGAGCCAATACAGGCCGATCTTAGGAAAATGACTGGTTGATTTTGTCAGTAACGTACGATCGGATCGCGAGTGATTTCGCACGACCGAAAGTACATCTGACGAATGAAACCTGATTGTAATCCAAACGATCGCGACCCTGGTACTAGTGATAATTCCTCTCGTTCTCTCGAAATTTAGACCATCACGATTCGGACAATCTTAGGTCGATACGCGTAACGCCTAAACTGCCGCTCGTTAGTGAGAGACCCTAAAACTGTGGAACGAGCATATTGAGATTACAATATTGGACCCGAGTTTCGATATCAAAATCTCAAGGGTAATTACGACTATTTTGCAAGACGGACGTCAATTGGTAATGGCCATTCATGTTTGGGATTAAAACAGTTGAAAACGGAAGATTTGACAGAAAGTGAGAAAAAAGACCATTTTGCCCCTGAGAACGCCGAGGCCGAATTCGGAGGCCGTTTGAGGTCATTTTTCGCGGCCAACGTCATTTTGGGGTATCCGGGTGTGTTTGGAGTGATTCTGGACAAAAAGTGGATTTTCGACAAAAATTGGAAAATAATATTATTTTATTCCCGGAAACTTCACAGAGGATTTTCGAGGGCTTAGAAAGTGAATTTCGCGATTCCGACTCTGGATTAGGTATCACATGAATATTTAGAACCAGTATGTGCGAAAATTGGAATTTCGGTTCCGGGCGGAAAAATGACGGAATTGCCCCTAGGCCATTTTTGATTTATTTCGAATTTTGAATTAATTTTGGAGATTAACCAAGGTTGGTTAAGGTTAACTAGAGTTGATTAACCATGGTTAGGGGAAAATGACCATAATACCCTTGCATTATTGGATGAGAATGGATGTGAACCCTTGGATCAAGGGCATTTTGGGCATGATGGGCTAGATTGTTGACATGTGGCATCCACCCCAAGGATAAGGTTGACCACTTTGACCCTCTCTCTCTCCTCAGCTCACTCTCTCTCTTCCCGCGTCTCTCTCTCCTCCCGAATTCCCTTCGGCAGCTGCTCCTCTCCAGCCGATCAGCACCGCCAGTCCACTGTTCACGCCGGAACAGCACGTTTCGCCGGAGCTGCTGGTCGCCGACCGCCGAGTGCCGACCCCTGGTGCCGTCCCCAGCCCAGTCGCAACCCTGCCTCCCTCTCCCGCCGCCCGTGACCGCCCGTTCGCAGCTGCTCCCGCCGGGCGTGCAAGGACGCCGTCGCCGTCGCTGGGCTCGTCCGCCTGGCCGCGCCGCCGTGCGCCACCCCAGCCGTCCAGCCTCACCTCACCGTCCCCCTTTCAGTCAGTCTCAGCCAGCCCCCACCGAAGCTTCCCCTGTTTTGGCCGAGACTTGGCCGTGGGCTTCGCCGGACCGCCGTGAGCCGCCGGCTTGCTTTGGAACGCCGCCGCCGATAGTACCGCTTGCCGGTCATCGGCCGCTCGCTCCCGTCGTCTCGCGTCGTCATTAGGCGAGTAAAATTACTAATCGCTAAATTAGTCTAATTGTGCTTGATTAGGGATTAAATTATGTTAATTAGGGCCTAATTAAGTGTGTTTTGTGTAATGGATGGTTAGTGGACTTAATTAGGACTAATTACATTGGTTTAGTGGTAATTAGGAGAGGATTTGTGGGCTGAATTGAGATGGGCCTCATGGGCTCCGAATTTTGTGTTAATTGGGCCCAAATTGGAGAAATTTAAGTGGGCCCAAGTTGGATAATTTTAAATGGGCCCAAGTTGGATAATTTTAAATGGGCCCTTGAGTGAGAAATTGAGTTGGGCTTGTTTGAGGCCCATTGGAGAAAATGAGAAATTAAATGGGCCTTGAGGTGGATTCAATTAAATTGTTTGAAGCCCAATTGGAAGTGGAATGGGCCTTGAGATGAATTGAATTAAATTGCTAGAAGCCCATTAGAAATTAAATGGGCCTTTGACTGTGACCGACGGGTCAGGCCTTCGGGTCGATATATAACTGTGACCGACGGGTCAGGCCTACGGGTCGAGTGTGATTGTGATCGACGGGTCAGGCCTACGGGTCGATATATAACTGTGACCGACGGGTCAGGCCTACGGGTCGAGTGTGATTGTGACCGACGGGTCAGGCCTACGGGTCGATATATAACTGTAACCGACGGGTCAGGCCTACGGGTCGAGTGTGATTGTGACCGACGGGTCAGGCCTTCGGGTCGATATATAACTGTGACCGACGGGTCAGGCCTTCGGGTCGATATACAATTGTGACCGACGGGTCAGGCCTACGGGTCGATTTATAACTGTGACCGACGGGTCGGGCCTTCGGGTCGAGTGATTGATGACCATTGGGTCATGGCCTTCGGGTCGAGTTAAATTGTGATGACCATTGGGTCATGGCCTTCGGGTCGATTTAATTGTTTATGAATTATATTGATATCGAGAGCCTAACCTGCAGGGCTGAAGTATTGGAATCGGGCCGTGGGCCCATGTGAACTTATGAGGATTTATTTACTGGTTCAGTGAATTGTGTGTTTTATTTATTTCTGGAGGTGCACGTTAGCCTAGTTTCGGATTAGAGATTTTACTTGCTGAGTTTATCTCACGGTTGTGGTAAAACCGAATTTCAGATCCCCGTCCATAGGATGCCGAGGAACGGTCCTCTTTTTGGATACCCGTACCGTATTCAGAGATCGAATAGGGTACACCCGTGTGGGGATGGAACAGCTTACGTTAGATTTCAGTCGGCAGTGTTAGTAGACGTGGGAGAAGACTTCCATCATACTCAGGAGTATGTGGCTTGGTGCCATAGGGGTACAGACGGCTTATTAGGACCCCCGATGAGGACTTTTGACGTGCCAGTAGATGTTAATGGCGTCATGATTCCCCAAATGGTGAGTGGAGAAGTCTCTGATCCTCCCGCCTCCCTTAGTGGAAGCAGCGTGGGCGATACGGTGGATGGACCTATACCCGAGGACGAGGTGCAGGGTGAGGAGCAAGTTATAGCTGATGACATTGTGGAGGAAGAAGAAGAGGAGCAGAATCTGGAAATAGTAGGCGAGAATGGTGAACCAATTGGGGAAGTGGCCGAAGTTGGATCAGATATGGAAATACTGACGGATGAAGACTCATCTGAGGAGTCCGCAGCATCATCCAACCCAGGTCGGGATCCTTAGAATAGAACGGCATGATAGGAGTTTAGATTTACCCCTCTTTTTGATGTAACTCTCCCTAGATAGTTAGTCGTCACCCTAGGCCACCGATCCTTTTTGTTTAGTGGCCTTTTTATGTATCCTTTTTGGTTGTAAATAAATAGATTGTATAAGTATTTTAAAAGGGTGTATTTATGTTAGTGTTTATTAGTATATTATTGTCTTTGACTATTCATGGTTATGTTTACATGTCTGGGTGTATATATATAATATACGTGTTTCCGCATGTGTCGTGTATTTACTCTAATTTGGGTTTCGGGTCGGTGACGCAATCCTGGGAGTGTCACATTTAATTTCGACCTACGCGGATGATCATGCTTCGTGGGGTACGGGGCGTGACAATACCTTCCAAAAAGGGAATCCATATAAGATCACAAGCTATATAGCTATGAGATTAAATTTCTCAAAATAATGGTCTTGAAGTTCATAATAGGATTGTCGTCGCAGGTTGAGCAAATGTTTTGCAAATATTCAACCATCACATTTCCGTTATGATATTAAGCTTCTAGCTAATATTTAAGTATATATTTTGATAATATTCGACATTTGCCTTGCTGATATCCAATGTCTTCCTTGCTAATACCTAGTGTTTGCCTTGTTGATAATTAGATGAAACCCTTGATAATATTTATTTAGAAATTAAGCAAATATTCACATGGTGATCTTGCTGATATTCAAATGCTTCACTTACTGATATCCATGCAGTTCACTTGCTTCTGGCTTCTTGGATATGATCAATTGTTCTTACCAAGATAGTTTGGCAGTGATAATATGTAGACATAAAATTTTGCCTTTTCAAGTCAATATGAATTTTCATTCCACTTGTTCATATAGGTTTTTCAGTCATAGAGAATCCTTTCAACATGAATATCACCTGAAACATAAACACTTATCGTATATATCAATTCCGATATAAACCATGAATAGTTTTGTCATCTTCAATATATATAGGGGTTTTTTTCAACAAACATGACATAGAAATAATCACATGAAGAAGTTCACGGGAAGTTAGATGCAAGACATGACATGACAAGGCAACTATCATATGCAGCATGTCATGGCAAATCGGATGCAAGACATGACAACGATGAGATGACATGACTTGTTAATACATACAACATAACATGGCAAATAAGATGCAAGACATGGCAACAAGATGACATGACTTGGCAATAATACATGTAGCAAGGCATGGCAAATTAGATGCAAGACATAGTGTTGAGAAGACATGACATGGTAACTATCACATGCAAACATCATATGGCAATCGAGTGCAAGATGTAACGCCGAAATTACATGGCATGGCAATAATTACATGCAACATGAGATGGAAAATCAGATACATGATTTGACAACAAGATGACACGACAAGGCCATAATCACATGCAATTTGACATGGCAAATTAGATGCATGACATGACATCAGATGCACTACGTAACAATGAGATGCCATGATAAGACAATAAGCACATGTGGTATGACATGGCAAATTAGATGTAAAACATGACAAAAATGAGCTGACATAGCAATAATGACATGTAGCATGTGGTGATTTAGATACAAAGCACGACAATGAAATGATGTGCAGACTACACTATGTGAGGAGTTATTTAATCAATTTGCAGCTTTATTTAGACCTAGTAACATTTATGTCGTACCCTTTCCTTTCAACTAGGTCAAAGCAAAATCATCATTCGATCTCAAAATTATTTTTTTAATAAAAATCATGAGACGAATAATCGCATGCATGCTGCTTTAGTTCATGGCTTCGAATTGTGATGGCTATTGTGATTTCCTGTCTCATTGTCATAATCTATCATCCACTTAAACTCATTCTTTCGATACATGACATATGGGTTAGCTTTCAAATAAATTGTTTTTTAATGTATGTGACGATCCATGATGTCCCAGGTATGTCACTTTCTAATGCGTTCATTCTTATAATTGTCATTTACTATGCAAACGGATATATATTATGGCATTCAATAAGTTCAATATAACATCAAACTCATGTAATAAACACAGCTTTCATATATATATATATATATATATATATATATATATATATGTATCATCTTGACTCCCATTTATCATTTATATACATAGGTGTTTTCAAAAGACCATCAAAGAGGTACATCAATCCCTATCATCGGCGTCCTGGGAAGTTAAGGAATCTATCACCACTACTAAAAAATGGCGCCCATCAGCATACACACAAACTATATATATCTAAAGCCACATACCCCCACTGCGCTACTCCTGGCCTTCCCCACCGCTGGCATTGTCACCGTCTCGAGGGAGCTGGATCGGTCCCTATAGCAATCCGCTCTAGCGCATGTACATGGTGATAAAATGATACATCACCATCCTCGTCTCCATGCCGGTATCCATTAATAGTAAAGACAAATACATGATGAACGTAACACTCAAAAGTCCAGGTCAGTAAACTCGCTCAACGAACACTCAAAGTCTAGAGGTGCTCCATAAAGAATAAGAGGGGCAGTGGGAGGAGAGGCCATGCTAACTATAGGTCTGAAAATTTTAAAGTCTATAGGAATATTCAGCAAGTGGAATATTCAATTTCTAAACTAATCGTTCCATTGTTACTTCACAGCCTAAACAAAACTAATAGAACATCCATACTATTATAACATGAATACCTGGGCCAATAACACGAATGACCAGCAATTCATAAGAACAATATCACAAGCACACATGTCTCATGTATCAACGTTCATTTGTTCTCAAGTAAACAACTTCCACGATTCTCTAAATAACACATGCCAGTTTGCTGTTCGGCTTACCATGGTTCATTGTCCTTGGGCATCTCACTTCGAGACATCCCTAACATGATAGGGGCATCCCAGACACATAGCAGGGGCATCCCGACTCCTCAGGGGAATACGTATCGGTTTGCTGTCCGATACTTATCACTCTTTAAACCTTAAGTCTCACATAGCTCTGGCATTACTCATGAACATCTTAACATCAATTTAGTAAGCACCACATTCGTCATAGCATAATGAACACATATCAACTAACATCGAATTTGGCTTTCTCATGCATCAGAGCCGAACCAGGCCAATTTGCGAACAATAACATCACAATATCAACAAAACCAAGTCTACTAGTTAATCTAAGCTCACGAACCTCCCAATTGAAGCAAGGCCGAGCACCCTATTCAATTAACTACCCATTCTTGAAGCAACAAGGACTAATTGAACTAGAAAGTAGAGATTTCAACTCGCCTTTAACCTTAGTGAATCAATTCGAAAATTCACGAAATTTTAATATGTTATAAACAAGATCATGACTGACATCTTTCATGAACAACTCAAAGTCTAGTTCGGTCTATATTAAGAGCAGTAATTCGCTCAGAATGAAACACTCAGAATCGGTGAAAACCGAGTTTCCAGAATCACAAAAAGAGTCATTATACAGAACAAACTTAATCAAAACATTTTGAAATTTTATATGTTCTGGATACAGATACCCTCTACAACTTTTGTGAAGAAAGTATATCCATTTTCAATTTAGAAAAATTCATAGAAAATTAAAAGTGACCAAAGGTCAAAACCAATTTTCGGCATCCTGTATTAAAACCGGTAATGTCATAGGCCTTCGTACCCATTAATTTAATTCTGAAAAATCTGAAATTTAAGTATGTTATAGTTTAGGATGTCTTGAACAACTTTCATAGAGAAATTTAGTAAGATTAGAAACAGAAAATTCTAAGTAAAATTAGTAAATCGAAGAGGTCAGAATTATCTCGAATTTGAAAATCCCATCCCAGAACTAATAAGCCAGTCTTATCTTGCAAAACCTAGATTTCCACACCAAAATCACCACGGCTAGCTACTAATTTCCTCCATTCTCAACATGCACAGCCAAAAACACCATGTAATCAACAATTTGGAACTCAACGCCCATAATAGCTCACGATTTGGTCCTAAAGTAGACTGTCAGCGACTCCTCTACACGAAATCCTCTTCGCCGAACGGTTCACAAGATTAAATAGCATGAATTGGGTTAGTTTCCACTTGCCTTAGTTATCTTGAGCTAAAAATCAAACCTCCAAACTCCTTTGAATCAGCGCCGGTCGATTGTTGTTTCTTGAGAGCAATTGAGCATGTGTGTTTCTGTTTTCTGCTTTGTGGCCGAGAGAATGAGGGAGAGGGAGTGTGAGCTGCCAGACTGAAAGAGAGGGAGAGATGACCAGCATTGCATGTATTCTGATGTGTCTTCTTGCATGAAAGTTGAGTGACAAATGGCAAATTAGTGAGGATAATTGGCAGGTGTCTTGGGGTTGGCGGGGTGGTGGTGTACCGGTGGTGGCCGGTCACTAGGAAAAAAAAATCCAAATTATCCATCACCTTATAATTAGAAGTTTAATGACCGCAATTGGACCACCAATTTACCAATGTGCTCATATGATTTTTGGTCCCATCATCATTCATGAACCGTTGCCCCAAAATTCCTAAATTGGCACATCCCAACTTATATTGAATGAACGAGTCTTATCACCATCATCAATTTCACTTATCTTTGTTCGCTAAACCGACAGACAAAATTCAGGATGTCACAATGTAGCACTTCAATATATCCATAACCTTATATCCCCTCCAAATTGTACAATTTATAATCAACAACAATAATAACACGCATGCCATTGTATTTCTGTCAGAGCGAGCATCATAATGGCTTAATTTTGGATCTAGATAGTTATTATGAGAGCATACTAACATGCTGAAGTTTTAGTGACATTCTGATAACAGAACAACATACATATAATTAGAGATCCAATTTTAGCATTACGATGGCCTAATAACATGCATTTTTGACTATTTAAATAGGCAACATAACAATGTGTCCTAGGTTTTCGAGTTTTTTTTTCGATGTTATGATAGCCTAAGAACATGCGTCTTCCAACTATTCAAACTAGCATCATAACGACGTATTCTAGATTTTATGATTCTAAACAGATATTTCAACATCCTAGCACGCATGCATTTTTGTATGAATTTGAAACGAGGGAGTCTGGACTTAACTTGAAAGCACGAGAATTTTGGTATTTGTACAGACGAAAAAACAAACGAGAATAAGAGAAATGTAAAAATCGGACTCATTGGAAGAATCTAAAGAGCAGAAGATCATGGAACAAACTCACCACCCCTGGAAATGAAGAAATGGAGCGGTATTTACAGGGATACTCAGCCACCTCAAAAAGATGCAGGTGCACCTCTAGTCAAGACTCGTTCTTTCTGGAATATCTCCTCTATCTGGCATTCTATTCACTTTATTGAGATTTCGATAGCTTTCCATAAAGCCCAATATTGTTAGATGAAATCGCTAAATAATTGACCTAAGATTTCAATCTGTTTCAATGCTTGAGACTTAGGTCTATGGACTGAGCGTTGAGTCGATTATGATTTTCTAAATCTATCATCTACCATAACCGGCCAATAATATTTAGAGGTATGGGTAATTTCATTCGATTCAGAGACCTTTAAGTATGCTATGGGCTGTGGACCTTTTTTTCTGAGTATCAAAAGATTTTGATTAAAGTTTGATCGGCGGGGAAAGACAGTTCTAAATCTATATGGATTCCAAATAAACCTTTAAATTAATCCAATATAATCCTTGCCGCGCTGCACTTTTTTTGGGACTTTCGGGATTTGCGCGCTAAGGAGGTATTTCCGTGTAAGGATCTCTCCCAAACCATACTTCACGTGACAGTGGATGGTATTTTCTTATTTAGTCTAAGTTTTCGATTTTGGAGTCGCTACTAGTCATTGTTGGTAGGTTGACTAGAAACCTGATCGATGTACGAGAGAAATACCACGATTCTGCGAACTAGAGATTCTGAGTACAGGGACTTGGTTACGTTAATAATCCCAAATTGAGATCTTTAACGCCCTTTCGGTACCTAAAAACGATACGATGTCTAATGTGTTACGCAAGTTTTCGAGGCTTATCCACTAATCCTATCCATTCTAATTGCGGGGAAAATCAATCAAGAATTAAATGCACAATTAATGTCAATCAAATCAATTAATCCTAAATTGCCTCTAAAAATCAAAATGCACCCAAAAACCATCCAAACCCTAATGAAGCTCTAAAGGCTTATTCATTTCATGATTTGTGTCTTTTTAGGGTTTTTGGGTTTTTTAGGGGTTATAATCCCTGAATTTGAGGTTTTCTAAAAATGCTACTTGGGCAATTCCAAAAATTCAAATTTCACTTTTCAAGGTTGGCCACAGTGTTTTTGCACCATTATGTGAATTTTTGAAATTTTTTATTTTTTTTCTTGGAAATTGAATTTCTAAGAATTTCATTAACCGAGAATTGATTTTTATGGATTTTCAAATTTTCCAATATTTTAGATTTTCTAAATTTTTCACATTTTTATTTGTATTTTCTAAATTTTTTGAATTTTTATGGATTTTCTGCAATTTTTTGAATTTTTATGAAATTTTCTAATTTTTTGAAATTTTTTATGTTTTCCGAAATTTTTCTGAATTTTTATTTGTTTTTCTGATTTTTTGAAATTTTGAATTTTTTTATTGATTTTTATTGATTTTTTTTCAATTTTTTAGATTTTTTATTGGATTTTTTTATTTAAATTTTTCCACGGGGAAAATGAATCGAACCGGCCCGATTCAACCCGGTTCGGCTTGGCCGAACCGGGCCTCGCCGGCGCCGGCATCGGTCGTGTTCTCTAGCGAGCATGACGACAGAAGAGGCGCCATTTCGCCCCTGTTCATTGTGGCATTTTGCCAAACAGGTGGTGGGCATGCATTCTACATTAACATTCTCGTGGCCATGACTTTGGATTGGAATCCAACGACCTTTCGGTGTGATTCCGGCCATGATTTTGGGTTCTATATTGAGCCTACATCATCTACTACTATCTTCAACTTTTAACTCGTCGTCGAGTTGTCATCGACCGACGAGAAACCTGTTGGAAAATGCTAATATGCTACTGACTTAACTAACACCATCAAAAGCTTTAAATCTCGATTCTACTCGCCCTACCGTCTAAATTGTTCAGAACAAGCATCAAATCCTCAAACAAGGTAAGAGACTACTAACTTGAGCGGCGATTTGCCGCAAGGAGGTGCTCTGGCGAAGCTCAGAATTGCCGGCGAAGTTCAACAAGCATGGCCGACTCGGTTTTAATACGTTTTCAATCATTCAAAGTGCAAATAAGTAATGAAAATGAAATCAGAATACATTTTAGGCATCTTGTAGGATAAAATCATGAAGAAAAATGCACGAATCAAGCCAAAAATGTATTCTGGAATTCTGCAAAAACCGAAGCAACAAACGATTTTTACCTGTTCCATTTGGTGTTCAAATGACTTTTTCTAGATGTGCAGCGCCTATAAATCTGCTTCTCGACACTCCGGCTTCAAAATGATGGCTTTCGCTTTGCTTGACGAGGTCTAGAACTGCCGACCGATCGAGATTTACAAGCTCTGATGACCAGATTCAACACAAAATCTCCAAGTGTGGAGATCCACGATCGGCACCGATTTGCCAGCATTTTTCCACGGAAAAATGCCGATCGCTTGGCTCTCGAGATCTCAACACACTTTGTTTACTGGTTTTCTCTCGTTTCTCACTTTATCTTTCTCTCTCTCTCTCTCTCTGGCATTTCGTCAAACACCTCCCCTTCATCACGTTCAGTTTTTGTTCATTTTTATTCCTCTTTTCCGAGTCGGTTTATCACTCCTAACCGACTTAGAATCGGTTAGGAATGATAAGGATGGATAGCTAGAGAATCTCTAGCTGTTCATCTTGTTTAATACGTGATGGAAATCGAGATTTGAATCGACAAAGTGGCGGGTTTGAACTGGTTTTTCTGGGTTTATTGAGTCTTGGGCAAGTCGGGCGAAGAAGGAGACCAACCCGGGTCTGGTCGGGTTGACCCGATCGACCCGACATACCCGGATTGGTCTAAAATCACAAATTAAGCTCGATTTTGACCCAATTTTCAAAATTAAACCCCAAAATTGAATTCCTCATTACATTTTGAACCCAAATATGTGATTTTTCCCAATTTTTATCATAATCATGTCCAAGATTTTTAGCTTTTTATATTCGGGTTATTGGGGTTTTGTTAAATTCGATGCCCTAATGACCTGATTAGTGGTGCCAAAATTGAATTACTCACACCAAATTAACCTTAGAAATGATGTTCTCATGATTCGACAATTTTGAATTGGGCACGATTCCCAATTTGGGCTCAAAATTCCGAATTTTCAATTGAATTTTGGGGATTTTTTATTTTTATGACAAATTGTGCAATTGGACCGACTATAATGTAATTAAAAATCCCAGAATCATTTTTTGTGAAGACATTATGACTTAAAAATGACTAGAAAAATTTAATTGCATATTTGATTCAATTTGGGTTGATTTTGCTCAATTTTGGGAAAAACACATGCTCGATTGAAAGTTTCCAAAATTGATGATGCATTAATGAAATTTGATTTAAAATAAGACTAATGACTATTTTTATGGAATTTTCTGATTCCATTTGCTATTTTTATTGATTTTCTCACTCATTTTGACTAAAAGAAATTATAGGAAAATGCAGGAAAATGCTAAAAAAATTTATTTAGTTTAGAAATAGGTTTCTAGACTTGGCCAAGATTCTTAATCCTAATTTTGAGATTTTTGAAAATATGAAAAAAATGAGCTAAAAATCAGGTGTCAATAATCCTAAACTTTTGCATAAAATTTCACCGTAGTTCGTCCATTTAATTCTCATTTGAAATTGATGGCATGGTAGTACAATCATTATTGGTCATCCTATGTATCTCAGCCAACGATCTAATGTGGACAATTTCACTCGAAACAATGCCGTTTTGCTTACTTTCTTGCATTTTCTACTTTTTTCCTTTTCTTTCTGTTACTGTTCATCTTCTCGGACAAGAATCAGCTTCTTAGGTTCAAGAATGGCCTCAAGAACCTAGAAACTCTCGTGAAACCCATTGGCAATGCATTGCGAGTTGGACAACATCATGTGCGACCAGGCTGACCGTGTTGTCTTGCTTGCGCTCTCGCGCCTGACTCAAAAGAACCAGATTTGGGCGATACGGCTCACCGGCCTTCTAGATCTGGGCTTGACGGCAAGCAACCAAACCTTCAAATATGGAGGTTTGACTCATAGCCGTCGTATTCGCTGAGATCCCGATGACCACAAGCTGGACGGTCATGGAAGAGGAGTGGCCGAGCTCGCTGAGATATAGAATTGTGAAGGTGCATCCACCGTTCATTTTTGTTTGAGCCATCAAGTCCTAGTCCAAGGTCATGGAAGACGATCCATGTTTAACTCCCTCACAATGCCCTCTTCACTTCATCCTTCTTCATATCACTGCCAATCTCCAACTCAATCACGGATTTCGATTTCTTGGAGTCCCACTACTGGAAGCATTTGCCGTATTCTTACGATATATTGTACTCAATGTGCTTCGAGATGAATAATTCATTTTGAGGGAGTAGTCGAGCTCGCTGAGATCTGAAATTATGAAGGTGCATCCACTGTTCATTACTGTTTGGGCCATAGATTTCACTCGTTGAGCTCCACTTAAGCAAACAAAAACAAAGTTTGGTGAGGGCAGGGGTGAAATGGGAAGAGGGGAAATAGGAAAAGAAAAGCGAAATTAAGCAAAATGGTGTTGTTTCAAGTGAAGTTATTCACATTAGATCACCGGTTGTGTAACGTAGAACGGCTGGTGATGACTAAACCGCCATGTTAGCAATTTTAGGTGAGAATTACCTGGAAAGGCTTTATAGGAATTTGGCGTAAATTGTTTAGGATTATATTATATCAGTTGAACGATTTAGGACTACATTTGGAACAGATTTAAAACTGAAATAGAAATTTTCCCTTGATCGGATGTCACTCCCTCACCGGACGTTCGTTTGACCCGATTTTGGTAGAGTTGGGACGTTTGTGATCTTAGTTTTGTCCGATAGGTAAAAAATTGACTGCTGTATTTTGGTGGCAATACGGGTGTTAAAAGACTCGTTTTGGCGAGTAAAACCCACTTTTAGATTTATAATTTGTTCCGAGCCTCGTATTTTTTGGTCAACATAATGATTTTCCAGGAAATGGGAGCAAAATTTGTGGTGACAACAACTGCCCCTTTTTCTGATGGAGTTCGAATATGGAGAACGCCATTATAAAAACAAATTAAGCCACAAATTTTGTCCGCAAATTTGAGTATGCCCCTCCCCCTTTTTAAAGGTTTTTTACGTGTCATTAATTTAAGAGTTAGATGAAATTCATTACTTTAGCCTTTTCTTGTTTATGACTAATTTTTTTGGTCAGATGTTTATGATTAACTTAGCCATGCTTATATTGTTGGCGCTACTGCTAGCTTCTGGATGATTTTTTTCCTTTTCGTGACTCAACAAAAAGTATATCATGTCGTTCACTCATTTAGTTTGAGGCAAGCGGATGGTCATGCATAGATATTGTTGAGAGTGCATAACAGAAGTTTGATCGATACCTTCACTTGGGGAGACCACCAAGAGGGAGCTCAAGGTCGAACACATCAACATATTCAGTTGGACCCATATTACTCAAAAGTTTAAGCCAAAGAGTTATAGACCAAATAGGATATATTAACTGCTTCAAATCACATCAATTATCTAATGTGGAATTTTTTAACATAACTCACACATGCATTTCAACAATCTCTTCTTCATGTGTGAGCCCAGTGTTAGGTCTGTTCTCCCTTAATTCACTGCATCAACCTATTTCTACTCGAATCTCCAATGCCCACATTCATCTCTAGTCTTTTTCTCTAGACTGAACTAGGGGTGAGCGGTTCCAGGTTCCGGGTAGGTTCCGCCCGGAACCTGGAACCTACCCTCGGGTACAGGTTCCTCAAAATGAGGAACCTGGAACCTACCCGTCAGAACGTGGAACCTAGAACCTACCCTGTCACAGGTTCCAGGGTCGGTTCTAGGGTCCAACAGGTTCCTTTTTTTTTTTATTTCATTTTTAGTTAAACAAAACGAAAAATGAATGCAATAATTCCAAATAAGAGAGAATACAAAACAAACAAAATTAAGTTTTAAGTTCTCTTCTCGGAAGTAACCTGACTAATTGAAGATAGATCGATATTCACTTGATTCCAAGACCAATTCGTACAGATAAAAACTCACCTTGATAAACAAAATGCAAAAGCCAGTACAAACCTAACAAAAAAGACGAGAACTTTTAACGCTAGGATCTGGGGCTTCACCTGGATCGCGGAGGCCCAAGAGACGGAGAAGGACCAAGACCCACCTCCGGAACGCGGCGACGCTCCGGCTTGGGGGGTGTGCGTGTGTAAGAGTGAGTGAGTCTGTGGATGGGTTTGGGGGGTGTGCATGTGTGGCGAAACGAATGCTTTAGAACTTCAAAGGTGTGATTCAAGAAGAGAAGGGAGCATTTGGGAATTATTGAAGTAGGGTTTCTACCGGTTTCAGGTTCCGGTTCCCGGTTCCGATTCCAGGTTCCAGGTTCCAGGTTCCGGTTCCGGTTCCGGTTCCAGGTTCCGGTTCCAGGGTCCGATTCCGGTTCCTATAGGAACCGGGAACCGGAACAATCGGTTCCTAAAAATGGGGAACCGGGAACCGGACCCTCTATCCATGGAACCTGGAACCGAACCAGATCCACCGGGTCCGGTTCTCCGGTTCCCGGTTCTACCCTGGAACCGCGCTCACCCCTAGACTGAACCAAGAAGACTGCTATTAGGACCGCATTGCTACACCACAATGATGATATGCAACTTCGTTGGTCACCAAATTTATTTCTTGACATATTCACCAAACACAGATACATATTGGGAGTGGTTCATCAATCTAACATCGGTGCTAATACCAATTATTGTAAGAACATGCGGAAAATATCGGATTTTATAATTAAATCAATGCAAAAGCACTGGAGAAATAAACTAGAAACAATAAAGAATACTAGAGATTTACATAATTCGGTTCAAGTGTCGGTACCTACTCCACGAGAAGAGCCAGTAACAAATAATCCACTAATAATCGAAGAACGTGACATACATGATGACTAAGCCTATTCCTTTGGTGATGCTCCAGCTTTGCTTGAGCTCAATTGGCATCTTAGAGAGCCCTTGGGGCATTGGAAGCACTGGCATGGATGAAGAGCACTATGACTTAACTGTGCCAATGTCGAGAATTGTTAAATTATGTTTTAAGTTTGAGCCATGTATGAAACCTGATCCGTTGGGAGGATTTGATTTGTTCAAATTAGTGTGCTCTTTAATTTGAGTCAAATTTGGATTTCTTGGGCAGTGGAACTTGATTTTGTTTCTTGTCGGAGAATGTTATCTAAGTTTGATCAGTTTGACTTGTTTGATTCCAATTGCTGCGCAGAAACTTCTTTTGGTCATACAAAAAGAAAGGGCTACACAGGATGTTCTTGTTTTAGCTATACAAGAGCTCTTGCTTTGGGCTGAACACCCAATGATTTTCATTATGAGTTTTGCATACAATCGAGTTGATTTTATGTAAACACTATGGATTTGGGTTTAATCTACTAGTGGGAAAAACTCGAGCATGTGAACGATTGCAATTCTGATTCTCTGATTATTAGTGGATTATTTGCTAGTGGCTCTCCTCATGGCTTAGGTACCTATACTCGAACTAAATCATGTAAATATTTGGTGTTCTTTATTGTTCATCATTTTTTTCTCTAGTGATCTCATGTTGATTTAATTGCAAGATCTGTAATCAAACATGTTACCCAAATGCAAGTTAATCATGTAAAGGTGTTTAAAATTGGTGATCAAACGTGACTCCCAAGTACAAGTTGATCTAAGATTTTTTAAAAGGAGTGATCACACATGTATCTCAAGTGCAAGCTAACCCCAACAAAGAATTTAAAAGGGCTGATCAAACATGCGTCTCAAATGCAAGTTGATCGTGTGGAAAAAAGTTTTTTTTTAATAATCGGTCATCAGACACGTGTCTCGAATACAAGTTTCACTGGGAAAATCCCCTATATTGTTTTGATGGGATGACCTAAAAAAATACGTATGTGTTCGGGTAAAGGATCTCCTAAATATTGGGATGAGAAAGAAAATCAAAGGCTTCTAATTTGTATATTGGTTGAGTAGTACTTAGTAATATATACGCAAGCCACCATGCAAATGATGTCATATAAGTATTAGAAGGGTGGCACTGGTGAACAAGTTTAGACCGGGGATGTTCAATAGAGCTTGGAAGGACCATGAAGGTGAATAATTTAGTAGAGTTACAATCATTAATACGCTTGGAAGGACTAGACGATAAAAGAGCAGCGATTCGTTATTGGGACATTAGATTGTCAGCTGGAGTAGTTCTTTTCCGATGAACTAGAGAGACAATGATAATATTAATGATCGAAGTGAGTTTAGTGAAGACGAGTAATCGGTGGGGATGTTAATGTCCTTGGAAATCATTGGAAGCTAACTTAGTCAATCAGTGAATATGATATATCAGCGGGGATGCTGATATCCTTGGATGTCTTTGGAAGCTCATGAAACCAAGAGGATCATTGGAAGATTAATTTCATGTCATTCCACACGGTTTGTTGTTGGACAACACCAACATACTGATGTTAATTAGCGGTCCTGATTATGGGTTAGGGATCATGTTGATATCAAGTCATGAAAGGTTGATTGGAATGTTGATCAAGATGAAATTACCCATGACAAAGGCTTAAAATTTGTATTAGGAGCACTAGAGATGAATTGGAGCAGTTGTGGCAATTTTAACCAAAGACAGACTCTGACAAGAATAGTCTAATTGGTCTGGGAAAACTGCCATTGTTAAAGGCCGCTCTTACGCTGATGATGGTAGAACCAATGGCTACTTCATGGAGTTGAGTGGGAAACGATCATCTAAAGTTGGATGGCTAAATACATTCAATCCGAGAGAAGTAGTGAGGTTGGGTGGAAACACACAAACCGAGTCTATAGCTTTTGAGTGTTCTTCTTTGTTGTGTATTTGTTGATAGCAACTGTATTGCTAATAATGTCTTCGTGTGGTCCTACTGAGTGGTAATGGCAAATACTTAAGTGTACAAGTGCAAGAGCAGTGGTTGTGTCATAATAGTGTGATTTATCGTGTGAAAGGAACAAAATTTGCCAGTTGTAACTTGCAGTACTAATTAATAGTGAATTCCAGCCCTGTTGTGGTTGGTAGTGTAGAGAGTGAATGTCGGCTTGGGGATAAAGCCAAATCACTATAAATCTAAATGTGCTATCAGAGACACCATAGAGATTGCAAAGTTAATCACTTGGATGTTTGTAGGTTGTCGCGATTTACTTTAAGGAAGAGTGCCAGATTTATGCTAATAGTTGTGGATGACTACTTGAGGACTTGAGTGTTTGTATTGAGGCATAAGTTTAATAATGTTGACAGGATTAGGCAGTTGAAAGCTTTGATAAAAAATGAGACTGTTAAAATGATCAAGCATGTATGGACTAATAGTAGCATGAAGTTCTACTCATAGCTATTTAATGAATTATACATAAAGGAAGGCATAGTGAGATATCTCGATAGTGCCAATGAATCACAACATATTGTGGAGCTGATAAGCGGAACATTGCTAGAGATGGCTTATAAAATGCTCTCTATTGATGGTACGATTTAGAGAATCTTGGCACATATGCTTAGTACGGCAACATACTTGATGAATAGATCCTCATCGACTGCAATAAGATGTCAGACTCCCTAAGAAGTGTGATCAGGTAACGCTACCGATCATTCTGTTCTTAAAATAGTTGGTTGCTTATGTTATGTTTGAGTAAGTGATGCAAGAAAGTGGAGGGCAAGAAAGTGCATGTTCCTACGTTGTACACAAGGTTAGTAGAGAATGAAATTCACTTTTTTTTAGTAGAAAAGTTACATTTGATAAGTTTCCAGTATTCCTGAGTAGGAGAGATTATAATAGCGTTTCTACAAATTTGGACTGTGTTCAATTGTCGTAACTACTGAGTTTGACATTGTGTGTGTTCGATCTCCTAATAGAAATAGATGCAATGGTAGTTTTGCTTTATCTGTGTAGGGGAGGTTGTGTTTGAACATACTTGCGGAGAAGTTAAAGGTGTAGGTGGAGTTGGTGTTCTGATGAAGTCTACATTATAGTAAAGTTCAAACGAGACTTGGATTTAAAAGATATATGTGGTGGTTGAGCTCATGACGAGTTATGGGAGAGTTCAAAAGCTAGAGAAGCGATTGTCACTTTTCTCGAATGTCGAGCTAATATGGAGATTAAAAATATCTTGAATTTGAGCTCATGAACAAAACTCTACCTAAAATGAATTAAAGGAAAGTCTGAAAGTTCATAATTTGTGGAAGTCTGCCATGGCAATATGAATTTCCTGTTCAGTGTTGGAGTTCAAAGTGACTTTGACCGTATAAAGGAAAGTCAATATTGGAGTCCAAGTCACATGAGGAAACAAATTTACTATTTTTGTTTCTGAATATTAAATGCGTAATTTTTAGGGCTTTGCTTTTTTGATAGGCAGAGCATGCGCGCATGCGCGCGCGCGCGCACACACACACATATATATATATATTTAATTATGTACTTGTGGGTTGCTTTGTTGGTCACGAAGAATTGGTGAAGAGCCATTTTTGAACGAGTGCTTAGTGTGGGTTTCTTGTGATATTCTTCGTGAAAATACACCGCTAATTTTAGTGTTCAAGCTAATTAAATCTTGTGATAAGATTTGTTAATTCTTTTGTAAGATTGAGAGATTATTTCATGAAAAATTATGGGGTTAAATACTATGTGAATTATTAGATGTAATTGATGGCTGGGAAATGCTAAGAGTGTTTGAATTATTGAGAAAATCTCCTTATATATTTTGAAGATGACAAAAGTGTCCATGATTTGTAACAATTTTTGATAGTTGCAAGATGTGTTTATGTTTTAGGTAATACTCACGTTGAAAAGATTCCTTGTGACTAAAAGACCTGTATAAACAAGTCTAAAAGTATATAAAATTCATATTTGGCTTGGGAGCATCAAGGGTTTATGACTACAGAATCCACATTATGATTTCTGACGTAGATATCAACAAGTAAACTGCGAGGATATCAGTAGTTGAACTACATGAATACTAGCAAGGTTACTAAATGGAAATCAGCTAAGTTAGTGCATGGAAATTATCAAGGATTATACTTGGATATCAGTAAGGCAAATGCTGGATATTAGCAAGGCAAAAGGCTTGATATAATCAAAGTTTACACTTGAATATTAGCAGACGCTGAACATCAACAAAGTGATGTTGAGACTATTAATCTGAGATATTTCATCTCATCATTGATAGCCTATGATTCGATAAGGATTTTTTTCTTGAGAAGATATTGATTGACCTCCCATCTTGAGATTATCTTTGTGACATATCTAATCACACGAGATATTCTAATGGCTTGACAATCATCCCTCAGACAAGATTCTTTCTATAATTGATGAACTGTACTTATGGAAACCAATATTTATTTGTATGGGCGACCAAATCAACGAAATCTATGATTGTTCTACTTCAATGGCTACCCTAGTTTTCTTGTCAATTGTCCAATGGCTAGCTTGGAGATTGATGCTTGCGAAAATTGTCCAACATGAAGTTTTGGATGTTAAGGAGTATAAAAAAGAAGATCTAGGTGCCGATGAGAGAGATAGATCAAGAGAACACAAATTCCAAAGTTCAAGAGAGCTTTGCATATTCTTATTTGTCTTTTGTGAGCTTACAATTGTAATCATTTGAGAAGTGTCAACAGAGTGATAATATGAGCTTAGGTGTGAGATAGTGAGAACTAGCTTGAGTATTAGCAGCACCTATTTTGTGAAGAAGTGCTAGAGTATTAGCAGGCACATGCAACTGTAACTTCTCATCGATTAATATTCAAGTGTGGGAAAGTGGACGTATGATTACATTAAGTCGAACCACTATGAAGTTCCATGTGCAAAGTCTTTTATCTCTCTATTTACATTCCTATATTGCTTGATAGAAATACTGCACTTAATAACTTGGATATTACTGGTTTTCGATAGGGAAAATGACACAAAAGGTCCATGAACTTTGGCCCAATGTGTAATGTGGTCCTTGAAATTTTAATTTGTTCAATATGATCCCTAAACTTTAAACTCAATGTGCAATGTGATCCCTGAACTTTTAATTCATTCAATTTCATCCCTGAACTTTTGGTATATGTTCAATTTGATTCTTGAACGTTATGAAAATGTTCAATATAGTTACTGAACTTGAATTAATGGAAGGATTACATTGAACATTTTACATAGTTTAGGGACTACATTGAATATATCTTAAAAATCCAAGGACCACATTAAACAAATCAAAAGTTTAGGGACTATATTGAACTTTAAGTTAAAGTACAGGGACTACATGGAACAAATTAAAATTTCAAGGACTACATTGCACATTGGGCCAAACTTTAGGGACTATTTGTGTCCTTATCCCTTTATGATAATACTCATAATCTGTTTAGTAACATTTGAATATATTCACCTTGACATCTCTAATTTCGCAATAATTGTCAAGATCTCGTGAAATCACCTTATCACCCCCTAGGTGATATTGTTAGCCTACTTCATGAGTAGCTCGAGTGTGGTTGTAATTTCTATTGTATCGCTTGATTTATAATACAATTCTTTACTGCTTCCCTTGTGGACATAAATCACACCAACCGTACCACGTAAAACTGATGTCCAATCTATTTCCTTGTTTTGTCTATCTTGGCTTGTTTCCACAACAACACCCTTTCGATCTTAATGACTTGAGTAAAAGTGAAAGCTACTACATGAATGCTTATGTATTGTGGCTTCAATTGGTTGATCCAATCCGGTGAATCATATCTGTCTTTCATACGTTTAGGCTGCGAATGATAATTATTCTGTTTCTCTATTTCTGTTCTAGAAATGGGTTTGAAACAGAAATCTGTTTGATAACGCAATTCCATTTTCTATTTCTAGAATAAATTTTTGTTCAAGAAATAGGTTTGAAACAGAAACCATAAGTTAAAATTTTTTACTTTTCTATTTTTGGAAAAGAAATGAGAAGTTAAAATTCTTTTCATCACTCGTTCTCGCTACTAGCCAGTCAACTGCCCGTCGCCCATTGCCGTCTACTTGCCGGCAGTAGCCACCCGCGACCACCTGCGACCCGCCTCCCACTGCCAACCGCCATCCACCGACCACCGTCTCCTGCTGCCACCCGCCACTGTCTCCTGCCGCCGATCTTCCTCCTCTCGCAGGCACCCACCTTTGGCCGTCGCTTGCTGTCCATCGGCCACCACTTCCACCTCCTGCAGCCCTCCTCCCACCGCCAGCCACCGTCTCCCGCCACCGGTCTTCCTCCTTCCATTGCTGCCCTCCTTCGATCGCCACCCACCTCCTATCACCGACCGCCGTGGGCTGCTACCTGCCGTCCACCGGCCATCGCATGCGCCTCCGACCGCCCTCCTCCCGCCGCTGTGGGCCACCGCCCGTCGTCCATCGGCCACCTCTCTCGCCACCAGTCACCCTCCTCCTGCCGTTGTCCTCCTCACATCACCGACCGCCTCCAGCCGCCATCCTCTGCATTGGCCGCATGGCTATCCGCCGCTGCCTCCCCCCGCCATCCGCCACCGTCATTCGCTGCCACCGTCTGCCGCCTACCGTTCGTTGCCCGCCGTCCACTCTCTGGTCACCTAAGAGGGAGAAGTTTTGTGCCGTTATCAAACAAATTTCTATTTCTGGAATATAAATTTTGTGTCGTTATCAAACGCGTTTTTTTGTTTAGAAACTCCTCCGGGAACAGAAAAAGAAAAATCAATTTCTGGCCAGAAATTGATTTTTGTAACAGAATGGCTGTCATTCGTAGCCTTAGTATTTGATGCCCTTCGTCTGTTTTCTAGTCGAAAAATAAGGCATATCCCTGGCAATCTGTAGCAGTTCCATCTGCAAGAAGAAAAACGAACTCCTGGTTCCCTGCAACACATCAGTTTATCGAGACCAAACCCGTGGAAAAGTAAGAAATCTGCATGTGATAACATGGGGTCGATTGTATACGTAGTAAGAAGGTTGTAGCTCGGTGCATTGCACATGAGGATGCTCTATCTCATTTAAGGTTTCTTCACGATGTCCATGTATACAAGCTCAGATGACTGCAATACGTCTTTCTTGGTCAGTACGAGTGGTTCTCCCGGAAGCACTTTGTTGACCACATCGGGATCCTCGTAGTTCAGTGCAAATTTCCCTCGAGATTGGCGCATCATGGGAAGGACTTTCTTTAGCGTTAGGTCTCCTGGCTGGAACGTAGAGATGGCCACGGCTCGGAACCGGCGGTTCCGGTTCGTGGCCGAGAATGAACCGGAACCGGAACCTCCTCTGGCGGTTCCGGTTCAGGTTCCGGTTCGGAACCGGAACATTTTTTTTTTCTTCGTTCTCTTCTGTCTTCTCACTTCTCAGGCCGGCCGACGGAGCTGCGGGCGGAGGTCGCCGGCCTCAGGCGAGCCTCGCCGGCGTCGGGCGAGGCTCGCCCTCGCCTGGGCGAGCGAGGGCGAGCCTCGCCGGACGCCGGCGAGGCTCGCCCTCGCCTGGGCGAGCGAGCCTGCGAGGGCGAGCCTCGCCCGACGCCGGCGAGGCTCGCCCTCGCCTGGGCGAGCGAGCCTGCGAGGGCGAGCCTCGCCGGACGCCGGCGAGGCTGGCCCTCGCCTGGGCGAGCGAGGGCGAGCCTCGCGCCTCGCCGGCGAGGCTCGCCCTCGCCAGATCCAGGCGAGGGCGAGCCTCGCCGGCGTTGGGCGAGGCTCGCCCTCGCTCGCCCAGGAGAGGGCCAACCTCGCCTGAGGCCGGCGACCTGGGCCGGCGGAGGAAGAAAAAAAAAACAGAAAAGAAAAACAGAAAAGAAAATTAAAAAATTAAAAAATTATTGTTCCGGTGACGAAACATTATTCAATATAAATTGTAATTAAAATGTAAATTGTAATTAAATTTGAGGACAAAAAGACAAGACAGGGCTTGAACTTAATAAATTATCATTAAGCACATTACAATTCGTTACAACGATCTACAAAAAAAAAGGAGCACAATATATATGCTCTAAAATGATCCCAAAACCTAAACATTCCGTGCACAGGGGATCAGAGGTCACATGTCGTCGGATTATACTTGGGTTTCCCTAAGCTCATGTGGGTGTACCCGATATGAGAAACAAGGGTTCCCAAAATATTTGCCAACTCCAATAGTTCTTTTACCCTCAATCGTCACTACCTGTTCCAGTACCGGTAGCGGTAGTATCTCCATCGTTAAAGAATTCGGATTCAGTATTGCAATCTATCTCTTGTTGCCGGTATTGAGCCTTCGTCCAATCAGCAACACAAGCTTGCATCTCCACTGATTTTGGATTTAATCTTGAACGATGTTCATCCAAAATATTACCTCCGGCACTAAATGCTTGTTCGACCGCAACTGTGGAACAAGGGGTTGAAAAAATCTGTTTTGCAATAAGAGAAAGGATTGGGTATCGGCTTGCGTGCCTCTTCCACCAATCCAAAATTTAAAAATCTGTACCACCTTCGGATTCAGTAAACTCAAATGAAACGCTTAGATAACTCTCTAATTCAGAAATATTTCCTATTACTCCCTTTTGTTTTTTTTGTCTATGTAATAAAAGTTGGTACCCTCTACTAATTTTACCTGTACTGTCATTTTGTATCTCCATAGATTGAGAAGATCCAATATCACCTAAATTATATTTAGTATAAAATTCATTATATAATTCTATTACTACGTTTTTAACATTACATACTGTAGTTGTAACATTTATCTCATCACAATGTAAACATTGATAATACACACGCAAAAAGTCATTTAAGCCATCCAATTTGCAACGCGGATCAAAAACATAAGCAACTAAATAAATAATGGGAATTTCCATATAATAATGTAGCCACTTCATTTTCATTGCATGTATAGTATGTTGTAATTCAACATCATTTGCACATTCATCAAAAATTCCGACAATATTAGTACACTCTACTAAAAATAAATGTGTAGTAGGATAATAAACACCGGACAAAGTATAAGTTGCATCATTAAAAACCTTTAAAACATCTAAAATTTTTTGGCAAATATCCCACTCTTGTGGGTATAAATTAATCTGAGGTACATTATTAGAAATGAATGCACATAATAAATCTTTATATGCTAAAGATTCAGCAAGCAAGTGAAAAGTAGAATTCCAACGAGTTGGAACATCTTTTGGAAATCTTTTTGGCTTTTTGCCATTTTCTCTACAAAATCTACCCCATTCTTTCATTTTTTGGGGATGTTTCCATAAAAATTGAATCGCTCTTTTTATTGGTTGAAGAAAAATATCGAGAGTTTTCAAACCATCTTGTACACATAAATTTAAAACATGACAAGCACATCTAACGTGAAAAAATTTTCCGCCAAAAGCGGGTTTACAAATATTTTCTAACTCGGTAATTGAAGCGGTATTTGCTGCAGCATTATCAAAACCAATTGAAAAAATTTTGTTAAGCAAATAATATTCTTCTAAAATTTGCCTAATTATTCTATAAATATTATTTGCCGTATGATTATCATCGAAAACTCTAAATGCAATAACTCTTTTTTGAATACTCCACTCGTCATCTATCCAATGACAAGTTATGCCCATGTAAGAATGATTTTGCCAAGGATCACTCCAAATATCACTACCTATATGCACGCATCCATTAAATTGCATAAAAAAATTTTGTAAATCTTTTTTTCCTTTTCTGTAAAGATCTTTAATTACTCATTTAGTTGAATTTCTAGGAACACGTTTTGCTTGTGGAGCACATGCATTTTGTACAAATTCATTAAAACCAAATCTTTCTCCAAAATTAAATGCTAAATGCTCAACGCAAATAAATTTGCCTAATTCTTCCTTATAAGTTTTGTCATTAAAACGAAATAAAGGGGAAGTGTTAGGATTGACGTACCCGGAAATTTGTTGTTGCCCGATATCGATTCCCGTTTCGGTTGGATGTTTGCTCCTAAGATGTCGTTTAAATGTTCCATATCCTTGTCCACCTGTATATTTATATATTTTCCCACAATATTTGCAAATTATATCATACCTTTTTTCACCAATATCAAACCTTTCCATTTTCGTGAAGTGATTCCAAATGTCAGATGTAAATTCTCGTTTCGCTTCCTTTGTTGTAGATATTTCGCCAGGAGGATGAAAACTTTCTTGAGTCGGGACGCGCTCTATATCGGGAAAAATGTTGATTTCATCATCTTGAAAATCTGTACATTCACGAGGATCAAAAGAATGATGGGATTCCGTCGCGATATTCTTACCTTTACCAGATGGCACTCGACTTCCACTTGCCATTTTTCGAGTGGATTGAGAGAATTGAGCGGACTAATTGGGAGAATTAAGAAAGAATTGTGTGAATTGAGAAAATTGAGAGAATTTAAGAGAATTTCGAGTATTCAGAAAATTTGAGACTTGAGAGAAGAGAATTTGAGAGAATTTGAGAGAATTGTGTAAGTATTGAGTTTGAGAGAATTTGGGAGAATTTATAGGAAAAAATTGAGAAGAAAATTTTTTTTTAAAAAAAGGAGATAACCGTTGCAATTGCAACGGTTATCTCCTTTTTTTTTTTTTTACTTTTTTGCCCGTTGGGGCTTTTGCCCGTTGGCGTTGGCGTTGGCGTTGGGACCGTTGGCGTTGGCGTTGGGGCTTTTGCCCGTTGGGAACGGGCTCGCAAGCCGGGCCCGCTGCGGCGCTGCTCGCAGCAGGGCCTGCAGACGTGCAGGCCCTGCTGCGGAGCAATTTTTTTTTTTTTTCCGTTGCTAATGCCGGATCGCCGGCAACGGGCGGCCAACTGGCCAAGGCCAACGGCCGCCATCACCGGCGAGGCCGCCATCGCCGGCATCAGGCGAGGGCCGGCCTCGCCTGGGTTGGGCGAGGCCGGCCTCACCCGACGCCGGCGAGGCTCGACCTCGCCGGCGTCGGGCGAGGCCGGCCTCGCCAGTTGCAGGCGAGGCCGGCCTCGCCAGTTGCGGGCGAGGCCGGCCTCGCCAGTTGCGGGCGAGGTTCGACCTCGCCAGTTGCGGGCGAGGCCGGCCTCGCCTGCGATCTGGCGAGGCTCGACCTCGCCGGCGTCAAGCGAGGCCGGCCTGGCCTACAACTGGCGAGGCTCGACCTCGCCCGACGCCGGCGAGGCTCGACCTCGCTTGCAACTGGCGAGGCCGGCCTCGCCCGACGCCGGCGAGGTCGAGCCTCGCCTGCGATCTGGCGAGGCTCGACCTCGCCGGCGTCGGGCGAGGCCGGCCTCGCCTGCAACTGGCGAGGGCGAGCCTTGCCCGACGCCGGCGAGGTCGAGCCTCGCCAGTTGCAGGCGAGGCCGCCATCGCCGGCATCAGGCGAGGGCCGGCCTCGCCTGGGCTGGGCGAGGCTCGACCTCGCTGGTTGCAGGCGAGGCCGGCCTCGCCAGTTGCAGGCGAGGTCGAGCCTCGCCGGCGTCGGGCGAGGCCGGCCTCGCCCAGCCCAGGCGAGGTCGAGCCTCGCCAGTTGCAGGCGAGGTCGAGCCTCGCCGGCGTCGGGCGAGGCCGGCCTCGCCCAGCCCAGGCGAGGCCGGCCCTTGCCTGATGCCGGCGATGGCGGCCTCGCCTGCAACTGGCGAGGCCGGCGAGGCTCGACCTCGCCAGTTGCAGGCGAGGCTCGACCTCGCCGGCGTCGGGCGAGGCTCGACCTCGCCAGTTGCAGGCGAGGCCGGCCTCGCCCGACGCCGGCGAGGTCGAGCCTCGCCTGCGATCTGGCGAGGCTCGACCTCGCCGGCCGGATGCGCAGGCTGTGTGTGTGTGTGTTTTTTTTTGGAACCGGGCCCGGAACCGGCGGTTCCGGGCCGGTTCCCGTTCCGAACCGCGGGCCCGGTCAACGGTCCGGGTCCGGGTTTGACCGGGCCGGTTCCGGGCCAAAACCGGCCCGTGGCCATGTCTACTGGAACGTGCAAGTCCTGACTCTCTCGTTAAATCCTCTGGTCATTCTTTTCTGGTAACAGTGTCGCCCGGCGTAAGGCCGCCAACCTCTTTTCATTAATTAACTTCCAACTGCTCAAGTCTCTCTGTCCTACCCGGTCCACCTCCTGGAGTTTGGTCCCGGCTAGCACCAGCTTTAAGTTCGCATCGATCTTGAGGTCTCGGACATCCTTCCTATCTTCGATATATACCATAACTGTTAGCTCTATAGTGCATGTCTTGGCTTCTAACTACTTCTCTACCTCTCAATGTCTCTTACGACCCTTCTTTGAGATCGGAATGATCACGTGCATTTACGTCACCAACATTTACATTGTTTATGCTTAAAATTATCCATGAAAGATGTTTGTCAAGGGTAAAACGAAGGTGCACCGACGATTTGGACGTCTAGGATGAATCACTCCTACGACTTCTCTTTTGGTTCCATCAAAGGCTCATATCGACATCTTGTTGCCCTCATTTGAGACTTGTCAACTCCCAGATGGACCAAAGTGGTTATCAGATAGAAATTTAGACCGGAACCATAATTGGAGAGAATTTTGACGACGATTATCCGTTGACATCTCACAATAACATGCAGTGCCTTTGGATGTCCAATGCAATTAGGTAAGCTCTTCTTTAGAAAAAGCGATTTGAGCAGTCAAGATAACGAATCCTACAAGATTCTCCAAGCATGTAAATGTGTTTTGGCACATTGGCTTCATGTAGAACTAGTCATGGCCATGGTTTGGAACCGGCGATTCCGGTTTGTGGCCATGTGTGAACCGGAGTCGGCCAGTTCCGGTTCCGGTTCATAATTTAAAAATTTTAAAAATAAATTATGAAATAAAAAAAATAATGAATTATAAAAATATGAAATAATAAATTATTCAATACAAATTATAATCAAAATGAAAATTGTAAGGGTGATCGGTTCCCGGTCGAAACCGGAAACCAAACCAGTAAGACCGGTCCTTTAATTTTAGAACTAGGAGCCAGACCAACAAACCATAGAACCGGGAACCGGACCATTGGTCCGGTCCAGTTCTAGATTGTCCAATGGAACCCTTTGGACTTAACTAGCAAAGGATCGTAGCTACAAAAGGCATAAAACTTTACATACTCATGGCTTGGCTTGGGTTTTATAAATAACCCTTTTGATGGTCTCTTCATTCCCATTCGATGTGGGACTCTTGGCATTTGCATGAAGACAAGCCAAGAGTTTCACATTGAAGGTTTTCAAGGCAAGTCGAGAGTCCCACATCGAATGAGAATGAAGAGACCATCAAAGGGGTTGTTTATAAAACCCAAGCCAAGCATTGTAATTAGAGTTCAATACACTCAAGCCAAGCATTGTAATTGGAGATCAATGTACTTACAATGCATGGCAATTAGAGTTCAATTTGTTTTATAAAAAAAATAATGAATTTTTTTTAAAATTTCATTATTATTATTTTTTTAAAAAATAATTTGGAACCGGAATCAGGCCCGTAGGCCACGGGCCGGTTCCGGTTCCGAACCACGGGCCCGGGTTTGACCGGGCCAGTTCCGAGCCGGTTCCAGGCCAAAACTGGCCCGTGGCCATGATTATGTAGAACTTTCAGCAGAATGTTGCAGTGGGTAATTTGAAAAAGAAGTCTGAGCTAACATCTTTTCCAGCAACTCCTTTAAATTGCACTTGCTGGCTTTGATTATCTTTAGAAACTCAGGCTCCGTTCATTTCACGGAAGATAACTTCCAAGAAAACGTCTTTTGCATTTTCCGGCATTCGTTTCATGCAAAATAAACTAACCATGGAAAATATTTTTTCTCAATAGACAAAATACCTTCAAAAGTGAGGAAAATGTTTTCTTCTCTTTCACCATTCATTTTAATTATTTTAATTTTCATTTTTAAAAAATTCTAATTTTTAAATTTTCTTTTTTCATTTCTTTTACTTTTTCCCCCTCCTCCTTCTCTGGTTGCTCACCAAATCAGCGTTGCTTCAGTGTCGCTTGAGGGTGGCGGGCTCAGCCCAGCCAAATCAACGCCACTCAAGCGTCGCCAAAGGGCAGTGAGGCCTCAAGCTCATGAGGTAGCGGCGAGCTTGCTCGCCTCTGATCACACTCGCGCATCCCAATTTGGTGAGACTTGAGCCTCGCCAGCCTCAGGCGATGCTTGACCTCGCCTGTGGCCGGTCGTCGGTCGGAGAAGAAGGTCCAAAAAGAAAATAAAAAAGTTAATTAAAAAAAATTAAAAAACGATTTTAAAAAGATAAAAAAAATTAAAAGTAGTGTATGGAGGATTTGATTTTCCATACCAAACGGCAATATTATTTTGCAAATTTTTTTTAGATTTCAGCCGAACACCAAAAAATCGTGTCATTTTCCTAGAAAATAGCTTCCCGAAAAATATTTTCAGTAATGTTATATTTTTTGCGAAACAAACGGAACCTTAGTTGTCTCTTTCTCCCACAGGCTTCCTGGGTTTACTTTCTCTAGGTGTTGGGGTTGAGAATGGCTTGCCTTCTTTCTTCAACTTCAATCAAGTGGAAGCATCTTCTCGATCTCGTCATCCCTCTAGCTTTTAGCAAGGTCGCATAATCACCCCTTCGCACTTCCATAGCACTTGCTTATCTGATTGATAAACGAATGGCTTTTTAAATTATTTATTTGATTTTTCAATGTTATAACCAATTCGATCTTAAATTTCTTAAACCCTCCATACAATAGGTTTTTTCTATATCTATATCTAATATATACGGAATCCCAATGATTTGGTATCCACTCCAATCCTACATGGTCCAATTTCTTTAGCTGGTGAACAAACGCAACCTTTGTGTATATAGGGCACTAAAGAAACTAGAGAATAAGGCGGTGGGTGATCAAGTGGCGGCAACTATATCTAGGTGAGGGGGAAATTTTCGACAAGACACAAGAGCATTATTAAAAAGTGACGAGACATGAAAAGAAAAACGGTTAATACCACAAAAAACTCTAAAGTGGTACACTTGTGATAAATTTACCATATATTAATTTTTTGACTATCAAAAAATTCAAACCGGTACATAGATGACAAATTTACCTCAAATTGGTACATTTGCGATAAATTTACCCTCAGTTAGTACCACTAAAATTCATAAACTGGCACATCTATAACAAATGGAGGATAAAACTTCAAACTGGTACACCCATTAACTGTCATGTGTCATCTAACGCATCAATTTGATGATAAAATTTAAAGAAAACTAATGGAGGGTAAATTTATCTTAGGTGTACTAGTTTGGGCATTTTGATGGTCAAAAAATTAGTTTAGGGTAAATTTGTAATAAGTATACAAATTTAGAATTTTTCGTGATATTAACCCAAGAAAACAATACCAAAAGAAATCTGAATACACTGCTAACCAGCAAAATTCAATGTGTTTTATTCCGCTTCTTATAATAGCGAAATTATCCTCATATTTAACAAACTAAACTACCTTATAATAGCGACACGGTACTACACGAAATGCCAGTATATATGTCATATGGGCAGGTGTAAATAGTGGGGGGAGCTGATGCATCATATGTGCCTTCGTACGAACACAATGTGAGGACATAAATACGAACGACTCGATGGACCAATAATTGAAACGATGTCTCAACACCACCTACAACTCAAGTGGAGCTTGTGATGTACTCGTTTCCAGCTGATCTTTACAGAATGAATATGAAGCCCGTGCGTTTGCAATCGATTGGTGGAGAAGGAGATAAACCCGTACCACTGGGCACTGAGAGACTTCTCATTAATGGAAGTCTCCCATCCGTTTCTCCTCACTTCTCGTCCAAGATCTTTGCCGTAGCTAGTTATGGTGCAGTGGACTTCAAATATATATATATATATATATATATATATATATATATAGTTTGAAGACGGGATTTTTTCAAATAGTCCTAAATTTATTTTATGAATGCAAATTCAGGTCCAAACTCTTCAATTTGACATTTGCGCCAAACTTTAATATAGCCATTCCGACTAATTTTAGTTGGAAATTGCTAATATGACAGTATGCGATATAGGACGACTAGCAATGACTGAACCGCTATGTGATTTCTGACGAAAATTGATCGGAAAGACTATATTGGAATTTTGTGTAAATGTTTAGGATTAATTTGGCAAAATTAAAAAGTTTAAGACCGAATTTACATCCTTACAATAGGTTTATGACTAATCGGGTAATTTTCCCTAGTTTGAAGGTATGCCCAATCTAACTATATACCAATAGATATATAAATATTAAGCATTGGAATTCATCTACTATTTCTTATAGAGAATCAAAACACTAAAGAGATTCATTTAAATATAATACTTTCTTTCCAAATCATTCAAACAATCAAAGAAATTGGAAGAATTTAATATTGCATCTCAAGTGAAATGAGCAACTAGGAGGATTTCAGCACAATTGACATCTTCGAATGAATGTAATAAACTATCAGCGTGTAAATAAAAATCCTTACGTCGGCTTTGGGGTGACTTGCCACACTAGGAATTTTTTCTTTTTACCACGATTGCAAATGATAGAAAAGAGGTAAATTTTAAAATTTTAAATACTCTCTCCCCTCCTTTTCCCATCCTATATGCGCAAAATTAGGGTTAGCAATTCATACTGTATTGTGTTGCATCTAATAAAACTAATCACACAACACGACATAACTAACACAATTATCAAATGTCGGTGTCAATATGACACGACATCTTAATCAGTTTACAAATATACGTTAACTTGTCTATGGATAAAAACATAAAAGACAATAGCTTTTATTAACATTTTAACATGTTTTCAAACAATACGAGTAATTTTGCTTCACATTAATCTAAAGTGGACTATTGAGTTTGCAAAAACTTTTATTACAATTTACCATTTATTCTTTATGACTGGGTGTTCTTATTGTAATTTTTAATGATAAAAAAGTCTTCAAAAATGAGTATTAAACGTGCCAAAACATGTATAAAACAAATGACTTGTTAACATGCTAACTTAAGAGTGTCGATTCATGTCTTAACAAACTAAATGTATCGGGTTAACCCATATAAGATATGATTTTAATCGTGTCATAACGAGTTAAATCGTTCATGATAAAGACTGCTTCATACTAAATACGAACCTGTTTAATGGCGTGTCACATCATGTTGTGTAAACGAGTTAAGTCTAGAATTCTTGGCCATGTGCAAAGTATCGGTACCGTCCACTATGTCTATAACTTTTTTGTTTTTGCAGAAACTACGCACTACAAGACAAGCAATCGGTAGCTAGGGGACTCAACGAGCTGAACCTTGACTCAGTGTCTGAGAAGAAGAGTCAGAACAGAGGAGCTCTGATAGCTTGCTTTTGAAGGGAGAACGTTCCATCCATGCACACAATAACACCAAAATATGCACGACCCAGCACCATTCAAATCGATCCAACGCCTGCGCAGGTGGTACAGGGCCCTACGCCCTACGTTGCCGGCCTAACCCACATCATGATGCCTGAATGATTAGGCGTCAAACTCGCCCATCGAAAGACGGAACGCTGTCTTTCCACAGAGAGAGAGAGAGAAGTTCCCAATTTTGTTTTTCAATATTTAAGGAGAACACTCGTGCCAATGGATAAAGGGATCCGAAACCATAGATGAGGTCGGGACACGAACCTCAATTGCTTGGATAGTGGGATGCATTGCAGATATGGCGGACAATGGACATGACTATCATTATGATTAAATTTTTTTAGCACCAAAATTCAACACGTCCGGTGCAGCGCAAGGGCGTCTAGTATCGAGATCAGTAAGAGAAAGGAAAAGAAGTTGGCCTTGTGGAAAGAGATTGGTATTAGACCTTCACAATTCTAGCTTGAGGGAAACAGCAGTAGTTCATGGATGAGGCCACGATGCTAGGTCTAATTCCAAAAAAAAAAAATAACTTTAGATCGAAAGACAATTCTTTCCCGAACTTTTTTTGTTCCATAAAAAAACACCAATTTTAGTTCGAAAGCCAATTCTGACTCGAATTTTTTTTTGTCCCGTAAAAAGCATCAATTTGAGGTCGAGTGACAATTCTGATCCTAATTTTTTTTGTCTCATAAAAAACTATCAACTTTCATCATGATCCAAAATCTAGCCCCTCGTTGACTTTCACCATTGTTTGTTATGGTGGGGAGCTTGGTGAATCTCGTCCATGATGTCTGTCGATAGGCGGTGGTTAGCTTTAGATTATGTTTAGCCATAGAGATTCAATTTGGAGATATTTTTGACTTGTTGATGAAGTGAATGAGACAAACGGTTTCACCGTTATTCTTCAAATTGTAGCTCAGAGAATATGACAATGAATAGTATTTTAAATCTAGTCAGCAAGTTATGTAGATTTTATTACTAAGGTGAAATAGTCAAGTTAGATAATCAATAGTTCTAAGTTAATGAGGGCCAGATTTGGGATTTAAGTGAAAGTTGATGCTTTTTTACGAAACAAAAAAATAGTTGAGACCAAAATTGTCACTTGACCTAAAGTTAGTGCTTTTTTACAGGACAAAAAAAAGTTGGGGCCAAAATTATTCTTCGACCTAAAGTTGATGTTTTTTTACGGGACAAAAAAAAGCTTAAACTAAAATTGTCTCTCAATCTAAAGTTGATGCTTTTTTTTGGAATTAACCCCACGATGCTACTAGCTTGAATATTATGGGAGTGATCCCGAGAAGAGAGGGGCAAGTGAAATGGTTTATTTCATCCGTTATTTTATTAAATTTTCGCATGATTTAGCTTATATTGTTCAAGTTCTTCTCCCTTTCCTGTTTATTTTATTAAATCTTTGCTCTTGTGAGTTCCATATAAGCTTGTACCGTCGGTTTCTTATTTTGAGGCACCCATGAGTCTAATTAATGTTCCTTTCTAGACTGTGAATTGTTTGATCATTAATTTGATGGTCTCTTTTTCTTATCTGCCAACGGTGAGTTTGGACTTGTCGGAGGAGCCCTCCTTGGAGGGTTTGGTATTCGATAGAAAATTTTCGAGGAAACAGATTTACATGCTCTATATATTTAAGTTCATGCCTCGAAAACATATAATTTTACGTTTTGGGCACTTATAAAGAAGGGTTAATATCATGAAAAACTCCAAACTGATACACTTGTGACAAATTTACCTTCCTTCAATTTCCCTTAAAAATTAACGTCAAATTATTGAGTTGGATGACATGTAACAGTTGATGAGTATATCGGTTTGGGGTTTTACCCCTCCGTTTGTTAGAAGTTTATCAATTTGTGATTTTTCATGATATTAATATTATTTTACGAGGAGTAAATTTGTCAGAAATGTACCGGTTTGGGGTTCTTTATGGTTAAAAAATTAGTTTATGGTAAATTTGTTATATGAGTACCAGTTTAGGATTTTTGGTGGTAAAAAATTAGTTCGGGATAAATTTGTTACATGTGTACTAATTTGGGGTTTTTCGCGGTATTAACCTACAAGGAAAGAACTTACTAAACAGCAGTATGTTCTTCACCGATAACAACACTTAGTTTCAAAAGACATCATGCGGCAATAAGTAATGAAATGCCTAAGTTTGATGTTACGAAGATGGAAAGATTACGTTACCTTTTAGCTAGAGATGACAAACTGAATCATGAGCCTATTTTCCAATGGCAGATTTATCAGGTCCATTCATTATGGGTAATTCTTTTTGTGGTAAAAAGCAGGCCTAAGTTCATAACAAAAAAAAAAACCAAACTGTTTGGTCCATTAGGATTACATGATGGGTTAATACCACAAAAAATCCTAAACTAGTATACCTGTAATAAATTTACCTTAAAATTAATTTTTTGATAACAAAAAATTCCAAACTGGTACACCTATAATAAATTTGCCCTTAATTTATTTCCGTTAAATTTAACTGTCAAATTGCTTTGTTAATAATATACGGTAGTTGACAGATATACTAGTTTTATGTTTTTCCCTCTGTTTGTCATATGTGTACCGATTTTTGTGGTATTAATCCAATTTAACGAAAAAAAAAGAGGGTGATTTGTCACAAATGTACTAGTTTGGGGATTTTGGTCGTCAAAAAAATTAGTTTGTGGTAAATTTGTCATATGTGTACCAATTTGGGATTTTTGGTAGTCAAAAATTAATTTTGGGTAAATTTATCATAGGTGTATTAGTTTGGGGTTTTTCGTAATATTAACCCTTACATTTTTGACCCATATTTCAACTCATTTAACACATGAAGCTTTAAACATTCGAAAATACTGTATATAAAACGATAAACATTATAAAGTTATATTCCAAGAAATAAATTGGTTTGTAATTTTAAAAAACCTAATGCACTTATCTTTCCACGTTCTTACAGAAAACCTCAACTTTTTCTCTTATTTACGAAGCATACGAAGGAGATATACAAAAACTAATATAATGGAAGCATTTATTACCAGAAAAAAATACGTAGATTCATAAAAAAACTAAAAAAGTTGAGGCTGACCAGATTTTGTAATATAATGAGTAAATCACCCTTTGAGGTCCAAGCTGGGGGTTAATAACACATTAACCGTAAAAGCCTAAGAGAAAATGAGAACACTTAATTTGGTGAAGCGCAGAAAACCATTTGTAGATAATATAATTAAAGTCCTTCATTATCACTTAATTTAATCAAGTAAATCATATAATTATTTGAATAATGCGATTTCATACGAAAAAAAAAATTACAAAAGGAGCTAGATATTCTCGTAGTATTCCCAATGAATCGATGTCAAAGTCACAGCTTTGGTGAATACTGCTTTGCTTTCCGAAATGTGATTTTCTTCTTGACATTCCTCATTAGGCCCTATAAATAGAGGTGCTCATTCTAAGGAGACAACACACATTTATATCAAGGGATAATGGCACAAACAGTCCCTGAACTTTAATCGAATGTGTAATGTGGTCTCTGAATTTTTGTTTGTTGAATGTGGTTCGTGGACTTTAGGTACATGTTTAATATAATCCTTGAACTATATGACGTAATCTTTGAACTTGAATTAATGGAAGGATTACATTTACCATTTTCAAATAGTTTAGGGACTAAATTGAGCAAGTACCAAGAGTTAAAGGATGACATTGAACAAATTAAAAGTTCAGGGACCACATTGCACATTTTGTTAAAGTTTAGGGACCACATTGAACAGATTAACAGTTCGAAGACCACATTGTATATTGAATCAAAGTTCAGAGACTCTTTATGTCATTTTCTCGTGTCAAATTGCCTACCTCGGAAGATGCTTTCAAGAGTCAACGTCTTCAAGCTTCAAGAAAGCAAAGAGCAACGGAGTTTCTACCAATTATGCTTCCGAGTCCCGTTGTCTTCGTCAACATTAATCAAATTTCAAACCGATCAAGTTTCAAAGCCTCAGATATTTCAAGAAAATCGAGGTTTTCCATTGCTTGGTTCAAAATCAACTGCTCAGATACTCAAATTGCTCTGGAGACAAGAAGAAATGTATTGGGGAATGAGATCTCGACTTAACTGGATAAAATGGGGAGATAAGAACACTTGGTACTTTCATGCAACAACCATACAAAGAAGACAAAGGAATAATATTTCAATGTTAAAGATTACTGAAGATCAGTGGATTCGTGACACTAGGCTTCTTAAACAGCAGAATTTGGAGTTCTTCCAGTACCTTTATACCTCTGTGGGACAAAGAAATTTTCGGCCGATCTTAGACCAATGCCCACGCATAGTTATGAGCGATATGAGCCAAATCCTGACAGAAATAGTTACTATGAAGGAGGTTAAAGATGCTGTGTTCCAATTAGGAGCTTCTAAAGCACCGGGCCCATATGGACTTAATGGACAATTCTACCAACACTACTGGGAGGAGGTTAAGCAAGATGTGTACAACATGGTGAAGGAGTTCTTTGAATCGGGTACTTTTCATCCTCACTTGAACAGAACACACATAGCACTCATCTCAAAAGTTCCAAATCCAGAAAGTCTAGATCAATTCCGGCCTATCAGTTTGTGTAATTTTAGCTATAAAATCATCTCAAAGGTAATGGCAAACCGCCTAAAACCTTGGCTGCCAAACTTGATAGCGGAGGAACAAAGCGCCTTTGTCAGTGGAAGACAAATACAGGATAACATTTTGATGGTGCAGGAGGTGCTACATCAACTCAGAACTAGAAAAAGAAAGAAGAAATTCCAAGCAGTGCTCAAACTAGACATGAAAAAGGCTTACGATAGAGTGGAGTGGAATTTCTTGGAAGCTTGTTTGTTGCAAATGGGATTTAGTGCAAAATGGGTGTCACGCCCCGTACCCCACGAAGGCTGAACATCCGCACGTAGGTCGACTTGAGGTGCGACGTTCCCAGGATTGCGTCACCGACCCGAACCCCGAATCAGAGCAAATACACGCCACATGCGGAAACAACGTATATATATATATATATATATATATATATATACACACACCCAGACATGAAAATATAACCATGAATAGTAATAGACATAAGTATGTTAAAGAAATATTAACATATATGCACCCTTTTCAAACTTATACAAACTGTTTATTTACAACCCCAAAAAGAATACATCAAGAGGCCACTAAACAAAAAGGATCGGTGGCCTAGGGTGATTAGCTTACTACCTGGGAGAGGGTTACAATCCAAAAGAGGGTTAGATTTGACTCCTAACACGGGAATCTACTCTAAGGCTCCCAGCCTGGATCAGACGGTGCTGCAGATTCCTCAGAAGAGTCTTCCTCCGATCTCACTTCCTCATCCGATCCAACTTCTTCCACTTCCCCAGCTGCCTCAGCATTCTCTCCTACCACTTCAAGATTTAACTCTTCGTCTTCCTCCTCGATCACGTCGTCAGCTATAACTTGCTGCTCTCCTTGCCCCTCGTCCATGGCTATCGGTTCGTCCACGGTATCACCTACACTACTCACGCTAAGGGAGGCTAGAGGATCAGAGACTTCTCCACTCACCATCTGGGGAATCATAATGCCATTTATATCTACCGGAACATCAAAAGTCCTGATCGGAGGTCCAGTTACGCCATCAGCTCCCCTATAACACCAGGCTACGTACTCCTGGGTTTCGCCGTAGGCCTCTCCCACATTCACATGCACCACAGAGAGATATCTAACGTATGCTGACCCATCTCCACAGGGATGAACACTAACATCTCGTTGAATCCGCTGCGGAAATCCAAAAAGAGGAGCTTTCCTCGGCATTCTATGGACGGGGGTCTGAAAATCGGTTTTACCACAACCGTGAGATAAACTCAGCAAGTAAAATCCCTATTCTTAAACTAGGCTAACGTGCACCTCCAGAGGTAAATAAACTGCATGAACTACTGAACCAGTAAATAAATCACATTAAAATCACTCGGGCCCTCAGCCCTAATTCTTTTGCTACTTCCGCCCTGCAGGTTAGGCTTTCAATATCATTATAACTCGTAAGCAGTTAAATCGACCCGGAGGCCATGACCCAATGGTCATCAACAGTTAACTCGACCCGAAGGCCATGACCCAATGGTCATAAATCATTCGACCCGGAGGCCCGACCCGAAGGCCCACAGTTGTATAAATCGACCCGAAGGCCATGACCCAATGGTCATCACTTTTAAATCGACCCGAAGGCCCGACCCGAAGGCCCACAGTTGTATAAATCGACCCGAAGGCCATGACCCAATGGTCATCACATTTAAATCGACCCGAAGGCCCGACCCGAAGGCCCACAGTTGTATAAATCGACCCGAAGGCCATGACCCAATGGTCATATTTCAATTCCAAATCATATAAAAACCAATGTGGAAATTCATGCCAATGGGATTCACATTAGTCGCCACATCACAATGTATCAAGCACGTTGGACTATAATTTTTCATTCAATCAACGTACTATCGGCAATTAATCCATAACTCAATATTTCTGTGTTCCAGTCCATTTGAGACTCAACATGCCCAACTAGTCTCAGTCATTAAATCCATAGACACGTCTTCATTCCACACTGTCTCCACAAGTCCCAATTGGCCTCCAACAAGTCTAATTTCAAGCCTATGCTCATTAACTCATTTCATGGCCACATTAGACAATTAAATCCAAATTCGGTTCTATAGAGGACCACCCCTAAACAGCCACTAATTTGGCTCCAAATCACCATTAAACCATCACAATTAATCCCAATTAGGTCCCCTAATCATTCCATGCACAAAATGCACAACATTAGGCCTTAATTTAGCCTAATTACCTTAATTAACCCCTAATTGCACAATTAAGACTAATTCAAGGATTAGGTGTTTTACTCGCCTATTAACGACGCGAGACGACGGAAGCGAGCGGCCGATGACCGGCGAGCGGTACTATCGACGGCGGCGCTCCAAAGGCAAGCCGGCGGCTCACGGCGGCTCCGGCGAAGCTCAAGGCCACTCGGCCAAAAACAGGGGAGGCTGGACGGCGGCTGAGGGTGACGGAAAGGAAGGTGGAGAGGGCTAGGCTGGTCGGAGAGGGACGGTGGACGACGGAGGACGGCGGCGCACACCGGCGAGGCAAGCCCGGCGGACATGGCGACGCCGATGGGCTCACGGTCACCTCTCGGCCAGAACAGGGGATGCGCCGATGGAGGAGGGCTGAGGATGAGGGAGAGAGAGAGGATGAGGGTGAGGTTGGTCGGAGGGGTGGCGCACGGCGGCGCGGCCAGGCGGGACGAGCCCGGCGACGGCGATGGCGTCTTCTACGCTCTTGGCCGGAACGGTGGCCACGGGCGACGGTTCAAGGGGAAACTTGGTCGACGGGACTAGGGCGGCACCAGGAGGCAGTACACGGCGGGACAGCACCAGCAGCTCCGGCAGCCAGCTGCTTCCGGCGTGAACAGCAGCTCCGGCGGACAGGAATGACGAAAGGAAGCAGCCGAGAGAGAGAATCGGGAGGAGAGAGAGTGAGACGCGGGGAGAGAGTGAGCTGAGGAGAGAGAGAGAGGGTCAAAGATGGTCAATAAAATGGTGGGTGGGGTCCACTTGTCACAATCCTAGCCCATATGACCAAAATGCCCCTAATCCAAGGGCTAAGAATGCTTCTAGACCAATAATGCAAGGGTAAAATGGTCAATTGCCCCTAACCATGGTTAACCCATCCTAGTTAATCTTAACCAACCTTGGTTAAATCCCAAAATTGTCCCCAAAATTCGGAATTATCCAAAAATGGCCTAGGGGCATTTCCGTCATTTTTCCATCCCGAACCGAAATTCCAATTTTCACTCATACCGATCCTAAATATTCATGTGAGACCTAATCCAGAGTCGGAATCGCGAAATTCACTTTCTAAGCCCTCGAAAATCGTCCGCGAAGTTTCCGGGAATAAAATAATAATATTTTCCAATTTTTGTCGAAATTCCACTTTTTGTCCAGAATCACTCCAAATGAGCTTGGCTACCCCAAAATGACCTTGGCCGCGAAAAATAACTTGAAACGGCCTCCGAATTAGGCCTCGGTGTCCACAGGGGCAAAATTGTCATTTTTCTCAAATTCTGTCAAAACTTCATTTTTCCACCGCATTCAATCCAATCATAAATGGCTATTCCAAAATGGCGTCCGTCTTGCAAAATAGTCGTAATTATCCTTGAAATTTTGATATCAAGTCCGAATCCAATATCGCGATCTAATTTACTCGATTTGTCGTTTTAGGGTCTCTCACTAACAGGTGGCAGTTTAGGTGTTAAGCGTATCGACCTAAGATTGTCCGAGTCATGATAGTCTCAATTCAAAGAGAACGAGAGGAATTATCACTAGCACCTGAGGTCACGATCGTTTGGAATAAAATCGGGTTTCCTTTGTCAGGCGCACTTTCGGTCATGCGAAATCACTCGCGATCCGATCGTGCATCACTGACAATATCAACCTGTCATTTTCCTAAGATCGGCCTATATTGGTTCAAAATATTTCCTCGACGCTTATTGAAATCGACACTTCATCATGATCGGGTTCTCGGTCCACGTACCTGATCCTATTTAGCCTTTCCCATTTGGTTAGTATCCCGTGATTGATCAATTCCGGGCGAGACTTACTAAAATTACACGAGAATCAATATACACTTTATTGGTCCCGATAACGGGTCAAAATTCAGGATGTTACAATGGGTTTCATGGGTCATGCATTGTGTTACTTCAGTGTCTCTGAGCATAAAGTTTAATGGGGGAAGCCCTGACCTATTTCCATCCCTCAAGAGGGATACGCCAAGGGGATCCTCTTTCCCCTTATATTTTCATTATTTTGGCCAATGTGTTATCCAACCTACTTAATAAAGCGGTTCAAGATGGAAGCATCACTGGGATCATGTTGAATAGAAACTGTCCCACGCTGTCACACTTACTTTTTGCAGATGACTCCATCTTTTTCCTAGATGGCAGATTATAGAATGCCAAAATGTGGGGGCAGTTTTAAACCAGTATTGCTTCGCAACAGGACAAGCCATCAATCTCAACAAATCAGGGATTTTTTTCAGCAACGAATGTCCAAGGAGTCTTCGTAGGAATATGGCAAATGAATCAAGGGTGCCGGAGATAGAAAAAATAGGAAAATACTTGGGGATTCCATCAAATTGGGGACAAACGAAAAGCAAATGTTTTGTTTTGATCTTGATAAGAGTCAATACGTAACTCGAAGGATGGAAAGAGAAACTAATAACCAAGGCATGAAAAGAGATACTAATTAAAGTAGTGGTGCAGGCCCTCCCACATTATGCAATGTCAATTTTTAAAATCCCCATATCCATTTGTCGTTCGATCGAACAAAAAATTGCAACATTTTGGTGGAAAAACAACGAATCCAAGACGGGGCTACATTGGAAGAGATGGGATGTTCTGAAAAGAAGAAAGGATAGCGGGGGAATGGGGTTCAAGGATTTGATAACCTTCAACAAGGCCATGCTTGGTAAACAAGCGTGGAAAGTTTTTCAAAACCCATCAAGTTTATGGGTGCAGCTTTTGAAAGGGCTCTACTACCCCAATAACAATTTCTGGAATGTAGGAAACGGGTCACATTCATCGTGGGGACGGCAAAGCATACTAATGGGTAGAGAGCACATCTCCAAAGCAGTAAAATGGAGTGTGGGTAATGGAGAAGACATAAGCATTAGAAATGATCAGTGGCTTTAGAGAGGAATAACTGGAGGTGAGGCAAGACAGGGGGAACCTCAGAAAGTGGCGGATTTAATTAACCAGGAGGACTATAGTTGGGATGAACAGATGATAAAGAGTATGTTCGATGAGCAGATAGCTGAGCAAATATTAGCAATTCCGCTAAGACCTAACGTTGAGAAAGACAAGCTAGTGTGGACCTGCTCCAAGTCAGGACAATATTCAGTGATAAGTTCCTACAACTATGCAAGAGTGACGGATGAACAACAACAACCACACAGAGCCACATCTTCCTATCAACCACCAAAAGCACTATGGAATCTGATATGGAACCTGAACACCCCTTCGAAAGTCAAGTTGTTTATTTGGAGCATGTGCCAAAACGCTATACCCACGGTAGAGAATTTGCACACAAGGAAAGTCATACCTGAGCCCTTATGCCCTCTTTGTCGCAAGCACCCAGAAACTGTAGAACATATCTTTCTTCTTTGTGAATGGACCAAACAAGTTTGGACGCACCCTGATTTGAACATTACATTCATAGATAAAGGCTTGAGACGAATGGAAGAATGGCTTCTAGAGAAAGGAAAAAATTTTAACAAAAATCTCTCACTTGAGCTACTAGCCGAGATCCTATGGAACATCTGGAAGTCAAGAAACAATCACGTCTTTCGTTAACAGAACCCAGAGCCGAGGTGGGTCGTGGAAGCTGCTATGGCGTCATGCAAGAACTTCGAGAAGTGGAACTCGGGAAAGAAAAAACACAATCGACCGATCGCTCGCTCACCTGCCATATGGAAGCCACCACCAGAAGGTACCCTCAAAATTAACATTGATGGGTCCTTTGTGGAAGGAGATAACGAAGGTAGTGTCGCCTGTGTATGCCGAGATGCCTCTAGGAAGATTGTTGATGGTTTTGCAAAGAAGGTGCAAGCGTCTTCTCCTGCGCAAATTGAAACCATAGCTTGTTGGGAAGCACTTCACCACTTTAGTTCATGCTCTCACTTAAAGTACCAGCTTGAGTTAGACTGTAGCTGTCTGATAAATGCCCTCACAGATCAAGATAAGCCATCCTGGGAAATAGACTCATTGATTTCTGCGTGCAAAGCTCTGATGGGCCACTTCAAAAGCTTACAATTGGCCTATTGTCCAAGAGAAGCAAATCAAATAGCGGATTGGGTCTCTAAGGCCCACAGACGAAACGAGCTCTTTAGTAATTGGACCTCTAATCCCCCGAAAATCCTATGGGATCTAATGTGTTCTGAGGCTTCTCTTTCATGTAATAGTGGTATCACTTAAAGCGATGAATGAAGCAAGTATTTTCTTCGATAAAAAAAAAGATACTCAAATTGCGTATTTGCGAAGGAGAAATTCATATATATACTTGTAATTATAATTGTTAAATGTACTTATAACATCTGATATTATTGAGTCTGAGCTTCATTATCTTGTTTGAATAGGGGATGATTATATAGCAATAATCACTATCGGACTATCAACGCATCGTTTTAGTAATTTATTTGACTCTTCAACTCCGTGCATCTCTGATACGATTCATTCGTGTCACAAAATCTCATTAAGACCATTTTGACGATAAAGATCAAATTGTCACTTAACTATAAGAATATTAGTTCTATGATGGTTTTTCACTTAACTATTTTGTCTATTATTTAACAATAGAGAAAACTATCCAAAAAGTCATAATCTATTATACAATGATCAATTCAGTCATAAAATTTTTGGAAAAATTATCCAAAAAATCATAAACCTATTTTTTTGCCAATTGAGTTTTAAACTTTCTAATGTTTTGCTAATTGAGCCAATCCAACTAATTTTGGTCGAAAATCGCTGGCGTGGATGGTGGCCATCCTACATGGCACGACCAGTACTGGCGTGAACAATTTTAAATAATACTTTAATATTTTTTCGAATTTTTATATTATTTTTCCTTTTTTTCCCTTTTCTCTTCTTTTCTTTTCCTTTTCTCTTTTTTCCTTTTTCCCTCCGTCGGCCACCACCAGACCTTGTCGATGGCTATCGGTCATTGATCTCAGGCGAGAGCGGCCCTCGCCAACCATGAGTGAGGGCCGCCATTGCTTCGGCAGGCGAGGGAAATTTGGCGAGGGTTGCCCTTGCCCTCGATCTAGCGAGGGGTGGCCCTTGCCCGAGAAGAGGGGTGGCCCTTGCCCCATACCAATAACTGCCACCGCCTATCGACGAGGCCTAACGGTGGCCAGCTCGTCGATGGCTGGCGGAGGAAAAAGGAAAAAAAAAGAAACATAAAAGAACAAAAAGAAAAGAAAGAAAAGGAAAAAAAGAAAAATTGAAAAGAAGGAAAATAGAAGAAAAGAAAAGTAAAAAATTCGAAAAAATATTAATATATTATTAAGAATTATCTACGTCAGCACTTGCTGTGCTAAGTAGGATGACTGGCGTACATGTTAGCTATTTTCAGCTAAAATTAGTTGGATTGACTTTATTGGCAAAACGTGAAAATGTTTAAAATTGAATTAGCAAAATTAAAAGGTTTATGATTGAATTGACAAAAGTGCAATAGGTTTAAGACTTTTTAAACAAATTTCCCTAAAAAATTTTAATTGTGTTGATTTATCCTTAATCTTTTTACAATGTTGTTCTTCCAGCTTGACATGGATGCCGGCTGTCCTACATGGCATAGTCGATGCTGATATGTAAAATTTTTGGAAATTTTTTCCTTTTCTTTAATTTTTCTTATTTCATTTTCATAATTATTTCATTCCTTTTTCCTTTTTATCAATTTTCCTCAATTGGTTGCTTGGCCATGGCAAGGGCTCGCTTGGGCGAGTGTCACCCTCGCTGATCCTTGCTAGATCATGTGAGGGTGACCTTTGTGGCCTTTGGCAAGGGTCGCTTGGAATTGAACCTTGCACCTAGGACTGCTTGGGATTGACCCTCATACCTACGGTCGCCTAGGTGAGGGCGGTTGAAGACCATGAGGGCAACCCTCACTAGTGGCTGACGACCTTTGCCACCAGCCATCGTGGAGGCTTGATGATCGACGGAGGGAAATAAAAAAGAAGATGAAAAGACAAGGGAAAGAAAAAAAATGAAAAAGGAAAGAAAAGAAAAGGAAAAGGAAAAAATGAAAAAAAAATTCAAAAATAAAAATATTATGTAGATAAAAAAAATTGTAAAAATTGTTTACATCAGTATTGGTTGTGCCACATAGGACAATCGGTGTTTATGTCAATGATTTTCGACGAAAATTAGCAAGAATGATTACATTGGCAAATCTTGAAAAATGTTTAGGACTAAAATTGATATAATTATAAGGTTTAAGACTAAATTAGCCCCCACACTATATATTAAGATTTTTTTTTGATAATTATCCCATGTTATATAGTTATTATTTGTCTTACAATAGAGATAGGCATAAATGCTTTCTGCAAAACGCTCAAGTTAAAAGTTTCTTTGGAGTTTGTATTATTTTACTATCAAACAAATCAAAAGGCACTTCCAACTTTTAAGGGATCGCAGAATCTTTCCTCTACCAAAATATCCTCACTTAGCTATTTTGTAAATATTCTACCAATGAAAAAATTCTTAAATTAATTATTTTATTTTATTTATCATTTATTTCTACTTAAAATTGGATCTAATCTATCATATGAAAATGAATTCAAATCTGGATACATTTTTCTTATTTCACCTATATATTCTTTTTATTGTGTAATTTATTTTCATTAATTGATAATTCAATATTTCACAATAAAGCGATTTTTCAAGATCTTTCTAAGGTTTATTTTTTCCACACACTCAACACGTGTGCTCATAAATGACTTTGATTGCCATGGTCAATGAAACCTCGATTCCCTAAATTGTAAACGAGTTAAATTTATTGTCCTATGTAATATAACGTATAATCACCTTCTAAGGTCCTAGCTACAGCAATGGCAAATTGACTGCAAGAATAAGAAAACACTTTATTGGTAAGAGAAGCAGCAATTCCCACGTAATTGGACGAAAAGCTTTCAAATACTTTCCATTAATTTATCATGACAGGACCTTCCCATCCAAGTCCCGTCGGTCGACAAGCCGTACCACTTAACACATCAAGCACTTGATATGAACCCACCTAAGTTGGGGATCATTTACTAAATTCATCATTCTTACTGTTAGGTGGTAAGATAGTTTTGCATACCAAATTACCAATAGCAAACTGTTTAGTTTATGCCCTTGGCAATCCTTTTCTTTTGCGCAATCATATGCTCCAGTGTCCTTGATCTAACTTCATCCAACTCATCTGAGTCCATATACATTGCCTGTTCATAATCTTCATTTAATAAATCACTTTGTAACCTAACTCTTAAAGATGGCAGACTAATGCTCTGTAACGGTTACAAAATTAATGGCCCGAATAATGCTATATGTAATGGTTATAGAGTTAATGCTCTGAAACGGTTTAAGAATCAATGTCCAAATTTAGACTTTGAAATGGATTCAGATTCAATGGCCGAATTAATGCTTTGCAACAATTTCAGAGTTAATGGCCGAATTAATTTAAATAAATTGGATCTAAGACCGATAATTAGTGATGATTGTGATTAATCAAAATTTTCACACACTGGAACAATCGATGGCACAATTGATGTGGTGAACTCTCTCAAATTTCACTTTACTGTTCAACGTGTGATTAGTGGTGCTTTTGAACTAGACGTCTGACATTTATGAGGCTGGAACCGAAGAGCATTGGAACGAGATCACTTTAGACACGCTATGACGAGATCGAACATTTATGGTCTAGAACTAAACAATACCAGGACCAAATTGCTTTGGGCACTATAAAAGATAATGCGATTAGCCCTCCTTTTCGTTTAAACGTGTTTCTTATTAAAATGCACGAATAATGCTTTGGAGATACATTCATGGGTTTTTGTTCCCATTGCGATTTTTGATTTACTTTTACCAATATATGTTTTGCAAAATCTCAACACGCTCGACATATTTGGCTGTGCTTATGAAATCTACCATAAACAGTCGTTCGATCTCCTCTTTTATTTTTAAAACTACTTCTAAGGCGGAACGCCTTAGAGGTTGTTTGTGTAGACTGAATCTTGTTTTGATCGACAACCCATGGTCAACAATATTTCTTTTCAAACCTGGCACTTCATGATAGTTCCACGCAAAACAATCCCTATATCCTTTTAAGTATGTCTACTAATTTACTTTTGAATTCTTCATCTAACAGGGCATTGATGTAAAAGTTGGTCAATTCTGCAATTCATCATCGGTACATTTACTACTGGATCTTAAGCTTCCAGTACTTTCTCATATTCTTTTAGTGAAGAGTCATCGAAGGGTAAAATAGAATCGGCAGCAGTTGAGAGATTTTTGAATTTCATCTGCTAGATAAGAAGAGTACTTTTCAGTTTAGATTTTCTAACATTGTACTTTTTTCCACAGAGTATCTTCCAAATCGAATTCGGGTGGTTTAGTCACGAAAGAATTGTCGACTTCTCGTGGAGGAGTTGAACCCTATTTGCCCATGTAATAATACAAACATTATAATTAGTGATGATAAGTTCCACCTTATCTCCATTCCAAATTGCTAAAACCTGATGAGAGTGTGGAAGGTATGCACTTAATTACTGTGAATCCAATCTCTTCCTAATAAGAGATTATAAGATTCATTAGCATTAATTACAAACAGAGCTGTCTTAGATGTTCTTGTATCGATGGTGACATTGACTACCATCATTAACCTCTCATCCAAAGTCCGAGAAGGTGACATTCGACGATCTAATCTCATCATCTCCTTTACCCAGTTTTTTAAAGAACCTCTAAGGCATTCAACGTAGACCCACCATCTATTAGGATCTTAGCCATTGGTCAACCATTAACCTTACCGGAAACTGTCAAGGACCTAAGTTATTTCGATTTGTAAAAAGGAGGCTTCTCAAATTCTATAACCTCCTCAGATCCACACTGCGACTCTGTCATTGGCTTCTCATTAATGATAAGATCGTCCTCTTTATCAACTCTCATCGACGATGCCCTGAAGGTTGCAGGCAATCACGCATAGACCATATTAATCTTCGCAGGTGGCATAGCTCCAAAGGCAATCTTTTTCTATTCATCAGGCATTGCCTTGGCCTTTCTCTTCTTTCTTGAGCTTGAGGTTGAGCGCCTTCTTGTTGTTTGAGCATTTTGTCTCTTCCTCTGCTTCCTCTAATTTCGGATTCTAGTGAGTGTTCTCCTTGGCATATTACCCACAAAAATCAACTGTCCTTCTGTTAGGTCATGGGTCACCTAAAGAGCCCGTGAACGTGATGATTTTGGCCTAATCATGGAGGAAAGTTCCGGCCAGCTTCACCCTGCCCTGTGGGAACAATATCATTAACGTCGACATGGAAGCTCGAAGGCTTCGAGTAAGTCGCATAATAGTCCAAATTTTCCACTATGTTGACCGAGCGTCCCAACGTTAGGGTCACCCTCCTAGTATCATTGCTCAAGTGATTTTTTTTTTTTTTGCATCGGGCTCGGGCTCTTTTTTGGAAAAACAGCTCGGTCAAACATACTTGAGTCTCCCCGATAGAGTAGGTTGACATTCTACCCTCATTTTTCCTTTGGCCTTGTTAAAGCCTCTGGCATCGATGTCTTGTTGATGTCGTTGACATAAATTCTTCTAAGGTTGTTCTCTTTTGAATTTGGCTGACACCATACCAACCATCTAAGGGAATGGCTTGGCATCGACTTTCAATTTTCCTTTACCCTTGTTATCGGCAAATTGGATCTTTCCTCACCAAATTGCTTCCTCGATTGTTAAAAACAATTAATTATATCATGACTCCACCAATGGTGCCATTCAAAATATCTTTTGTTTACTAAATCTTCTTTACTTGGAGTAATTTGGCCTTCAGTTAACTTTATTAGACTATCTTTCAAAAGAAAATATATAATTTTGTCCAATTTAATGATATCAAACAAGTAAATTTGAGTATCTTTAGCCCTATCCATCGTTGTCTTTTACCCTGGTATGCTTTAAAGCTAGATAAACGTAAGGATTGTTGAACACTATTCTTAGGGAAAAAGACACCGTCAAAAAGAAGATTTAGTACCCCATCCATTAGCAATCGATCACTTCAGTGTCAAAATGTTTTTTTTAATCACTGATTAGCACATCGATGGAAAACTGTCACTTAAGTGCAACCAACGACACATTTGGCAAAGAGTCTTATGTGACTTTTTTTAATGAATTTTTAAGCCCAACGCAATTGTTATGGCTGATACGGAAACAATAATGAAATTAAAATTGAGAAGAATAAAGAATACCCAAATTTATGTGGAAAACCCTTAAGGGAAAAATCACGGGGAGAAGAGAAGCAAAATCCGCTATAGAAATTCGAGAATTACAAAAGGTGGTTCAAAAACTAAAGACTCTTTGTATCTCAATTTCTTAACTTAATAACTTAAGAAAATTAATATTTATATTACTCTCAAACCCTAACGTTGGCCAAAGTCCATGAAGAATTTAAGACATACTTAACAACTCTCTATATTGGCTTAAATTTTACATAAGCAATAAACAATCTTCTCCTCCCACTAGAGTAAAGCTCAATTGTGCAAATACTAACAATATCCCTAAACATGCAATTCTAGCATCAAAGGCAGATCAATAGCAACATCCTTACCACCACGCGTCTGGGTGGCGCTGCTGGAGCGCGCACTCTTCCTCTCACAAAAGGTTGAGTGTTCGAATCCCGGGCGCCGCAGGGTGACTTAACCGGTGGCACGTGTGTGGTGGCTAGCACGTGTCGCCCCCAGGGTTTACTCCCCGGCTGTCGACCGTGCGGGAGTTCCTTGGGTTATCAAAAAAAAAAAATAGCAACATCCTTACCTTGCCATATCTAACCTGTATAACATGGCAATAGCTCTAATGAGCACATAACGGGGTCACTATAACATACATATTCCAGAGGCACATATAACACATATCATGGCATAAACATGCACATCAACTATTTAGTAACCTAGACATGCTCAAATATCATTCTCAAACACGTAACACTCATCGATGCAAATCGCACTCGTGATAGTCCAGATTATTAACGACCCCTCGGGCAACGGCATATACCACGGATGTTGGTCTTTCGGAATGGCCGGGCATTGTCCCACTCTGTCGGCGACGGCATTGTCTTACCAACCTTAATGACGGAATCCCATAAATGGATTTGTCCCGAATTCCATTCGCGAACGACTTCATCTCACCCTGCCCCCGCGACGGCATCCAATCACCAAGATTGGGCACAACCTTCATGGCCACGGAATAATCGCTAGGATTGGCGGTCTTCCGGTAAAACCGGGCACAAATAAAACCTTTAGGTGATCATGCACACACAACATTCACTCAAGTCCCAATTCTTGTCTTTGGAAATTAGCCAATGTAAGGTTATTTTTGACGTGCAATTCCCGATGCATAGGCTACTACGAAAACGTGCTCATATAACAACACCAATCAACTTGCCCATTCACTTACTAATCAAACTTATGCAAGTTCAATGTTATCATTAATTTAAAATAGGATACAACCTAAGTCATCCTTTAACATGATAAGCCATCACACAACCAAGATAAGTTATCACCTAAAACATGTGACAAGCTATTAACTAAACATGATAAGCTATTAATCAAATTAGATAAGATATCGCCTAAAACATGTGATAAGCTATCAATTAAATTAGATAAGTTATCACCTAAAACATGTGACAAGCTATCAACTAAACATGATAAGCTATCAATCAAATTAAATAAGTTATCACTTAGTCCACTTATAGTCACTCTAATCAACCCCTAAACCAATCCATTAACAACCTAAAGCACTAATCAAGGTTTAGAGAGTAATTTATACTTAAAATCAAAGAAAACTAAGCTAATGGTGGTGGTGATCAGCCACGGTGGTGAAGCGGCTACGACGGCAAACGACATGCGACGGTGTGCAATGGCGTGCAGCGAATGATGGCAAAGAGGGCTCATGGCAGTGGATAGCCACAGTGGTGGTGGCATGAGGGTGGCGGTGATGGTGGCCGGTTATGGCCGAACAAAAGAGGAGAGAGAGAGAGAGAGAGGGAAAAATAGTGGCAACGGTGGGAACAAGAACACTACAAGTGCCAAAACTTGTGCATTGCGCTCACTTTAGTATCAAAAGTTTCTGTCGGATCACTTAAGTGCCAAACTTTTTGAAAAACGATCACTTAAGTGCTAACTCAGGTCAGTTTGACTGGAAATCCAACGTGACATTTTTTTTATTAATTTCTGAAGTCGATATGGTTCGCTGGAGGTATAGTCAGCATTTTTTTATTTTAAATAATTTTTTTCTTTTTTTATTTCTTTTCTTTTTTTCCTTTCCCGATCTACCGACCAGTTGGCCACCGACAATGCTTGAGAAGGACTAGGCGAGGGCCTCGCTAGCCGTTGGCAAGGGATGGCCTTGCCAGATCTAGGCGAGGCGATCCTCGTCGGCGACAAGCAAGGCCGTCCATTGCCGACAACCAGAGAGGCCGACAACGGGCGGCCTTGCCAATTGCCGACGAGGCCCTCGCCTAGCCCATCACGACCTTCGCTTGTTGCCGGGTCGGCCACTAGCAACCGGTCGATTGATTGGAAAAGGGAAAAAAGAAAAGAAAGGAAAATAGAAAGAAAAGAAAAAAAAAGAAAGAAAAGGAAAAAATATTTAAAATATTTAAAATAAAAAATGCTGACTGTACATGCTAATTAAACCTCCGGCGAGCCACATCGGCTTCAGAAATTAATAAAAAAATGCCATGTTCGATTTCCAGCGAAAATGACCGGATTTGGCACTTAAGTGATCCGGCGGAAACTTTTGGCATTAAAGTGAACGCTGTACGCAAGTAGTGTTATTGTTCCGGCAATGGTAATCCTGACGGTGGATGGTGGCAATCACGGCGGTGAACGGTGGTGACGGTGGCTGGTGGTGGCTGGCGATGGTGGCTAGTGGTGGCTGGTGGTGGCCAAAACAAGGGAGAAAGAGGGGGTGCAAGTGAGAGAGTGAAAGAAATCAAAGTAAGAGAATGATCATGAGAGAGAAAGTGGTCTATCAAGTCACCCCAAAAATGGATGGCCACGATCCACTTCTTGCCCAATAAGCCAAGATCCAAGGGCTAGGATTGAATCTTCCACGACAAGCTTAAAAAATATCTAAGGGCAAAATTGTAATAAAGAGAAGATAAGAGGAGCAATTTGGTCATTTTCCCTCACCATGTAGTCGGCCAATAATGGAGGGGTAATAAGACCATTCTGTCCTTCAACAAACCAGAGGAATCCAAAAAGACTTGGGTGTAAAAAGCTCTTTTTTCTAATTCTAGTCCGAAATTTCACTTTTTCCAAGAATTTCAAGCAAACCGACAAATAGGTGGTTTAATTAGGCGATGTTCAATAGTTTAGTCTTGAAATCCTTGAAAGTTCAATACCCAAATTCAGATTCTAATTCATGATCAAAATTGATTAATCGTAACTTTAGTATATCTCAAACTAACATGCAGCTTTTAGGGATTACGTATATTCGACCCGTGGTTGATTCAATGTCAATCCATGTTAAGCTTTCTCAAGTACTGGGTGACCTCGGTTGTCATGTAATTGCGAGGGTCAATTGTTAGTTCCGAAGTACACGATCATTAGGAATTGGTTAAGGGTCGTTCGCAATCCATACAAAGGTTAGGTGGAATCACCCGCAATCCGATTGTATACTATTGGCGAATCATTCTATAACCATTCTTTGATCAGTCTATAATGGCTCAAAACTATCCCTCTTCAATCCTTATGGTCGAATTGTCAATCCATGATTGAGTTCTCAGGTCGTGCGTACTTAATTCCTCAATAGCGTTTCTCCATTGGTTAGTTTGCTTATGAGTGATCAATTCAGAGCGAGATCCAACAAACAGTGCATCGATGAAATAATCATTTCATTTATCTCGAAAAAGGGTCGAATTTCAGGATGTCACACCAACACCATGGTCATTATTGCCTTCAAAAGTCAATTATGTATCTAGTTTATGCTTTTTTAGAAGACTAGTTTTGACATCTTCAAAATCGATAATTTTTCGACAAAAAATCATAGTCTCTCTAAAATTCTTACAAGAGGGTGGTAGTGAAACTAGTAGTAGAAGAGCTTGTTCTTCATCGTCAATAGTAACATCAATACTTCTTAATTCAGAGATAATAGCATTGAAATCAGAAATATGAGACTTAAGAGTAGCACTTGTAGCCATACGAAGAATGAAAAGTCGTTACTTGAGCCTCAACTGATTGGTGAGGGATTTTGTCAAAAAATACTCTCCAATTTCGTCCATAAATCTGAATCTGTTTTATGATCTAGTACCTTCGGTAGAACTTGATTCGTGAGACATAACTGAATAGCAGATAGAGCTTTTTTATCCAATTCTTCCTAAGTTTCATCCAACGTACCCATTGGTTTCTTCCCTTTTCCAAAATAGATTTTTCTTCAAACCCTGCTATATAAGAACAACTAACATACTAACCTACCATAGGTTGAAATTGCCGCTTTCATTAAACTTCTTAATATCAAATTTCGTTGTTAAACTTGAAGCCATAACCATAAGATAAAAAAACCTCAAGGCTTTGATACTAGATTGTTATGATAAATGCAGAAACAATAACAAAATTAAAACTGAGAAGAGTAAAGAATACCCAAATTTACATGAAAAACCCTTGAGGAAAAAATCATGGAGAGAGGAGAAGCAAATTCTACTATAGAATTTGGAGAATTACAAAAGGTGGCTAAAAAACTAAAGACTCTTTCTGTCTCAATTTCTTAACCTAATAACTTGAGGAAAATAATATTTATATTGCTTTCAAACCCTAATTTTGGCCCAAGTCCATGAAGAATTTAAGACATACTCAATAGTAACTATTTAAAAGAAAATTAAAGTGTAACATGAACAAAGGAAAAGAAGACATGGCACTTTGACAAAATTGACTTCGTCCGAGGAAAAACTAGAGAGTCGACCAATGCAAGGGATAAGAATCGATTCGCTTCGCCACCACAGGCCTCAACCAAAAGTAGCTCCCCTGCCTAGTCACCGCTCTCCCATTTTTGCAAGCTCAACACTAAGCCACCAAGTGTAGCACTAAGCATTGATCCCCAAGCCATTGAGCTTTACCCTCTCTCCTTGTGAATCACACACTAGATATGGGCTGGGGATATCATATTTGACGTCACTGAGCCCAAATCCGACCATGGGCAACCTTAGATCTAATGTTGACCATGGCCAGAGATGCCATCTATGACAATTGCGAGCCTTGAGAAGAGAGACAAGGGCAGAAATCGTAGGCTAGTCGATGGGCGGCTCTTAGGGGTGACCAAATGAGCACCAGAGTTTACGACAGTGGCAGTGCTACGTGGCCTGGGAAAGAGGTCGGCGAGTGATTGAAGATGGAGGAGAGAGAGAAAGATAGAGAATAAGGGATAAGGGTTTGAAGAACAAAACGAATTTGTCCCCAATTTGTTAATTTAGGGCTACAAATTTGAGACAATATTGTCTAGCTCTTATTTTGTTGGCTTCACTTTGTTGGCGATTCGTGTTGGACCTTTTATTAAAATTACTTCCACACGGATTTTTCAACAACTCAAATTGCTGATGGCACTGAAGTAATCGATTTTTTTTTATCAAACTAGTGATCAAGCGATCCAAAAAACATTTTAGCATTGAAATTACGCCGTATGAACGTTATGGCACTAGTGATATCATTTTTTCACCATTTTTGCCATGGCGTGATGAGGAGATTATTCCATCAAGCATTCAATTGTCCGACTTTACTGGAGAAATTTCTGAAGTTATATGAATTTTCATTGCCGACTTAACCATGGGTACTAAGACTTTTAGAACATCCTTTTGTGTGGTTAATGCAGATGGGTCTTACAACCTGCTATTGGGCTGAGATTGGATCCATGGTAATCAATGCGTACCATCAACTCTCTATCAGATGCTAGCATTTTGGAATGGGGATAAGGTAGAATACGTCAAAGCAAATATCAAATCACAGGTAATATATGCACATGCATCTCCAATTCGTCAATTGGCACTGGAAGATAGTGTATCCCTCAGTAAGCCGCCTCTCGTTGACCTCAATAGAATTGCATTCTGCCGTTTCGATAAAGGGATCGTTGAGTGGGTCCCAAAGAGTCAACTGGCAGCATAATTAAATGAGGTTGTCCATGGAGAACCTTATATTGTCAAAAGACCTCATTGAAAGGTACTCGGCCTATCGGGCCGAACTTGGAGAACAATTCGTAGAGGCTATCGACAAAATCCTTGAATTTGAAGAGTCACCCCTAAAAGAAATTGAAAAATCAATTGAAGCTCAAGACCCGTTACAAGAGGTCAACCTTGGGTTGGTAACGAACACCGTCCTATTTACATAAGTTCGTTGATTGATGCCAACTTCAAAGCTCAGTTGATAAGACTCTTGAAGAAGTATAAGGATTATTTTGCATGAGATTATAAAGAAATGCCAGGATTAAGTAAAGATGTCGTTGAACAACGACTACCCATAAAAAAAGGGGTTCAGTCCTCATAAACAGCCGCCCAGACGATTTGCCCCGGAGGTTATCCTTAAAGTAAAAGAAGAAGTCGAGCGATTGCTAGAAGTAGTTTTTATTAGGACGACATGGTATGTTGAGTGGTTGTCTAACATAGTCCCGATAAAGAAAAAGAATGGGAAGCTATGTGTCTACATTGATTTCCGAGACTTAAACGTAACTACCCCCAAAGATGAGTACCAGATGTCAATGGCGGATATGCTATTTGATTCAGCTTCTAGAAACGAAATTATATCGTTAATGAATGGTCATTCGGGCTACAATCAAATATTTATTGCTAAAGAGGACGTCCATAAAACTGTATTCAGGTGTCCTGGGGCTATTAGTACTTTTGAATGTCTCGTCATGCCATTTGGATTAAAGAATGCAGGGGTAACTTATCAAAGGACCATGAATTTTATTTTTCATGATATGATCGGAGAATTTATGGAAGTCTATATCGATGACATTATTGTTAAATCAGACCAGGTATGTCATTTAAATTATTTAGAACAAGCTTTTATTAGGATGTAGAAATTCGACCTAAAAATGAATCCATTGAAATGTACTTTTGGAGTAAGGGCTGGTAACTTCTTAGGATTCCTAGTTAATCAAAGAGGAATTGAAATCGATAAGAATAAAGCTAAGGCCATCTTAGAATTGCCGCTCCCCACAACTAAAAAGCAACTTCAGATGATTTTAGGAAAGATAAATTTTTTGCGTCCATTTATTACTAACCTATCAGGAAAAATTAAGGTGTTTTCCCCATTGTTAAAGTTGAAAAGTCATGAAGAGTTTGTATGGAAAGACAAATATCAACATGCTTTTGATCAAGTCAAGCGATACTTGGTTAATCCACCAGTATTGATGTCGTCGAGAGCGGGTCATCCATTAAAATTATACCTGGCCGCTACCGATACTACCATTGGATGTATGCTGGTGCAGGAGAATGGTGAAGGCAAAGAGCAAGTGGTGTATTATTTGAGTAGGATGTTAAATGATCCTGAAACAAGTTACATTGCGATTGAAAAGTTATGTTTGTCATTGTTTTACGCATGTATAAAATTACGTCATTATATGCTACCGACTACGGTACATGTGATATGTAAAACAGACGTGATTAAGTACATGTTGACTTGGCCTATTGTTAGAGGCCGAATTGCCAAGTGGGCATTTGCCCTGATCAAAATAAATCCGGTCTATGTACCACTTAAAGCAATAAAAGGATAAGCCATAGCAAATTTCATTACGGAATATCTTGGAGCACGAGATGAAAGTTGTGAGGGATACATTCACGTGGTCCCATGAAAGCTTTACTTCAATGGATCCAGTACCTCTGGATCAGCTGAGGCTGGGATTATGATAATATCCCCTCATGGACAAAAAACGAAACTTATGTTCAAAATGAATTTTGAATGTTCTAATAACCAGGCCGAATACGAGGCCTTAATTATTGGCTTAAATATCTTGGCCAACATGAAAATATGTTTCATCAAAATTATAGGGGATTCTCAATTGGTGATAAAGTAATTATCTGGGGAGTACCAGTGTCTTAACGAGAATATTATATCTTATTATTCATTGACCAAAGAGCTCCTAAATCACTTTGACGACTTTGAGTTGATCTATGTTAAAAGAGAACATAACACGGAGGCCAATGATTTGGCACAAATGGCTTCCGGTTATAAAATATCAAAAGAGCTTGTTGACCATATGATTACTCAGACTAAAGTCTTATCATCGATGGACAATAGAGTTATGTTTACATAATCGACAGAAACTCTTGTCGACAACACGACTGTCGACAAAGTGATAACCTAAGATTGGAGAACTCCATTTATTGAGTATCTCAACAACCCAGTCTCTACTGATAGAAACTTCAAAAGAAAGGCCTTCAATTATTTAATGATTGGAGATGAGCTGTATCGAAAGATCGTGGATGGGCTATTACTCAAATGTTTAGGACGACAAGAATTTATGATAGCAATGGCCGAGGTTCACGAAGGCATATGTAGGGCCCATCAATCAGGGATAAAAATGAAGTGGTTACTCCGTCAACATGGTTACTTTTGGCCAACTATTACTCGATATTACATAAGCTATGCTAAGGGATGTGAGGCTTGTCAAAAGTATAGACCCATTCAACATGTTCGTGCAGCCGTGATGAAGCCTATCATCAAACCTTGGCCATTTAGAGGATGGGCTATGGAGATAATAGGAAAAATCTACCTCCCTTCGTTGAGAAAACATAGCTTCATTCTGGTTGCTACCGACTATTTTATCAAGTGGGTCGAAGCAGCCTCGTATAAGAATATAACACAAAAGACAGTGAAGAAGTTCATCGAGGAGCGTATTATCCATCGATTTGGCATTCCAGAATCTATAACTACGGACCAAGGCACAGTTTTTACTGGGCAAGAGGTGATTAATTTCGCCAAGGCTAGAGGTATTAAAATGATTCATTCAACTCCTTATTATTGCCAAGCCAATAGCCAAGCTGAAGTCTCCAACAAGGCCATTATCGCACTGATTAAACGACATCTTGAGGATAATCCCAGAGAGTGGGATGTGTTGTTGTCGACTGTATTATGGGCTTATAGAACGTCCAAAAAGACTGTTACCGGAACTAGCCCATATATGCTCACTTATGGACAAGAGGTAGTTCTCCCTGTCGAAGTTACGTTTCAATCCCTACGAGTCGGATTTCAAAATAACTTGGCCAAGGAAGAATATGACGAGTTAATGTTCGCCAATGTCAATGAGTTAGGAGAGAACAGAGCGATTGCCTTGGAGAAGCTAATCCTCCAAAAAGATAGAGTTGCCAAAGAATATAATAAACATGTGAAGTATAAACAATTCGAAATTGGCAACTTAGTATGAAAGACCATTTTGCCAATGAGTTTGGACATTGAAAAGTTTGGTAAATGGTCACCGACTTGGGAAGGACCATTTATGGTAACCGAAACATTTGTCGGAATTCTTATCGACTAATGCATATCGACGAAAAGGAATTTCCCCATACTATCAACAACAAATATTTGAAAAAATATTATCCTACTATGTGGGAGATGCGAGATACGAAGGAAGAAGAGACTGAAAATTTTGAGTAGGTCCAGTTTCATTCATGAGTCAAAGACAGATAAAAAAAAAATGAAATCTTCTTTCCGTCACCCTTCGTCTTCTCCTTCTCCTTCTTCTTCTTCCTTCCTTCTTCTTCTTCTCCTTTCTTCCTTCCTTCCATCTTTCCTTCCTCCCTTCCGAACCCAGACCTGCCAGCCATCTTCACTCTCCCAGCCCGAGACCGACGTGTCCTCTAAAACAGGCCACGAAGCACTGCATTTGCTCCTCTAAGCGTTGATTCGCCGCTTCAGTCCGCTCTTTGGCCTCCTCGAGTTTGGGGAGCATCTCATCCAAGTTCGACAGCCGTTTGTTAAGCCTTTGGATAACTTCAAGGTGGGACTCCACTAGTTCATCCGATTTTTCGGCCATTCGGCCCAAAGATGTGGAAGCGGAGGTGACAAATGTCTCACAACGAGAATCCATCGAGAGGTCCATCTCGATTTCATCCTTCTCGGGGCAAGGAACTTCTTGCCTCAGTTTTTTCTCCGCTCCCCAAATCCGCTCAACAATCAGCTCCCAGTATTTATTAAGATGCTCACGAGAAAAGTGGAGTTGGCCCTGCACGTTACAGAGTGTCTTGTACACCACATCAGCATGCTCACTTTCCTCCTTGATACTCTCAAACAAGCGTTCTATAATGAAGTACGCACGGATGACCTTCTCATTGTCTTGGAACTGGGATACCTCGTGCTCGAAGATGGTCACGAACTCCTCATAGTCTACAAGAAAATGATGATCGGAAGGTAGTTCATTGGGTCTCCCCTTGCGAATCAGCTTCTCAACCTTAGACACCGCTTGGGGCTTGACAACCTGGACAGCGTAAGTCAGGCTCAGGTAGGAGATAATCTCCTTCCACAAAACCTTGAACTTACGGGCACTTGAGATTGATGACGAGGCATTGGACTCCATCAACGATCGACACAGGAAAGAAAGGGGATATCTCTAGAAAAGGAGGGGTAGAAATTCAAAGTTGAGTGGTGAAGTTTTGATTGCAATAAGCCCACTATTCATAGCTCGCTACTGGAGTCTTGAATTGTCACGAATCAATATGAGAAGATTGACTGATGCGACGAATTTTTCGGTGGACACGATTGTATCCGATTGATCAGCCCAAGATATAGGGATTGGAACATTGCGAATAATGGGTATTTATTCCTTGAAGGTCATGAAGCAAGATTTGGGGAAAAATGTGCCGATAATTACTCTTAGCCGTTTGATGATTTACACGTGTACCGATGATATTCAACTACCACTTAGGCGGATGTCCATATGACGGCAGGAGTAAATCGCATCGATATAAAGTGATTACGCGTCGTACTGATTCATTAAATGTAAGTACAGAAGATTGTATACAGACGTCTTTTCAAGAGCATGAAGAGAGGGTAGTTCAGTCAATAATGCCATCAGCGCAGGCGCAGACTATGATTATCCAGATAAAAAAGCAAAGCCGAGCAATAAAGATATTTACATCAGTGCTATCCTCGACATTAATGACATAAAAGGGAAAGAAAAAGAAAATTGCAAATTAAACGAAATGTTGTTCAAGGCTCAGAACGAAGCTATGAAGTTGGACTTCTCGATCACAGTTTAATTTCAGGATTTCGTTCTTTTTGGCTTGGCTGTCCTCCACCTCAGTGCTCAATTGCTTCATGGTCGCTTTGAGGCTCAATATAGCCTTGCTTTGATCAAAGAGCATCGATAGAGAAATACTTTCATCAACACGAGCCTCAACTAACTCTTCTTCTTTAAGACTCAAGGTCTTCTCTTTGCCCTCGATGTCATTAACATATTCAAGGCCTGCCTTAAAAGTCTTCATAGTTACATCGAATGAATCAGAGAATTCATGAAGAGTAAAGTCTAGAGCTCGACAAGGTAAAGGGTAAGGTAAATTAGTCAGATAGCTGAGCAAGGACCTGACTTTGCTTTCGATCTCTGGGACGTCACAAATGACATCGTACCCTTCCTTTAAAAGCCCACAATGTTGAGCTCCTTTTGAGCAAATCTCATCATGATTAGTGGGAGGGAAAACGTTGCTTACCGAATGGCGTTTACCCCAAATGACTCGAATGTTGTCAACCTGAGGAGCTTTAAGGGAAGAATGATCCATAGTAGAGCTCACTTCATCCATCGATTCACTTAAAAATTCATCCATGTCGCAGAAAGATAATGATGGAGTGCTCGAAGATAAGGGCATATCAGGTATAGGAAACCGCCTAAAAGGATGTAATAATCCCATTGGGAGCAGGGTTATCCTCAACAAGACAAAGTCCAGGTCTTTAGAAAAAATCAAGGCCTTATATTCATCCCACCATTGATTGAATGGCACTGAACCGTACGGAGTGGTGAAATTATCGACAAGTTTGAATTGTCCCTGGATATATTTGGCAACCTCATTGTAACATAACAGGGCATCATTCTGCGGAGACAAAGAATAAGGAAAGTTCACTAAATAGATAATTGACATAGGAATACCTTGCACCAATCCAAATTGACGAGCACAGTAATGAGGGTTGTATGCCTCGAATCCAATAGAAGATCTTCCCCCAAAAGTGAATTCCAGTGGAAGATCGGTGGGAACAAGGATGCTTGCCCAAAATATTGAGATATCATGTTGTATAGTCGATGGATCACACACAAAGTTTACACCAAACCTATGAAAAGTGAAGTCATTCAGGGTAAGCAAAATACCCAGAAAGTATTCCAAGACCGGAAGCTCTCCAATTAACTGGAGGAAAACGCTACAAAACTTCCAAGGTCTAAAAACAGTCTCTATGGGTTGCTTATGTGCATCATACCAGTCGACGGGTGTAGAACCGTAAGACGTAAATAGATGAGGAAAATATGATCGAACCCAACCATGCAATATCCACAGCGGACCAATGAAAGGGTCAGGATGCGCACTAAACAATGAAGATTGTGCATCAGTCAGGCCTCTGTACAAAGCAGACAAGGCCATTCGACCTAACCCCACATCAACACTCTGAGTAAGGGCGTATGCAATGTCCATAAACCCACATGATATGGAGGCGGTGCAAAAGATATATCGACAGAGCCAACAAAGAAGAAATGCAACATGTTTTGAGGCATTATAGGTCCATTTGGCTTGCTAAATTCCTTGATGAAGTCAGAAAATGAGAGGTCAACGAAAGAAATACCACAAAAGTCTGGACCTGACCACGACTTTTGATTATAAAATTCCACAAAAGGTAATAGGCCAGTCAGTGACCACATATCGAGCAAAGTAATGGTTACTGGACCAGGGGGCAAGAAGAAGCAGTTAGTCGATGGTGACCAGAGACAGCAAAGAGCTCCAATAAGCCTATATTCCACCGGATCAATGGAAAGACAACTTAGTGATAAGGCCTCTTCTATCCTTGCCGCTTTCCAAATGTTGGATATTTCTGGTTTCATCCTTTGGTACCACCGAGAGAATTATTCATCATAGTACGGATACGAGTTGAAGCGAGAATTTCGTGATACCCAAGCAAAGATGCTAAGCCGAGATTGACTAATGGGAAGAACCTCCTTGTAATGACGCGGAAAATACTCGGTAAAGATGGATGGTGGGGGTGTTGATTTGAGATACGAACCTAGGATCACGTGACGAGCTTTTGCATCGTAATCCATAAAGAATAAGGAAAGGCGCCCTTGTCGTTCAATGTTCCGAAGTTTCTCAAAACAATTCAGTCGAACGAGAGCTTGAGCATTGGTTGGGGAAAAAAAAAGTTAGCCATTATAATGGGCCAAGTGATGAAACTTGGCAACGGCTATTAGGTATTTATACTAATCCATTTGACCGATGAGTTAGGCCCACTAACTGGTAATGTGCACATAAACAAAGGCACAAGGCTCGGGATTCATTATCAAAATCGGTTATGAATGATCGTGGCACCGTAGGACACTCAATGAAAATAAGGATATTTTATTAAGGAGAAGAAGGTTTATCCGACAGAAAGTCGCGAATTCCTCATTGAAGCAAAAACAATTAAGATTATAGTCTATTCATCTTTGAAGTACATGCACCTTTATTTTGATGGTGTTCTATCGCGGAGTTCACTACTCGTATGTGCTCTTGTTGCTTCAAATTTTTCAAGACACCGACATGATGACGCAGTTCTTGCTCAATTTTCGCCTGTTGACGAAGTTTCATCTCCCACCGTCGACGAGTTCCTTCAAGGATTTCAGTAAGACGTCTTTCCTTCTCGACAATGATACGTACTTCGTCTGTAATAGCCCGAAGGGACTCACAATGAGTGCTTACTATCTCACGAGCCTCCTTCACAATATCAGCTGGTTCTTCATGTATTTCCGTGGGAATGGACGCCTCTTGTACGTGGCCTAGAGTTGTTGATACTTATCGAACATAGACTGAAACTCTTAGGAGAAAATCTTGAGTTGTTCCCTAAGTGCCGAAGGAAGAATAGACATAACTTCGGCATTGTCATTCTCAAGATGCTCAATGAGGAGTTTGAATTGCTCTAAGGCTGTGGCATCATACGACATCCTCGCAAATCCTCCTATAGAGAAGTCTAAAAAGCGCGTCAACACCATCTTCTTCTTGATAATGGCCAGTTTTGATTGACCAGAATGAGGCGACAAGTCATATGGATTAAATGCTAAAATAAATTTAGCTTCGCTTATAGCGTGCATTGCCTTGCCCGTATAAGCGGTGGTTGACAGATGATAAGGAGTTGGTGAGACAGACATCGATGATAAAGCCTCAGCAGAGTTAGTTGTGAAAGCCGAAGTTATGAGCACTGGATTAGACGTCGACGGAGAGATTGTGGAAGGATCGACCACAGTAGCTGGAATAGTGGTCCGTTGAACCATAATATTTGTCGACGGACTTGTCAACGAACCACATGCTACAAAACCAGAATGATATCTCAGTATCAGGATCAAAATTGAAGACAACGTAATGTTTGAAAGGCATGTACTTGTCTCAAGCATAGTTGTCTCACGTTCAACCACATTAAGAGCAACAGTGGTCCCTACATGGAACTAAGGACCGGAGCAGTTCTGATGAATGAAGAAGTGGGAACAATTGTTGGTATAACTTGAAAGAGAAGAAGAATATAAATAAATTCAGTAAACAAAACAAGCAGAATACAACATATGATAACAAAAGTTTACCAGAGGTCACAGTAGTGGATGAAACAGGCTGAGTAAAGAGCTGTACTCGGGATGCCATTGAATTGATAACAATGGTGCTGTAAGATATTAAAGTAGTTGCGGCCGGTATGGTGCTAGAAATACCAGTTGATGGAATTGAGATGTTGATAATCGCTCGACAGAAGAAAGACCAGTAGATACCAAGATGGTAATAGGATTCTGAATTACAGGAACAAAGATGCTATCCCTTGAACCTTTATCCAAAGAAGCAACAGTTTTTGAAGAAACCACATCGCATGCAACTGACTCAGTAGATGGTTCGGCAGATAAAGTGCTGGACTTCTTTCTCAGAGAGGAAGGAGAAGTTCTTTTCCTTTTCCTTCTCAATAATGATGCCATTTCTTCCAATGTTTCCTCTTCGTTTATCCCAAAGACAATCCAAAGGGGAGAAAGACCTTATAAGTAACAAGCTAATATAAGGGAGGATAAAGTAAGCTGACATAGGGGAAGAAAGATAGAGATTTACCATCAGTAGGATTTTTTGCAGCATCAACACCCTCCGCATTAGAATCTTCTTCTGTTTCTGAGTTAAGAAATGGAAGGTTAGAAGATGCACCAAATTAAAACTAAATAGGAACATAGAGTGATGGTATCTATACCTTGAGTAATCGGTTTCTTAGAACCACTCCGCTTCACATGACCAATCGCGGACCGGAGGGCCTCTTCATATGAACTTTCAAATGCAAAGGAATACCACCAAGTCTGCCATTCAGCAAAATGTCCTGGGCGGGCTTTGAAACCATTGGGGAGGTCTGCACTATAATGAGTACGCATTGTGTTGGCAATTTTAATACAACAGAGAAGTGGGCTTCGATTCTTGAGAGAATATTCTTTCTTTTTGATTCATTCCGAAAAGCCCATTGAGTAATGAATTGGAATAGGAATTGCTTGCCAGAGTCCAAATTGCCTAGCACAATATTGCGGAGAATATACCTCAAACTTAGGATAGAATCAACCCTTCAATAAAGTCCATATGGGAAGATCTACTGCGGATAAAGCACAAGCCCAGAAAAGCCTATAGAGGTTGAATCGAGCTGGATCGAACAAATAATCAAACTCTCCATGACCATATTTAAAGAAAATGACTTGGTCATGATTCAGTTCAAGAAAAGCCCGAAGATAAAAGATAAAAGAAGGCACTGGAGAAGGAATATGTCGAGGAGAACAGCTTAACAATCGAGAGCCCAGAGGTAGAGGTACATGTTTTCTATATCCTTGCAGAGACAGATGGGGAAGATGACGGATGCTTTTACTAAAAAGGGAAGGGAAATATAAAGCTGTCCATATTTGAAGTATCCAAAAAGCGCTTGAAATGGTTCCAGAATCCCCGAACTTCATTGCTCAAGAGGCATGAGTAAAGCCTCTATATAAAACTACAAGAACAAGAGGGGCTAATGCAAGGCATTGTCCCGTGACTAGGGCTGTGGCAATTTGCAGATAATCCTTGCAAACTTTAAGGGCAAGATTAAAAAAAACACATATTTTGATAGCCAAAAGAGCAAGAAAAAGAGACGCTCATATTGGCTAACAAGACCCAAAGCTCGATAGAATCGAGACAAGAAATTGCTATATGCCAGAGCATCTTCAGAGATAAAAGGAGTGGGCAGTACAGGCAAATCCTTGATGGCGTGACCAATCAATTCAAAACCCGCTATGGCAAATACGTCGAGCATAGTGATGGACATATGGCCCCAAGGAAAAAAGAAACAGTTACTAGAAGAGGACCAGAAAGTGATGGCGGAACCCAATAACCCATATTTTAGGTCGTAAGATGATATACTGACCTCGAGAGCAATGTCGATTCTAGCAGCTGTCCATAAAAGTCGAGTTTCTTGGTCGGCTTTCAACCAAATAAACCATTTGTGAAAATCCTCTTCGTAAGAAGGGAAACTTCGAAATTGAGAAGACCTAATGGACCACACATCCGTAATTGAAGAATGTTGCAGGGCCAAAGTTTCACTGTGCTTATACAGGAAGTGAAATTGGAGATTCACAGGTATATTGAGATGGTCCATGAAACTAGGACCCAGAGAGAAACAGTTGCATTCATCCTCGACAGTTTTCAATAAACGAAAGAAGTAATTACCAGCGCGCGGATCATCTTTAAACTTATCAAAAGCTACGATGTAATTACTGACTGAATATTCAGACTTTTTGGATGCCATAAGAAACAATGGATCAAGATTGGAAAAGGGTTCAAGAAAGGATTTTTAGGGTTTGAGAAGAAGACGCGACGGTGAAACAAGGCTTTTACAAGAATGAAGGATGAAGAAGACGATTCGAAAAGTCACAGCTGTTCGAGAAAAATACGAAGTGATGTATTCAAAGGGTAATGGATGAAGAATTCGTAGGGACTACTTGAAAGGACATCAAAGGACAGAAAAACATGATCATCGCCTAGGAATTCGTACACAGACAAGGTATATCTTTAAAAGAAATAAATTCAAATTTATTCCTTTTAAAAGGGGCTATATGTTGACACCCAAAATTATCCCTGGAGAGAGCGGGCCGTTTACAAGTTACAAAAGATAATAAAGTACGGCCCACATGGGAAAAGTCCAAAAAGGACGCAAGTCAGGCCCAGAGGCATTAAAAAGACCTAAGGTAATTATCGACAGGACACATCATAAAGGTGTCGACAAGTTCAAAATCACGAGCCTTGCATGTGATGTCGACGTATCCAAGATCATGAGCCTTGCACGTGACATCGACAGATCCAAGATCACGAGCTTTGCACATGACGTCGACGAATCCAGGATCACGAGCTTTACACGGAATCATGGTAATACGTGGCAAAGAATTTGTTTACATGTGTCAAAAGGAAAAGATATGACCGTGGGCGTGAAGATCAAGGAAGAAATAAAGAGACACGTAGAAGAAAATTAGTTATTATGTGATGCCCAAAAAGCGTAGGCAATGTCGACAAGTCAGGAAAACGGCTAAAAGTGCGAAACGTAAGAAAGTGGAAAACGACTATCAAGGAGAAATGTTCGGTTAACAGTTATCAAGCTACTCTATAAATATTCAAGGATTTCCAACGAAGAAGGGACTTCTTCGAAAAACACAACACAACGCATCTTTTATTTAACCTTTATCCTTAACGCATTAGGAGTAGTTTTAATCATAGCTTTCAGATTCTTTGTTGTAGATTCAATTCCGACGAGGGTCTTTATCAGGTTCAGCATTGTTGAATAAATTCCAATGTTGTGCCACCAGTTCAATATCGTTGATTAAATTCCGGCATTGTGCTTAGAGTATAGCTGTTGATTAGATTCCAGCCATATTCTCTTAAGTTGCGTCATTGATTAAATTCTAGCGTACTTTGAGGTTGTGTCGTTGATTAGATTATGATATAGCTTAATTCCAACATTTGCAAGTTGTCATTTCATTGTTAGTATTGTCAAGTTTGGCATCGTATCGAGTCAGGGTGTGAGATTTAAATTGGGATTAATAAACGCATTTGACATTCTCTGTCCAAGCTTGACTCAGGACCCTGGTCTCCATTTATAAAATCCGAAACGCAGCGTTCGGTGAAAGATTTTCGACGAAGTAAAAACCGGCGAAACAAAGACTCATTATTGTATTGATAGAGTCTAGTTAATTTTTTTTTTTGCTAGAACAAAGTCTAGTTAAGTTAGCGATTAATACTTTAGGTATTGTTCTATAGAGTTATGAATGAGATGATAAATTATAAAACAAATGAAAGCAATTTTTAAAAAGGACAGGGAAAAACCTAAGTCTTAGGAGTTTATTTATTCCTGCTTCATTGTATTGCGCTATAAATCAACCAGTATGTTCAACAGTTTGTCCATCTTCGTCAGTAGAAATTGTAAAATCAAGGATTTTAGAGCCTCTTGGAAAACGCTAATTATTAACCCATTCAGGAAGTCTCCCATACATAGGTTTTATGACACCTCTGTCTTGGCCTAAGCGTTGTTGAGCTGCTTTTTCATATTGTTCTGGAGTCATTTGTGGATTCGGTTGGCCATCATGCCCCCTTGGCGGTGGTCTCGCCGAATTATATATTGATGTTAATTGGCAAATTAGGCCTACCAGAAATATGTGCATTAGGTGGTGCTAATGCAACTGCCGGTCCTATATTTTCCACGTTTGGCACTTGACCAATCTGTCGATTAGCTTGGTTTGCCGAATTGTTATTCCCAATTTGGTTACTTGACCAACATTGTTTTGGGCTTGTTTTTCCCAATTCACGCCTATGCATATTTTTTATAGGAGATTGACTACCCTGACCTACATTATTGACATTATTAAACTGAGGGAGATAGATTTAGAACATACCCTGGTACCACTTGATTTGCTTGTAGTGGTTAACTAGACAATCTTGATATCAACAAGGAATAATTCACAATGTTGATTACCATTGATTTGATCTCGTTTGACATATAACTTGCAATATAAATAGCCATGTCATTTTGCTATTTCTCAAGCAACCTCCTCATGGCCGACATTATTTTGGGATTTGGTACATTCCTTAACTATTGTTCCCTGGAAGATCAACTTCCTCGCGTCAGTTTCCTTCCGCCACTCTTCTAGCGGCTGAAGAGTAAGAGTGTGCAGAAACATTATCATCAGTTTGTGATACTGAGTTATTGTTGCCAGCAGCATTATTGATCTCTTGTTGGTTCCTAGTTCTTGTCATTGCAATCTCCTCAAACTCACCAAAAAGTCCTACTAGGCGTGTCAAAAAGATGTTTCACCAGAAAGCAAAATACCTTTTAATTGAGAATCGATCAAATCAATGGAGGTTTGAAGGGTCGTTTGTTGATTCTTAGACAGGAAAGTAAATGGCAAGAAATTTAGATGTACGAATACTGGGACAATCGCTGGCAATGTAAACGATACCACAAGATTGTAAATGTACTAGAAATGAAAATGAAGAACAATAATATGCTTTCTTTTAGAGACTGGTTGAACTTTTACAATGAGCACAATGTGGGTTTATATAGTTCACTATCAATGGTTACTTACAAACAATTATTGAGTTGCACATGTAGCACATGAGTCCCGTTATCTGGCAACACTTATCTAAAACAAGTTGGAAATCCTGAAATTACCGGGCCCACTAACTAGTCATTACATTTTGTGTCAACTTCATTTGGATTATAGTCAATCATGTTGGCATTCCTCACTCGTCGATTTTTCTGCTTCAATACTTAGCCATAACTTAATGATTACTATCGATAACCTCAACAACCAACAATAGAGCTCTTGTCGACCAAATCTACTCACCGACTCCAACTCAACAGTTGCTTATTGTTTTGTGTTAACAACATATCACTTAACATATGTTTAAGACGATATGCCTTCGGTAAGACGAGATTTTTCTTATGGCCAGTAACATATGAGATTTTACTTTTGTCTATCAAAGAGGAGAAATAGATAATAATTTGTCTTTTACTAATTGATGAGAAAATTATCTATTTGTGGGTGAGGGGAGGGGATTGGGTTGGGGAGATTTAGAAGAAAAGAAAGCCGAGAAGGAGAAAGTAGTTCTCTGGACTTCTCTGTCTATCGATTGGGTCCTCAGTTATGTTCTTTTTTTGCTCACGTTGATCCTTGAAAGTACAATATGTATAGATATGCTATCGTCGTCTGCAATGTTAGTATTAATTGGACCACAAGTGATGTGACGTGAGATAAAAACTTAAATGACAATCGCATTGGGGGAGGATGCCACTACCTAGCCTCTTGTGATGATCGACGTCGTTTGCATCTCTCACTAAGCATGATGGGAAGGACGCAACTCTTATTACAGATATTTAGAAAATTTCCTTTGATAACAACCCTCACCAGCACACTCGTTGTGAGGGTTGTGATCCTCTCTCAAATGTTGAGAAGGTCTGCGACGTGGTTTTACCCTCACACAGCAAAGCATTGGGGCTGGCGATTCTCATCTCTGGCTTTCTTGCTCCTGATGATGCAATATACAATGATCCTTGGCTGAGCCTGACATGTGCCCGACCACCTTCACTTGATGTTGGGTGGTGCTTAGTAAGGATGGGCACAGGGAGCGAGGGAAGCCGCCTCGAACGAGGCAAAATTGACCTGCAAAAGGGGCATTTTTGCGGGGTACACGACAGGGTAAGAGGTGCGGCGAGGCAAGTATCAGCCTTCCTGTTCCACCCCACCCTGCGAATCTGCCCGGAATGAATAGTTTTTAGAAATATATATTTTTATGTATGTATTTTAGATAAAAATCAATAAAAATTATAAGAAAACTTAAAGAACAACCTTTTCTCCTTACATGAATTGCTCTTGTTGGAGATACAAGCTTGAACGTGCTCTAGGTAAGTGACGAGGGTCAATTGTTTTCCATATATTCTATTTTCATATTGTCCTACATTGACTATTTTGTGATGATTGGAGCTTACTTGGCTCCATAAAATCAAACTTTTGGGTAAAATGTAAGTTCCAATAATCAAATGAAGTACAAAAGCTTAGGGTATCCCCAGCATTACAAATAGAGTTAATAATGCGGCAAAATGGAGATAAGAAACCTCTACATAGTAGTTAATAGAACATTTCCTAAAATTTCAGTAGAGTGAAACTCTACCTCTTATGGTTTTATGCGCCTTAGCCAAATAATGTGGATATAAGTTGACTTGTTTTGAAGATGTCTGTGGTTGTGCTCTATCCAAATGCAATATATAATCTCTAAGTTCATTTTTTAACGCACTCATGAGACCTTTCATTAATCATTGCTATTGTTGTTATACGGCTTGTACCAAATATTTCTCATATAATGTAATGCATCGCACCGCAAAGGGAAAAACTACCCCGACCCGCATGGGGCAGAAGGCAGTGACAAGGCAAGTTTTCATAGTGAGATCGGGGGACAGAGGGGACGGGAATCGCGTCCCCACCCCCGCCCCCTACCAATCCCTAGTGCTTGGCCGCCCCCACAATATTTCTTACTCTTTCTCCCTTTCTCTTCAAGGGTTTTTATTTAAAAATTTTTGTTCACTTTTATTTCATTCATCGCATATGGTCCGTTGAGTGATTGTCATAATTAGCATTTTCTATTTCTATTTCGACTTCAAGGACCAACATGAATGAAAACAAAATCACAATCCAAGAAAATTGAAAAATGTTTAAGAGGTACATTAAATTTTAATAAAAGTTCAAGTACCGTTTGTGACTTTTGTCTTTGTATAGAAACAAACACTTCAAAAAAACAGATTTTTTCGGACGAAATTTCCAACGAAAAATTTGGAAAAATTCGTTGGAAAACGAATTTCCAACGAAAAAAAATTCGTTGGTAATAGGTCGTTGGAAATTTTTCCAACGAAAAATTTCAATTTTCGTTGGAAATTTGTGACGAATTTTATTTCGTTGGAAAATTCATTGGAAAACTCGTGGCTAAATTCGTTGAAAAAATTACAAAAAAAATTTTTTGGTCGAAAAATCGTGGAAATTTTTTTTCCAACGAAAAATTTTTCGTTGGAAAAATTACAAATTTTTTTTTTGCTCGAAAAATCGTGGAAATTTTTTTTCCAACGAAATTTTTTTTTTGAATTTTTTTTTTGAATTTTTTTTTTTGAAAATTTTATTTCGAAAAATCGCCCTCGCCGCCGGCGAGGCCCAGCCTCGTCCCGGGCGTGCTCCTCATCGACCTGCACCACCCTAGACCCCGCGACCCCCTTGCAATACAGCAGCCTCGTGTCGAAATTCACGTCGAACCCCCGGCCCAGCGCCTGCACCGCGTTCGCTCATCCCCCGGTAAACCCACCCCTACCCCTCTCCCCGATTCCGCCCCCAATCAGAAACCCTAGGAGACCCTCCTCGAGCCCCCCACCCTTCCTCCACAGCAACGAGGGGCTCGCGCGCTAGGCGGAGTCCAGCTGGAGCTCGCGAGACGGGCTTGCATCGCGACGAGCTCCTCCAGATCTCGAACGGCAGCCCATCGATGGAAGAAGATGAGCCGCGAACCTGCCTGCGATCTCTCTCTCTAGAATGCGGGAGCTTTGTCTCTCATCCATGGCCGGCGAGACCCAGCCGGAGCCGGAGCCGGAGGAGGAGGAGGGGCGGCGAGGGAGGAGGCGGAGGGGGAGGCGGAGGGAGAAGGTAAGACGTACAGTAGTGTGCACTCTGTGTGTGTGTGTGTGTGTGTGTGTGTGTGAGAGAGAGAGAGAGAGAGAGAGAGAGAGAGAGAGAGAGAGAGAGAGAGAGAGAGAGAGAGAGAGAATGTGGAAATTGAGAGAATGGGCGCGAAAATGTTGAATAAGAAAGAAGTAGGGTTTTCGTTGCAAAATTCGTGGGAAATTTCCCACGAATTTTGCAACGAAAATTGTACACATTAAAATAATTGCTCAGAAAATTGAAATTTGTTGGAAAATTCGTTGGAAATTTCCAACGAATTTTCCAACGAATATAAAAAAATCCGAAAACTACCGGTTTTTTTGAATTCGTTGGAAATTTCGTTGGAAATTTCCAACGAAAAAAATTCGTTGGAAATTTCCAACGAATTTTCCAACGAAAATTGTACACACTAAAATAATTGCCCGGAAAATTAAAATTCGTTGGAAAATTCGTTGGAAATTTCCAACGAATTTTCCAACGAATATAAAAAAATCCGAAAACTACCGTTTTTTTTTAATTCGTTGGAAATCTCGTTGGAAATTTCCAACGAAAAAAATTTCGTTGGAAATTTCCAACGAATTTTCCAACGAAAATTTTACACACTAAAATAATTGCCGAGAAATTGAAATTCGTTGGAAAATTCGTTGGAAATTTCCAACGAATTTTCCAACGAAAATTGTACACACTAAATAATGGCCCGGAAAATTGAAATTCGTTGGAAAATTCGTTGGAAATTTCCAACGAATTTTCCAACGAATATAAAAAAATCCGAAAACTACCGGTTTTTTTTGAATTCGTTGGAAATCTCGTTGGAAATTTCCAACGAAAAAAATTCGTTGGAAATTTCCAACGAATTTTTCAACGAAAATTGTACACACTAAATAATGGCCCGGAAAATTGAAATTTGTTGGAAAATTCGTTGGAAATTTCAAACGAATTTTCCAACGAATATAAAAAATGCCGAATAAAATCAATTTTTTTAAATCGTTGGAAAATTTGTTGGAAAACTCCAACGAAAAAAATTCGTTGGAAATTTCCAACGAATTTGCCAACGAAAATTCTACACTATGAAAAAATTGCCGGAAAATTGAAATTTCGTTGGAAATTTCCAACGAATTTTCCAACGAATATAAAAAATGCCGAATAAAATCAATTTTTTTAAATCGTTGCAAAATTCGTTGGAAATTTCCAACGAAAAAAAATTAGTTGGAAATTTCCAACGAATTTTCCAACGAAAATTGTACACTATGAAAAAATTGCCGGAAAATTGAAATTTCGTTGGAAATTTCGTTGGAAATTTCCAACGAATTTTCCAACGAATATAAAATATGCCGAATAAAATCAATTTTTTTAAATCGTTGAAAAATTCGTTGGAAATTTCCAACGAAAAAAAATTCGTTGGAAATTTCCAACGAATTTTGCGATGAAAATTTTTTCGTTGGAAATTTCCAACGAATTTTGCGATGAATATTTTTCGTTGGAAATTTCCAACGAATTTTGCGACGAAAAATTTTTCGTTAGAAATTTCCAACGAATTTTTCGATTCGTTGGAAAATTTGTCGCAAATTTGCGACGAAAATTTTTCGTTGGAAAATTTTCGTGGCAAAAATCCGTTTTTTTTGTAGTGAAATAGAGAGAAAGTGGAGAAAAAATTGAAAATGCAATAAAAGTTGACAATGCTATTTTTGCAATGACAAAATTTTCATAATGATGGTTCAAAAGGCAATTTGATTTTTTTCTTAAATCAACTTTCTCTCCGCTTATGCGTGTACTTTAATCTTCTTTCAAATTAATTAATTTCTGAATCAATACAAATCCTGGCGTTTTCTTCTTTCCTTTGTATGCATGTTTGCAAAGCCAAAAGTTAAGTTGATATTTCTAAGGGTTAATATCATGAAAAATCCAAAACTGATATACCCGTGACAAATTTACTTCAAACTAATTTTTTGAAAATTAAAAACCTCAAATTGGTATATTTATAATAAATTTACCCTCCGTTAATTTTTATTAAATTTTACTGTCAAATTATTGAGTTAGATGACATGTAATAATTAATGGGTATACCAGTTTGGAGTTTTATCTTGTGTTTGTCACAAATGTACTAGTTTGTCGTTCTTCGTGATATTAATCAAATTTAATATAAAATAATGAAGGGTAAATTTGTCACAAGTGTACTAGTTTAGATTTTTTTATGAGGTAAATTTGTAATAGGTGTATCGGGATAAATTTTTGACGTTAAAAAATTAGTTTGGGATAAATTTGTTACAAGTGTAACAGTTCGGAGTTTTTTGTGGTATTAACTCTATTTTTAATTACGACATTGCCTCCACCATTTGAAATTGGAAAAAGAAAAATTCAATCTCGAAAGTTTATAAGGACTAATATACAATTCTATAGATCAATATCTCTATATTGAAAGAGGCTTTAAGTGTCTCCCATCGAAAATAGTCAAAACATATCGGTCGCTAAATATATATAGATATATATATATATATATATGAAAATATTAAATAAAATATTTAGTCCAAATTCATAGGCTTCCACTTCTTTTGCCTTCCCTCTATTTCCTTTCTCTTCCCTCTTTCATATAAAATGCCAAAAATCCTGTTTGCTAATGGCGCCCAGCGAGACAAGTTCAAATTTGTCAAAGGCCGGACTTGATTGCTGGCAAGAAAACATCAGCAACAGAGCTTCTTCACCAACCAAGGCAAGATCATTTTAGAGATGAACAAAAGGACCTTTATCGAGATATGGGGGTGAGTTGTCACCCCATAACAAAAGCTTAATCATGAAACATGGGAAAGCGCGAGGGATTTGATTTTGGTTAAAAGGAGCATCTCTTTTTTGGGGGCAAAAGCATCTTTACTCTAATAACATATTATTTCAAGTACGCACAGGCATGAGTGGCGTTCCAACATGGTGAGTTTAAGTCTGGACGCATCTATAATGACCTTATTGCGAAACTGCTGGTGAACTCTTTGGTTTATATGAACCAAGAAATGATGGACCAAGTGGTTGTTAATAGTAATACAGAGCACCCGAATTTTCGAATCGACTAATCCCATTAGAACATGCAAATTTGTCCCTCCATGTGCATTGTGCCAAGGTTGAACTCACAGGGTACTAGGCCTTGCACAATGGCACGCGAAATAGAGACAACATGACTTGAGAAAGTGACTTGTTTGATTCATGGTTTTGAAACAATGGATTCAAATAGTACCAATAGCAATAATCACTAAGGAATCGGATGTTGATTAATAATAAAATCTTGTAATAAAAATGTAACCATTGTAATTTACCTTTAGCGTAAGCAAAATAAAGATAGTCATTACATGTATCTACCATATCAAGTTTTCTTGATCTAATTTAAAGTTACCATTTAGATTCGTTCATTCCCATTCACCTCTTTTCATCCTCATGTCCCCCTATGTTAGTAAAAACTAATATTAAAATAAAACTTTTTATTCTGACTTTTTATCCCCATTACTCTTCATTCCAAGTGACTAAACGTTAATTAGAAAGGAAGGAGGAGTTTCCTACTTCTAGACATCGACATTTTTGAATTGGTTTCCGGTGTATCAGACTGTACATAATTCACTACTCTTGCCTTCGATTGACTCGGCACTGCTCTTGCCACCTGGCATTCGAGCTTACTGGAATCGCTTGGTCTTCCTCTTATGCCCTCTCTTATGTTGTTTCTATATGACCTCTACCTACGCTGCCCTTCTGCAGGGCTGCGTACCTGAGGAGCAAACCCCATCTTCACTTTGTTTTGTACACATCAATCTGTGCGCATCTATACTTGTTTAGGAAAAATTACTAAAAAGTCATAAACCTATTGCAATTGTGCTAATTCAGTTCTAAACTTTTTTTTGCTAATCAAGTCCTAAACATTTTATAATTGTATCAATTCAGTCTATACGGTCAATTTTGACCAACCAGCGATGACATGGACACTAACTATCCTATGTGGCGCCACCGGTGTTGATGTGGATAATTTTAAATATTTTCTCAAAATTTTTGTTTTTATTTTCCTTTTCCTTTTTTTTCTATTCTTTCTCTTTCCTTTTTTTTCTTCTTCCCTTCCATCTTCCTCTAGTAGGCGAGGTCGGCCAAAGGCGAGGTTGACCTCACCGTTGATGGGCGAGGTTGGCCTCGCTGTTCTAGATCTAGCAAGGTCGGTCTTGCCCATCCTTGTTGTTGCTAGGTGAAACTTGCCCTCGCTGTCGATGGGTGAGGTTGAGCCATGCCTAGAAACGGCGAGGTTGGCCTCATCTTTGGCTGGTCATCGTCCGGCGACCGGCTGGATGCAGAAGGAATTGAAGAAGAAAAAAAAAAGAAAAAAAATTCAAAAAAAATATTAAAATATTATTTTAAATTGTCCACATCAGCGCTGTTGGCGCCATGTACGATGGTTGGCATCTATGCCATTGCTGGCCGGTCAAAATTGGTCAAATGATTGAATTGGAACAATTGCAGAAAGGTTTATGACTCAATTAGCAAAAAAATAGATTTATGACTAAATTGACACAATTGCAAAATAGTTTATGACTTTTTGGTAATTCTCCCTACTTGTTTAATTTTGTAAATTTCTATAATTCTTAACTCGATCTAGAAAGTGACGCTGAGTTTTGCCTGTGTACATTAATGAAAGCAAAGGAACACCGGCCAATTACAATGAGCACGCGCTAATGGTAGCACATACGGACCGGGACGGCCCCGGGGTAAACAGGCCTAGCAGAGTCTCGTCCTCCCCTTTTAAAGCCCAATAATCAGATGAGCACACGTCATGTGATATTGCCAAATAGTATGCTGTTGCTGTTGGTGCTATTTTGTGAGGTATTTTGTGAGTGGGAAAACGATCCTACGTGCCAAAGAAAGAAGGAACATAAAAAGAATTTTCAATGCGATTGTGAGCAGTATAACAGATATTTGATTTAGAGTATGGGCTCTTAAATGGACCTATGGATATTGGTGGGCTTTATCAATATCAATCTTGACTATAAAAGAAAGGTTAGAAAACCTATCATTAACTTATCCCAGGTAACGTCTTTATGAGGGATTAAATGATTTAATTAAGCAATTATATGATAGGAAGGTACTAATTAGACTTGATCATGACCGGCCAGCCAAGGCTTGACCCAACCCACAAGTGCCTGAAGGCACTTTTCGGTGAGCCTGGACAAGGGCTTACAGTTATGAGGATCAGCTCAGCCCCATTAACCCGACCCAAGCCCAGTCTGCCCAGTCCGCCCAGTCTGCTCAGCCTATGTATATTTTCCTTGATGGGTAAGCCGAGATGATTTTCTAGCTACGATCAGAGGCCCAACTCGGCTTAGCTGACCTGCCTATGAATTACATATAGTATTAATTAATAAACGTCAGACTTGGAAAAGAAAGGCAAGCTGACCATGATCATTGTGTCCAAAACAACGCATGTGTTGATATTGTGGTTCAATTTCTTGCCGGATTAAAGTTTCCATCAGAGCTCAAAGATTAACGTAAGTTATAGTAGTGTTTGGACAAGTTGAAAGTCCATTGGAACATAGGACTGGGGGCTTGGAGCAAAGGGCCAGAGGCTTGGCTAGTTGACCAATTGTCGTGGCCTCCCTCACGGTAAATTACTAAGGGGAAAGCTAATGGATCAATAAGCAGGCAGGACTAGGTTACTCATCTAAGAAATGGTGTTGCTCTTTCAAACTCATACCAATCGCAGCTTGGAATTTCAATTAAACCAATTTTAAATAAGCAATTATTTAGGAGCCGCCACTAATTGATTATGGGTCAATTAGACACTCAAGTAAAATGTATGAGTACTTTTTTCTTACGAATGCGGGTGCTTGATTATGCTAGATTAATCTAACGCCCTTTCAATACTTCTTCCCTTTAATCTTTGTAAATTTTAATTCTAAACTACTAACATATGATGGGTGATCATGCTGGTGTGCAAGCAAAAATGTAACATCCATATTTAAACAAATAAATTAATTGCAAAAATACAAAGAATCTAGATGCCCTAACCAAGCAAAAGCAAACCTTCGCTACATCCACCATTATGAAATTTCTGCAAATTAAGACTTAGGAAGCAAACAAGCAATGATATGATGCATGAATTAGGATTTTTCTTTTTGGAAGCCATCGTTCCTCCATTTAAGCACCCTATAGGACGTGGCCAACGAGCATTAATTATTGAGGACAATTACAGAAATAGCCTTTTATTGAAGATACTGTTGCCCTGACTAATTGATCCCGACTGATTGATCCTGATCTAGATGATGATCCTAATTGATTTTGATTAGTATATTAATAGGGAAACTAGAATATTGTGCATTAGGAAATTGATTTTTCTTTGTTCTATATATCTTCTTTTTCTTTAATTAGTTTGATTGTATGAACTATAAATAGGGTTGCGATTGTACAACATTGATATAAGAAAGCAATATACATTTTCTCAATTCTCAATCGCTTTCTATCACCCAATTCTCTGTCATTGTATCAGAGTCTCCCTTTCCTGACCTAGCTTCCACATGCTAATTTTTTTCCAGCCACAAAGTTTCTTCTTTCCCTTCATCCTTCTTCACATGAAACCCGTGGAGAATTTTTCGGTCATAACACATTCACAAAAAGGAGAAATCATGCTAAGAAACCAAACTTCGAAGTCAGGAACGTCTGAAGATTCAGAAGTTCTTTCCGGCAATCAAGGTTGGAAAACTTACCCTTGGACCTGCAACCAACTTTGGTGGACAAAAACCAGACTAATGAAGAAGGCTGAACACAGCCCAATGAAGAGCCACTTGGCCCAATTCAGCCCAACAGTGGGCCATTTCACCCAATCTAGGGCAATTTTTTTGAGGGACCATACGTTAAATGGATCCCCATACAAGTCCAATTGGCCTAGAATGCTATGGGCCATATGGAGAGAGTCCACACAGAAAATAGTTGACCAGCTATCGGGCCAGGAGGGGGCCCAACATTTGCCAATGAGCCTAACCTAGGATTTTGACCGGATTGGCCCTACTTGAACGAGAATGGGTTGGGTTCAAGAGTTTTCTCTTACCTGGGTTTTTTACTCGATTTTCTTCCCTTTGTAGGTGCCTCTGGCAGCTGGCCAAAGCCAAGAGATCCATTGTACACCGCCGTTGCCAACGGACCCGAGCTTTGCCTCATTTTGTAGTAACTCTCGGGTCTGGAGAACTACTCTATCTAGTCCCGAGGCTTCGGTGGGCACTCATTACAAAGAACAAAGAAGGGTTCATTGATGACACCATCCCAGTCTTGACCAACAAGCGGTTTGCACAACTGGAGGATGTGTAACCAGCTCGTCCGGATATGAATTGGCAATCATCTCACCCTGGAAGTCGCCGCTGGACTCCCCCTGACCGAAGATACCCAAAATTTTTGGAAAAAATACGAGAGATGTACAAGAAGCTCGATAAGGTTAAGATTTTCACAATAATCCAAGCCTTATTGGAGCTGAAGAAAGGAAATCTATCAACTTCCATGGTTTTTGTAGCCAAATCCTTGCCATGGAGCTGGTTTTTTCTCTTGGCCAAATCTACTAGCTTGCGGTGCAAAATTAGTTGCAGCGGCTAGCATAGTCAAAGTATCTCAAGGTTGGAGACCAAGTCATCCTCACAGCCAAGGCAACGCCGGACCAGTGCTTGCTCACAGCAAGGTCGAGCCATGGCGCCTCCAGGAGTTCAAGGGGTGGGGGTCGCAAACCCTAACTCTATAGGAAGAAGACGATAACTTTAGGCTATCTCAAATGGGCAGACAAGATTTAATCGGGCCATCAGATGGTTTAGGTAACGCGTGGTCGACAAACGGCCATGATCCGATCACGTGGTTGGATGGCTCATATTATCCTACGCGATCAGATAGTCAAGACGATAACTTTGTTCTTTTGTTCGTTGGAATAGAAAAAAAAACATAAATCTTTTTAGTAATGTCAGTTAGTTTTTTTGTTTCCCATAACAGAAAAGTGGTTAGAAAATAGATTTGGAACAAAAATAAGAAGTAAAAAATATCTACTTTTCTATTTTTGGAACAAAAAGAGAAACAATATCAACTCTCTATCTCTTTCACAAGATGTTCTCATACTAAACCCTAAACCCCAAATCCTAAACCCTAAACCTCAACCCTCAAACCCTAAATGCCAAAACCTTAAACCTCAACACCCAAACCTAAAAGCCATAACACTAAAATCAAAAACCCTAAAACCCCAAACCCTAAAGCCCAAATCCTTAAAACCCTAAACCTTATAAAGCTCAAATCCCAAACCCAAAACCTAAAACCCTAAACCCCAAAACTTCAAACCTGAAATCTTAAAATCGTAATTCCAAATCCTAAATCCTAAAATGCAAAATCGCAAATCCTAAACCATAAACCCCAAACCCTAAACCCTATACCTAAATCCCAAACCCCAATACCCTAAATCCAAATCCCTAAATCCCTAAAATCCTAAACCTAAAACCTGAAACTCTAAAACCTAAACACTAAATAAACTCTAAAGGCCACTACTGACAAAAAGAGGTAAATGGCTCGGGGTCAGTCTACTGCTAGTAGTGGGGCACTGGTCAAAAAGGTACTGGCCCTACCAAACTGAGGCAACTGCTCCGCGTCCGCTCTACGTGATGCGGAATCCCAAAACGCACTGGTACTGAAGGCATCTCAAGGCTGGGGGTCTGAAATGGTGGTTTAAAACAACGATGAGAATAATCTCAGTGAGTAATTCCTTAAACCTAAACTAGGTTAACGTGCACCTCCTGACGAGTACTAAATAATGCATAATTCAAGACATAATTGACTCAGGCCCTCGAGCCTAAATCTAATCTTACTTGACCCTGAAGGTTAGGCATTTAATAAATAATCGCAATCACGCCACAGAACTCAATCACGGCACAAAAACACGTATCACGACGTCATGATGCATGTCATATATATGCTCATGCCCGCACTCATGCTCATGCCTCATCAATGCATTATCGCACACTTGCATGCTAGCACTCTTGCCATTTATCCACTTTTCCTTCGACCCGCGTTAAACGCATCAGGTCCATCACTTTGAGATCGATCTCTGGCCCACGTAAAACACATCAGGCTCATGAGACATTACCCGCATAAAACGCATTAGGTTGATCATCTTCCGGTAAACCGGGCATCATCCCGCGTAACACGCCTCAGGACGGGTTCACTACCCCGCGTAAAACGCATCAGGGTTTACTGTGATCACATATTCACAAGCACCAATTTTTATCTGAACCCCGCGTAAGACGTATCAGGGCATTTTAAGTGATCACAATGCACATGTCATCCGGGCACATTCATATATGCACATGTCGTGCCAATACTTGAGATGCACACTCATGGCTATCACGTTCACCCTCGGGCATCCACACGTGCGAATCACGATATAACATGCTCAACTTGCACCGCACATATTCAAATCCATAAATCAACATGCCCAATTAGACAATCCATTCAAATCAACCATGGCATGAACTTGTCACGCAATTTATGCACAAAAGTTACACCATCGGGTCAACAAGAACTCGCGCAATCAAGGCCCGCCAAGCTATTCCAATCCTAGTCCCGCTAAACAAGTAACATGGCATCATAAAATCAATCACAACAAGGCTCATTTAGCTAGTCAATTGATTAATGCGATCATTCTCGGTAATTGCACAATTAATCCTCAATTTGATCGCGCCTTGCCCAACTAAAATCCAGTCGTGGGCAACCACTATAACGCAATTTCTAGGCCAGTAATTATCTTCAAAATGCTCCATTAAACTCCCAAAGACATCATTCAAATCAGCCATCACAGGACCAAATAAGGCGCACACTATAATCCACATTTTAAGCCCGAACTTACCCAAACCTAGGGCCATTCCGATCCAATCCATCCAACCATTGAATCGTGCCTCTCGGGCCACTAAACCTCCATCAATTTATCACACTAAGCCCGTTGAATAGTCACAAAACAGCCACCACTCGGTCTATCAATTTCATCCCCCAAGTCCACCATTTTGTCCAAATCCCAACACCTATGCTTCGCCACATCACAGCACTATACGAGCCACTAAACCTCGACCAAACAATCATCCTTGGTCACCAAAAACACCACAAAACCAGCCCCTAACAGCAGCCACCATTTAACCCCTAAATTACCCTAAATTAACCCCTAAACTTGTCTAGAAATGCACAAAAGCCTAACTAGGGCTTAGGGTCGAACTCACCGGGTGTCCTAAGCTTGAAACCGAGCTGAATAAGTGGCAATGGCGGCTGGACAACGGCGGGAAAACGGCGGCGATGGCGATCCTCCCGGCGTGCGTGCGATGGCGGCCTAGACGGGGGAAGCCGATCTTCACGCGGCTAGGGGAGAAGGGAGGAGGAAGAGGACAAACTGGTGAGGGTGGTAAGGCGTGGGGTGGCGGCTCTCGGCGGCGGCACTGGCGGCGGCTCCTCCGGCGAGGTGCTCCCCCACGGCCAAAACGAGAGAAAGAGAGGGGAAGGGGCTCACGGGTGGAGAAGAGAGGGGGAGAGTGATGCGTGGGAGGGGGACTCGCCGGACGCGGCGGCCGAGACTCGCCGGACGCGGCGACGAGCCGAGCTCGTTCGCTCGGGAGGGGAGGAAGCAGCGTCGGGCGGAGCTGCCGCGCAACGCGGTGGCACGACGACGGCACAAGGAGGACGGCAGCGTCGGCGGCTGCTTGGGCGGCGTCGAGCGGAGGTGGATGGGCGGTCGAATGGCAGCCGGCGAGCATGGGCAGAAACGAAGCAGAACCAGTCGGCTGGGGGAGGAAGAAGAAAGAGAAGAGAGAAGAGAGAGAAGAAGAAAGAAAGAAGAAAAAGAAGAAGAGAGAGGGAGAGTGGGGTGTGTCAGAGGGGGGGAGTGTGCGTACGTGATGGACGTTGCATGCAGGGGAAAAGAGAGAGAGAGAGAGAGAGAGAGAGAGAGAGAGAGAGAGAGAGAGAAGGAAGGAGGGATGGGACAGATGCACGGGGAAGAGAGAAGAGAAGACGTGCGGGCAGGGGGAGTCTCGGCGCGACAGAAGGAGAGGGAGTGAGAGAGAGAGAAAGAAAGAGAGAGGGAAAAAAATATAAACATTCAAATATTAATTGCGATCCGATGGCCCAAATTCAAAATCGAAAACGATCTACCGGTCCAAATTAAACCTCGAATATAATAAGGGACAAAGGCTAAATTAATTAAATCAAACTATAACGAGGGAGGTCTACTAGTCCAAATTCGCACCCGGTCCAAAATTTTACTTTCTCACTATTCCTGGTAATCTCGACGCTGGCCACATTAATATCGACACTGTCCAATTTATTTCATCCCGAAACTCCCGAAAATCGATTGCCAAGTTCGGGGTCTACATAACGGCCAAATTCGATCGAGTGCGATTCTAGCGAAATCTCTATTTAAAAAAAAATAATAACCGAGAGTGACCAGTTCCCGGACTAGATTTTACTATAAGCACACTGACAAATTATTATTATTATTTTTTTTGATAATCCAGGGAACCCCCGCACGGCCGACAGCCGGGGAGTAAACCCTGGGGGCGACACGTGCTAGCCACCACACACGTGCCACCGGTTAAGTCACCCTGCGGCGCTCGGGATTCGAACACTCAACCTTTTGCGAGAGGAAGAGTGCGCGCTCCAGCAGCGCCACCCAGGCGGGTGGTAGTAGGGTTCGGTGGATTCAGAGAGAGAGAGAGCGAGAGATGCAGACGGAGATGGGAAGAAGGAAGGAAGGGAGGAAGTGGATGGCACCACGCGTTTTATAAATCCAAAAAATGGGCCGAAATTCGAAATGTCACATCATTACCGCTGTCACAATTTTCACTTGCTTTTTGTATGGATAACTTGGCATAGAATCTTCCATTTCTTCTTCAATACGCCGAACGCATGCCCAATTTTTTATCATAGTGAGGAGTGGGCACGGTTGAACACTTCTTTATAGCTTGTAGGTGCCGGACCTTATTGAAACTTAGGTAAATGATATCAAATATCAAACTTCTTTGTATGGACCCAAGTAACCCGTGTAATTTGAATATCCAACATCTACTAAATAGTATTTACCTATACAAAAATATTGTAAATTTAATCAACATATACCACATGTATTTTTTAATGTATAAAAACCATATATTAATGAACCTTTTGGAGGATGAGGAAATTGTAAATCACATCTCCTAATGGATTCGTAGAAGATACAAGTATCATGAGTTGTTCCCTCCTAATTAGCCCAACCATAAGTAAATTCCATGTTGAAATTGCACACGGCCAGTACATTTTATGTCGATGTTCCTTTTCGACTGATAAAATGAAGTTGGTTACCGTAGGTACCACTACTACGATATGTGTACCATCTATAGCTCCAATGCAATCCTAAAACAAGAATGCAAATATTACTTGATTTTTTTAGTTGATCTTTTCTGTTGTATAATCATAATTTAGTTTAAAATGTGGATAAAATCTTTTAATTATTCCAACTTCATTGGACCTTCCCTAAATTGTCAATCGGATGGTTGGATCAAATCTGCTATCATTTCATATCCTTTATCCAAAACTAAGCTAAATAACCTACATATGATTTCCCCAGAGTGTTGAAAGCGCTCTTGTGCTAACCCGTTATCTATACCATGTCCTAAAATATAAGAAACATTCCTAACATTTCTACAACATCAATATTGTTGACCCTTGAAGACCGTATTGTGTCATTAAATCACGCATTAAATTATTAAATACAGTTCTATCCTTTCTAAACATTCGAAAACATCTTATCGGATTAGCATGTATGCCCATTTACTCTCTTAACCATACATTTCCTATATATGATGAGGTCATGTATGGTTCTTTGTGACGGTATATTGTTTGCTAAACAACTACCGTATGCGTAGCTGCACAAAGTTACAAACATTCCTCTTCCTCTTTTTCATGATTTTCCCTTTCAAGGAGATTATCAATAACTGGTTAACGTAACAAAATAGAATTAGAATAATAGATGTAACAAATTATCTAGATTATCCATCGACAAAACACTTAAAAACTCCACTCAATAAAGGGAACATCAATTAGAAATAGGTCTCACAATAGAACATAAACATGTCTCACCAACTAGTACAAATAAGTAGTGCAAATAGATCTCACATTACAATAACGAAGCATATGAAAGAGTTCAAATAAGTAGCTAACATCCTAGTGATGACTATGCTGTGCGAACTTATACTTGATCCACTTAACTTTTTCTCGAACGCCATCCATGTTCATGAAGATTCGCCTATTGTCTTTTCTGCAAAATGATCTAGTGTAAAAAAGTATAACTCTTTGTTGACACCTATTTTTAATTGTCTATTTAAATTACACAAAATTTAGGGGTTAATATCCTTAACTCCTGAATAAAAAAAAATTCTTATTTAATTGCATTGCATATAGACATTAGGTACATTTGCATAAATAGGGTATATTAGAGAATTTTTTTCTTTTTTTAAAATTATTATTAAATTTGAAAAAAAATAATAATTATTATTTAAAAAAATTTGGATCGGGCCGGGTCGGGTCCGAGTTGACCCGGCTCTCTTCTTTCTTCAAGCAGGCCTGGCTCGCTCCCTCCTTTCTTTTTCCCCTTCCTTTTTGTGTGGGCTGGCTCGGCCTATTCGTTTTTCTGCCCCACTAGCCCGGCCTCTCTTTCTCTCAGACTTCCCCTACAGCTGACTGCCGCCTACAAAGTGCAAATAACCCACTCCATCATGCGATATGGCCACGAAAGTCTTGAGTGGGAGCGAGAAGCCGATGCAGAGCATTCAATGGACAACTTTTGGGGCAAAGCAAGTGGCCGGCTACCATTATATAAACCGGCAAAGAAATAGAGCAAAGAGAGATTTTAGAGAGAAGTCAAGAAAGATAGAGAGTAAAAGAGCAAACTGAGAGCTTATAGAGTCTAAGTAGGAAGCCAGCTAGCCTTCCCGACAAGCGTACACCACTGGCGACCCCCATATGCATCTTCATCGGTGTGGCTTCTCGACACTCCATGTTATCCCTTGTTTTTGTATGCAGGTTGGCCAGGACTTATGTTGGCCATTTCGTGCAATTCCCAACCCATAACGATACCACCCCTAATCCAGACTTGCTATCGAAAGTGAGTTGTGGCCGCTAGAGTTGGCCAAGGCCCTGAGAGAGGTTGGAAACCCCCTGTTTCACTCATGCATTCCAGCTGTTCGACGAAATGCCTGAGCGAAGTCAAGTTTCATTAAGTCTTAGCCGGCGATGTCTAAGTCAACCGAGCAGTCGGGAAGCTGTTCCTGGTTGTGTTCTTAGCTGGGTAAGGCTAAGGAGGGCCAAAAATCGACCTGGGTTCACCGACTAAGCTCTGATCGACGTTTGGGCTTGAAGAGCCCCAGTCATAGCTTGGCCGGTTAAACGGGGACAGCCTCGGCCCCAAGTGTTAAGGTAGCCATGGCCTATGGCCAGGCGAGATGGCCTACCAATAGCTGGATCTCGCCTACTAGGCGCTCTTGCGTGCTTGTACATGCGAAAGCCGTCCTAATCCCAACCTGCAGATTTGGTTGGATCGATTTGCAGGCCAAACAGGGCCGATTCGATCGGGTCAAACCTGTCTTGTTTTGGTATTTTCCATCAACCTGGCCCTAACCGGGCCTGATCCTATTCAGGACAATCGAATCGGCCCTGTTTGGCATTTTCCATCGGACCGAGCTTTAACCGGGCCCAATCCGGTTCTAGACCCGGGTCAACGCATATCGGTATAGTCCATTGACCCGGGTCAGTTCTAACTCGATCCGGATCTACAAACCTGACACAGCTATTATATTAGTATTATTTTATTTTATAAAAAAATAATATATTTTTTAACAAATAAATACATAAAACTAAAAAAATATAAAAATATAAAATTTTTAATTTCTTTTAAAATTAGAAAATAGTTTAGAAATTAGTATTTTTGAATATTTTTCTAAATTATGTGAATTATTTGATTAATAATCATGTCTAAATCGGATAAGCCTATAAGGTTATACGCTAGGATTTGGCATGTTATTTTTACTACTGTTGTATTATCATTATACATGTTTTTTCTAATTAGTATACAATTACATAAATTGTCATGTGTTGAATGTTGTTGCCCTAGTTAGGGTTAGAACCCTTGGCTACATATCTAGTTTGATTACTAATCTTTAATGATTATGCAATCGTTTGATCACTTCACATGTTAGGAGATAGGTCCTAAAATCAATCCAAACTGCCTAATAAATATTTTCTGAAGTGAATAAGATGAAAGGTACCAAAAGGGCACTAGTCACTCAACTAGAGTAATCAAGTCCCTGAACTTATTTAATCTTAGGTTCGCAGAAGTAAGGCAATTTTCCCACTGCTTTACTTGGGTTTCTAATCGACCCTCTATAAGCTGATTAGTGGTGACTCATAGATAAATATCACTTGTAGGTTAAAAACCTAAACTACAAGTCACGATATTGTATGGGCTTGGGAGAGCCCAAGTTAAGTCCCAGACCTAGACTTAGCACATATTAGGCTATGCCATTTTCTTTCTGTCGCGCCACGTTCTCGCGTGCTAGAATAGAGGTATTTTTCTATACGAGTTTCTCCTAAACCATACTTCACGTGACAGCGGGATTTTATTTGATCTAAATTTGAACTTGGAGTCGCCACTAGTCATTTACGGTAGATTGACTAGAAACCTAATTGAGGTACGGGAGAAGTACCGCAATCCTATAAACTAGAGATTTTGAATAAAGGACTTAGCTACGTTAATGATCCCAAATTGAGATCATTAATGCCCTTTCGGTACCTAAAAACGATATGGCTTGTCTAACGTGTCACATGGATCCCTAAGGTCAATTCACTAATCTAATCATGAACAGACAATTAAGCACCCAAAAAAATTAAATGCGCAATCAATGGCAAATCAATCATAGCAACCCTAATTTGGCCACTAGAAATGAAAGTCTAGTAAACACCTAAATCCTAATGAAGCTTTAATAGCTTGTTCATTTCATGATTTACACATTTTTAGGGTTTTTTAGGGGTTTTACTCTTAAATTTATAATTTTCCAAAAAATGCCAATTAGGAATTTCGAAAAATTCAAATTTCACTTTTTATGGCTGGCCACAATGATTTTGGAACTTTCTGTGAATTTTTAATTTTTTTGATTTTTGATTTTTTTTATTTTTTTGGAAAAATTTTTAAACCGAGAACGGATTTTTTTTATGATTTTCTGGAAATTTCTTTGAATTTTCCAATTTTTTTATTTTTTATTGATTTTCCAAAATTTTCAAATTTTTTTATTCGTATTTTCTAAATTTTCCAAATTTTTATAAATTTTCTGCAAATTTTCTAACTTTCTAAAAAAATATAAATTTTTTTTATGATTTTTGTGATTTTTTATTATTTTCTAATTTTTCTTTTTTATTTTTTTGAAAATTTTTTATTTTATTTTTTTTTTGAATTTTCTCGCTAGGGAATTGAATCGGACCGAATCGGTTTGGCTGAGACCGAATCGGCCATCGCCGGCGCTGATCGCCGATCGTCTTCTCCAGTGAGACCAGGGCCAAAATTGTGCCGTTTAACCTTTTCCTCATTTAGGCAATTTCACAAACGGTTGGTGGCCACTATTTGTATCCAAATGTTTTCGAGGCCACCGGTTCGAGCTCGTCGCCGGCAACCCTCCAGCAACTATTTCGCCGTTCCACTTGCACTATCACCAAGTCCACATGTTCTATTATCAATCTTGCCTAATTAGGTCGCTGCTGGATATTCTCCGGCCGGCGAAAAATCAGTCCAAAACCCCTAACTCTCACCGGCAAAATTTTCATTTTCCAGAACTTAAATGGATATCCTACTCGCCCTAGCTGTCTAAATCGGTTCCTATTACTAACAAACATCAAACAAAGGTCAAGGAACACTAACCTGAATGGCCTAAGGCCATGGCAATGCTCCGGCGGGGTCACCAGAGCTCCAGCAAGGGGGTTTAATTGTGAGGCCGACTCGGTTCATGCATTTTTAGTACTCAAAAACACAATCAAACAACACGAAAACGATTAGAAACTAATAATGGACATCAAAATACCAAGATTCGTCAATGAAATCACTTAAAAATGCACATTGAAACCAAAATCAGATTTTGGAAAATTCTTGAAAAAACTGATCACGAATGATATTCACCTAGTTCGTTCGACGATCAAACAAAATTGTTGAACTGATCGGGGCCCCAAGGATTGTTCCTTGACTCTCGGTCTTCACCCTGGTGGTCTCGGTCTCGTTGGAACAGGTCCGAATAGACTGGACGGTGCTCAGTTTTAGGCCCTTTGGATTAGCCAAGTCGACTAGAATGGCAAGGGGAGGTCACAGCCACCTCACGATTCGCCGGCACTCCGCCGTCTAGGGCGGCGCTGAACACTCGCGGGGGGACCTCTGGCCCTTCCTCTCTAGTTCTCTCTCTTCGGTTTCTCTCTATTCTTTCTCCTTTCTCGCTCTCCGGAAATTCGTCGAACACCTCTTGTTCTCTCGGGTCCGTTTTCTTTCATTTTTTGTTCATCGATTTTGCGCTCAAATTCGATTGGAATCGAATTCCAATTGGTTTGAGTTGTTAACCGGTGCCAGCTGGACATTCTCCAGCTGGCTTACTCAATTTCCACATGTTGAATTAATGGGAAAAGATCGGCAAAGTTCTGGGTTTGAGTCATTTTTCTGGGTTTTGTGTGCATTTTAAACATCCGGGTGAAGAAAATGAGTAATCTGGGTCGGGTAGGGTTGACTCGTTCGACCTTACATACCCGGATTGGCTTAAATTCTCAAATTCGACACAAATTTGACTCAATTTTCCAAATTTCACCTCAAAATTGAATTTCCCATCCTATTCTGAACCCAAAGATATAATTTTTCCCAATTTTTCTTGTAATTGAGCCCAAGATTTTCTTATTTTTATACTCATATGTCGCGCCACGCTGTCGCGTGCTTTTCTGATGGAGGTATTTTCTATATGGGCCTCTCCCAGGCCATACCTCACATGATAGCGGGGTTTATTTGATCTAAAATTAAACTTGGAGTCGCCACTAGTCGTTTACGGTAGGTCGACTAGAAACCTAATTGTGGTACGGGAGAAATACCGCAATCTTACGAACCAAAGATTCTAGGTAAGGGACTTGATTACATTAATGATCTCAAATTGAAACTGTTAATGCCCTTTTGGTACCTAAGAACGATTCTAGCATGTATAGTGCGTCACACGGATTCCTAAGTTCAATTCACTAATCTAATCATGGACAAACAATTAAGCATCCAAAAATCAATTGCACATCCAATGGCAAATCAATCACAGCAACCCTAATTTGGTCACTAGAAATAAAAAAATTATCAAAACCCTAATCAAAGCTCTAATAGCTTGTTCATTTCATTTTTAGATTTTTTTATGGGGTTTTGGCCTTAAATTTAGAATTTTCCAAATTATGCCACTTGGGCATTTTGGAAAATCTAAATTTCACTTTTAAGGACTAGCCACAATGATTTCTAATCATTATGTGGATTTTCAAAATTTTTGATTTTTTTTATTTTTTAAATTTTTTTTAGTGTCATTTGGACACTTCCAAAAATTCCAATTTCATTTTTTATGATTGGCCACAATGATTTTCAATCATTTTGTGGATTTTCAAAATTTTTGATTTTTGATTTTTTTTTTTGAAAATTTTTTTTAAAGCCGAGAAAATGATTTTATGGTTTTCTGGAATTTTTTTTATAAATTTTCGAATTTTTCAATTTTGATTATTTTTTAGAATTTTCAAATTTTTATTTTTATTTTCTGAATTTTTGAAAAAAATTTTTACGAATTTTCTGAGAACTTTTCATTTTTCTGAATTTTCTGAATTTTCGTGTATTTTCTGATTTTTTTTTAAAATTTTCCAAGGAAATCTACTTTTTTTTATATTTTTGTGATTTTTAGTTTTTTTAGTATTTTTTTAATTTTTTATTTTGAATTTTCCCACCAGGGGATTGAACCGGACCGGACTAGTTCGGATCGGTTCGTCCGAGACCGAACCGGTCGTCGCCGGCGCTAGCGCTGATCCTCTCCTTCGGCGGACCCAATGACCAAAACGAAGCCATTTTGGGGACATTTCTTTGGGGTATTAATTCGACCACCTGGTGTGCAACATTTTTGCGTTTTTATTTTCAAGACCGTCTGTTCGAGCTCACCGACGGCAAGCCTCCGGTGACCTTTTGGTCAGTTTGATTGCACCACCATGGAGCCTGTATATTCTACTTTCAATCTAACCTATTCGATACCCCAGAGGATGTTCACTGGCCGGCGAAAACCGAGCCTAAAAATATCAACTCAAAAACTAACATTTTCCACTTTTCTAACATTCATCCTCATTCCAATCGCCCTAGCAGTTTTCTAGCGATCAAATCAACATCAAAACATCAAGTGAGGATAGAAATGGCTAACTTGAGTGATTGTTGGCTACAATTTACACTCCGGTGGGGTTGGGGAAGCTCCGGTGATGATCAACAATGCCGGCCGACTCGGTTCATGCCATTCAATGACCCAAAGTATAACCAAACAAAGAGAAATATATTCAGAAACATGGTTCAATCATCAATGAATTCAGAATCATGATGAAAACGGCACAATCAAACCTAATGAAACTGAAACATGAGATCTGGAATTTTTTAAACTATGAGCATGAGCGGATTTTACCTTCTCCGTTGAAGTCAAATCAGAAATTTCAATCCAAACCACAATCATAGGGCGATTCCTGGTCAGTCACTCTATCAGCCAGTGGTCGCCATTTCACCGAGAGAGTCCAGTATGCATCGGGTGAGCTCGTGTTTCAGAGCTTCGTGAACAACTCTAACATTGATTTGCCAATGAGGAAGCTTACCACTTGGACTGATTTGCCAACGATCGGTCTAGGAACCCTCAACTCATGTCGGCGATTGTTCTCTCTCGTTTTTCTTCTTTTTTCTCCCTTTTTTCTCTCAGAAATTTCGTCGAACAGCTTGTGTTCATCCCCCTTCAGTTTTTCTGTTTTTTTGATCTTTTAATTCCTGCCCAAAATTCGGTTGGAACCGAATATTAATATGTTAGGGTTGTTGAACAATGCTAGCTTGATAATATCCAGTTGGAAAAATTAATCAAAACGTGCTCATTTGATCGAGATCAGTCAACGAAGTCACGGGCTTGGAACTGTTTTTTCTTCTAGATTTCGCGCGGCTCATGGCCGGGTGAGGAAGATGAACTGTGCAGGTCGGGTCATGTTGACCCATTCGACCGGCAGTTCCGGTTTTGATTAAAAATGAAAATTGGGCCTTATTTCAACCGAATTTTTCAAATTAAACCTCAAAATTGCATGCCTCAGCATGTTCCGAACCTAAACATATGATTTTCCCCAATTTTGATTATAATTGAACCCAAAATTTTCTCAATTTTATACTCGGGTTAATAGGGTTTCATTCAATTCGAGGTCTTAATGACTTGATTAGGCAAAATTGATGCCAAAATTGCATTGCCCACCCCTGATTAACCCTAGAAATGATATTCTCATATTTTGGCAATTTTATTTTGGGCAGGATTCCCAATTTAGGTTCAAAATTTTCAATTTTCAATCAATTTTTGGGAATTTTTGATTTTTGCATCAAATTGTGCAATTGGACTGACCATTGTGCAATTAAAGGTCCCAGAATCAATTGTTGTGAAGACACCATGACCTAAAAATGTCTAGAAAAAAATTAATTTCATTTTTGGTTCAATTCGGGTTTAATTTTACCCAATTTTGGGAAAGACATATACCCGTTTGAAATTTTATAAAATTGAAATTATACTTATGAAATTGGATTTAAAATAAAATTATTGATTATTTTTATGGAATTTTCTGATTCCATTTACTATTTTTCTTGATTTTCTTGCTTATTTTGACTAAAAGAAATTCAGAAAAAAATGCAGAAAAATGCTAAAAAATTATTTTTTGGTTTAGAAATAGGTTTCTAGGCTTGGCCAAGATCCCTAGATCTAATTTTTTAATTTTTGAAAATATGACAAAAATAGGCTAAAAATTAGGTGTTAAGAGCTGCCTTTTTTGAGATTGAGCTCGTTAGAAGTTGATCTCAAAGGTAAGGTGACACCTTGAATTTTTAGTCGACTCACTAAACAAAATGGAAATGGAAATTTCATAATAATTGATTAGGGTTTTTGCTTTTGAGATTCGTAATCTAATCTAAAGGTTCTTTTTGGAACATATTTTGAAAGGTTTTTTCCTTTTAATGATTCGAGAGAGAGAAACTTACTTTTTTGGTAGAGTTTCTTTGTTGCTCCTCCAAGGGTATGAATGGATAATGATCATGAAAATTACTCTGATTGCTTGGTTTGAGAATGAATTCACAAATCTTGAATGCCTGCGGCTCCTTGCCTTAGGACTTAAATTTGTTTAGTGGTTCCTCACCAGTAAGACTTTGAATATTTATCTGATGGTTCTTTGCTAGTTAAAACTTTGGAATTTTGCCTAGTGATTCCTCACTTGTAGGACTTTAATTTGCCTAGGGACTCCTCGCCTATAGGATTTGGGTCTTACTTAGTGATTTTTTCATTAGTAGGACTTCAAATTTTATCTAATAGTTTCTCACCAGTGAGAATTGAATTTACCTAGGGGCTCATCGCCTGTAGGATTTGGGCTTTATCTAGTGGTTCATCGCTAGTAGGAATTGAATTTGGATTTTCTCCTAATGATTCCTCACCAGTAGGAGTTGGATTTGCCTAGGGGCTCCTCGCCTGTAGGATTTGTATAATGGTTTTCTGAAGCTGCAGTTTATGGTCACTTAGAGAGGATCAATTCTCCATGATTACAAATCCGCGATTACTCAGAATAACTATAACGAGGCCATGATTTAGGCCTAAAAAAACCATCCAAAGCTACAGGTTGCGAACACTCGAAGGATGATGGCTTCGAAGCTACAATCTACGAATACTTGGCAAGATTATAAGAATCACCATATTCAAAGCTGCAAAATCGCAATCACTCATGAGAATCATTACTCAGAAGTTACAAAAATGCAATCTGCTTTAGAATACCTGTTTTGTCTAGTGGCTCCTCACTAAATAGACTTGAAATTTTGGAGACCTACCATGTAATTTATCCGTAGGATTTTGAAATTACCTAAAAGCTCTTTGCCAATAGGATTTGGATTTTGAAGACTTTCCATGTAATTTCTTACCTGTAGGATTTTGGAAATTGCCTAACGGCTTTTTGCCAATAGGATTTGGATTTTGCAGACTTTCCATGTAGAAATTGCCTAAAGGCTTCTTGCCAATAGGGCTTGAATTTTGAAGACTTTCCATGTAGAAATTGCCTAAAGACTTCTTGCCAATAGGACTTGAATTTTGCCTAATGGTTCCTCACCAAATAGGATTTTTTTTTAAAAAAACTTCAAACAATGAATGTCTATTTTGTGATTTTTAGGTTTCACTAACCTTGACATGGTTTTTTTTTTAGTTGACCAAAAACTATTTTGAAAAGGTAATTTTGAAGTTAATCAAAACCGTTTGAAATGTGGTTTTTTTTTCTAGTTTACCACAAACTATTTGAAAACTTGGTTTTAAGTTAACCAAAAACTATTTGAAACCTAATTTTGAAATATGCATTCCTTGTATGCATTTCAAGCAATCAAATTTCCCTTTAAAAGAAGTATTTGAGAAGAATGCTTGTAAATTTCAAGAAATGTTTGAAATAATCATTCGGAAAACCTTCATTAGAAAGGATTTATTTCGATCTATAAATTTGGTCTTTTCTTCATTTGAAAGGGAATTGATCTGATATCCCTCGATTTTATTTCTCCTAACCAATCCTTAAGTGTTCGGAAATATTCGCAATGTATACAATCCAAATGATCCGATAAGGTCTTTCAAAATGTTGTAATATTGATTTGGTCAATGGCTGTTCAAAGGATAGGCATTCTGAGGCCAAGAAAAGGTTTTCATCGTGTCTGACTTCGAGTCTACAAGTTAAGAACCTCGAGGATAGAACAAGATAATATTGCATACACTTCTTTAAGCGATGACCTTTTGTCATGAAATCATATTTTCACTCTCAACATCCCAATCTGAATAGTCTTTGGGGAGAGATTGTAATGTTGGTATTGGGTAGGCTCAAAAGGCTCAATTGTTTTGTTTTGAATTCAGGGTTTTCATGCAATTGGTTATCTTCTTGGTAACATCATCTCTTTTCTTTTGTCCACTAGGGATCTTTTCTTAGCAAAAACACAAGAATCCCTAGATTTCCATTGAGACTTTCAATCACTGATTTGTTGTGACTTTTGATTTTTCACAACTTTTGCTTTACTTTTGACTCGACTTCTGTCATTCTTTCTTTTGAATGCTTTTTCTTTTCTTTTGCTCATTTTTCTGAGCATAGGCCTTACTGTTACCAAGCACACTACTTTTTCATGCCCCAGACTCTTTTGTCTTTGATCTTTTTGCATTCTAAGGACTCTATATTCTGCCCTTTTGCTTTTTATTTATCAAAGTAGATCATATGCTCATGCTCTAGTGTGAAGAGATGATCACCAACTTGGGGTTTTGAAATGAATATTTAGGCTCAATTGGACTTTACCAAAGGTAAATGTGTTTGGGATATCGAAATGAAATGCTCTTCTTCCTTTTGGGATGTTGTGAGCTTCCATTCGAATTCATCTAAGGTTATCATAAAAAGATTAATGTAAGTGTATGCAATAAAATCTTTCTTGATCCTTTTCTCCATGAATGTCAACTGTGAACCTCCTAATTTGTCCCAATGTGGGGTGGTTCTTAACAGGGTTGTTTTTGGGAAATTTCTCCGCTGTTTAGGCTCAAATTTGGTTTGCTAAGGATAATTAGGTGTTTAGGGTAGCGAAATGATATGCCTTTCATCATTTCAATTCATGTAAACATTACGAATATCCACTATTTCCTGCAGATGAGGTTTTTTCTCTCATTCTGATGCTTATCCTTCTATTCACTCGAGTGTATAGGGGACGTGTTTAGATATGGCTTACCTTTCATCATTTTGAAGGTTTTTCCATTTGATTTGATCCAAACTTTTTCTTTTGAAATTTTTTCATGACTTTCGTCAAAACTTCATTTTTAAGGAATTCTGATGCGCAATGCATGCTTAAAGGATACGTATTTCAAAACTTCTTTGAAATAACCTTTTCATGTTAATCTGCTCGGGAAAAAGAAGTTTTATTTTCCAGAAAATTAACCTCTTCGAGACCCAAATTTACAAGTTAGGGATACTTACCTGATTAGATTGTCAATATCCCTATTGATTGTTTTGCTTTTGTGCTAATTTGTTCCATTGGGAATTTGAAAATGAGATGTTTGAGCTCAAATTCATGGGTTAGGGATACTTACCTGATCGGTTTGACGAGATCTCTTTTGTTTTCTAATTCTGTTGAAAGATTTTTAGAAGTCTTAAGTCATCTTAGATTTCCTTTCGTCATATCGTGCACAATGGACCAACATGTTCTATGGAATGCATGATATGCATGTTATGCATATGTTATAACTAGTAACAATTCTTTCTTGAATGTCTGTCTTCATTTCATGAGTAGAAAATCTTGACAGCATCTGCATTTACAGAATAGGCTAGTTCTATTCCTGTCATATCTACAAGAATCAGTGCTCCCCTAGGAAGAACCTTCTTGACAATGTATGGACCCTCGTAATTCGAAGTGAATTTCCCACATGGATTTGAATTGTTGGGAATGACCTTCTTCACTACCAGATCATCCGTTTCAAAATGTCTAGGTTTCACCTTTCTGTTGAAAGATTTAGCGAATCTTTTCTGGTAGGCTTGTCCATGACATATAGCTCGTAATCTTCTCTCATCAATCATGTTAAGCTGTTCATATCTTTGTTGGCTCTATTTGGCTTCTGAGAGCTTTAGTTGGGATAATATCCTCAATGAAAGAATTTCCACTTCAACGGGTAATACTGCTTCTACTCCATAAACTAAGAAAAATGGAATTGCCCCAGTTGATGTTTGAATTGAAGTTCGGTATGCCATCAGAGCATATGGCAATCTTTCGTGTCAGTCACGATAATTCTCGACTATCTTGGACAATATCTTCTTGATATTCTTGTTTGCCGCTTCCACTGCTCTATTCATTCGTGGACGATATGGAGATGAATTCAAGTGTCGAATGTGGAAGTATTCAAGCAAATTATTTACGATTTTGTTGTTCAAATTTGAACCATTATCAGTAATGATTGCTTCCGGAACTCCGTACCTAGCAATGATGTCCCGTTTGATGAATCTTGCTACATTCTTGGTAGTGACATTTGTATATGAATTTGCTTCAATCCACTTGGTGAAGTAACCAATTGCCATCAAGATAAAGCGATGTCCATTTGAGGCCTTGGGTTAATTGGGCCAATCATGTCAATTCCCCACATTGAAAATGGCCATGGTTCTGACATCTGATGCAGCTCATTAGGTGGTGAATTAATTCTGTCTCCATAGACTTGACATTGGCGATAACACCTCACATGCTGATTGCAATTTGTTTCCATCGTCATCCAGTAATATCCCAATTTCATGATTTTACGAGCTAAGAGGTAGCCATTCATATGTGGACCACATTCACCTTCATGGATTTCCTTCATGATTTATTCAGCTTCTCTGCTATCAACGCATTTTAACAGGATCGAATCAAATGACTTCTTATAAAGAACCTGTCCGTTGAGAAAGAATTTGTTGGGTATTTTTTTGATAAATTTCCTGTCGCCTGACTGGCTTCCTTTAGGAAATTCTCATTCTTGTAAGTACTTTTTGATATTATGAAATCATGGTTCATTGTCAAATTCTGCTTGAACTACCATGCAATGTGCTGGTTGTTCGAGAATATTGATTCTCAATGACTTTATGTTCATACCCTCCTCGGCTTGGAGTAAGGATAATAAGGTTGCAAGAGCATCTGCGAAATGATTATGAGCTTTGGGAAGATAATCAAATGTTATTTCTTCGAATTCTTCTATCATTCCTTCTAAGTATTTATGATAAGGAATCAACTTTGCATTACGAGTTTGCCATTCTCCAGTTGTCTGCAATATAATGAGCATAAAATCTCCATATACTTGCAACTTTTTTACCCTTATTGAAAGGGTTAAATGTAAACCAAGAATGCACGCCTCATACTCAACGATATTATTGGTGCATGGGAATGCCAGTTTTGCAGATACTGGATAGTGTTGGCCTTCTGGGGAGATCAGTATTGTCCCAGTACCTGATCCAGATAGGTTGGTTGCGCCATCAAAATACATGGTCCATTTGTTATCGATCAAAATCGTCAAGTTGTTTTTCAGAATTGACAATATTCTGCGAATTCTCTGCCAACATGTCTGCTATCGCTCGCCCTTTGACTGACTTTTGGGATGAACTCCTGATGTCGAACTCAGACAATAAGACTTGCCATTTGGCTAATTTCCCAACCAAGAAGGATTTCTCAAGACGATACTTGATCGGATCATTCTCAGTCATTAGCAGAATTTGGTGATGAAGAGTATACTGCCTTAATTTGTATAATACCCAAATTAATGCCACGTATTTCTTCTCAACTGCTGGATAATTTACTTTTGATGTTGTGAATTTCTTGCTCAAGTAATAAATAGCTTGTTCTGTATCGTTATTCGGTTTTCTTTGTACTAGCACTGCTCCTAATGATTATGATGAATCGTCAAATATAGGGTCAGCGGGACTCCAAAAATTGGTGGTATCAATAATGGTGGGCATACCAGAAATTCTTTGATTTTATCAAAGGCTTGTTGACATTCTTTATCCCACTTTACCTTGGCATTTTTCTTCAACTGTTTGAAGAATGGTTCAGCAGTCTCAAAAAGCTAGTAGATGAAGCGGGCAATGTAATTTAATCGCCTTAACAAGCTTCTCACCTCCTTTATCGTAGAAGGAGTCTTTAGGTCATGTATTGCCTTAATCTTGGAAGGATCAATTTTGATTCCTCTGTTGCTGACCATATCCTAGCAGTTTGCTAGATTTTTCCCCAAATACATACTTATTGAGGTTTAGCCGCAACTTGTACTTTCTGAGTCTTTTGAATAATTTGCGAAGTACCTCAACATGGTCTTCTCCTTGTTTAGATTTTGCGATCATATTGTCCACATATACCTCAATTTCTTTGTGTATCATATCATGGAACAGAGTTACCATTGCCCTTTGATATGTGGCGCCGGCATTTTTCAAACCGAAATGCATCACCTTATAACAAAATGCGCCCCATGGTGTTATGAAGGATGTTTTCGCCTTATCCTCTTTCTTCATGAAGATTTGATTATATCTTGAGAAGCCATCCATAAATGAGAATGTTTCGAATCCAGCAGTGCTATCCACTAATACATCAATATGTGAAAGTGGAAAATCATCCTTTGGGCTTGCTTTGTTTAGATCACGGTAATCAACACATACTCGCACCCGACCATCTTTCTTCATTACAGGTACTATGTTGGCGATCCATTCTAGATATGACACTACTTCAATGAAACCGACCTGGAGTAATTTCATTACTTCCTCTTCTATTTTCTTTGCCAACTTTGGATTTGTTTGCCTCAATTTTTGCTTCTTCGGTAGAATACTTGATTCAATTGGCAAAGCATGTTCAACTATATTCAGATCAAGGCCTGGCATGTCAGCATAAGACCATGCAAATATGTCTTGATATTCCTTGAGCAAATCTATTATTCTTTTTGATTCTGCTGAGAGAAGACTTTCTCCAATCTTGACTTCTTTGGGATTTTTCTTATCACTCAGATTAATAGTAATCTTTTTCTCTAATGTGAGTGATTTTGATTCTTCATGACGGACCCATTCTCTTCTGATCCATTGCTCATCTTCATTATCCCTTTCAATATCATAAGTGATCTCTTCGGAGAGATCTGAATCACATATGAACTTACTATAGACGTGTGAATGCTCATGCCTGACACGCAACAAACATGATTAGTATTCGCATATGAAATGGATTGATGCATGAGGTTTAATGAAAAACCCTTTTGAAAAACTATTTTTGAAATTTCTTTTGAAGAAATTAAGAAAATAAAGCTCATCCTTGTATCTCCGGACATCCTTGCTCTTAAAATCATTTTTGCAATGAGGATTCACATGGAAACTCAAAGCCTCAAGCCTCACATGTGAGAGCGATATTCATCATTGGTTTGGTTTTGTTTCCATATGTCTAAAATATTGAACACTTTTATTGAATTTGAAAAGTGCAATTACATTTATATTGAAAGAAACGTAAATTGCAACTGAATTGAAACAATATTAACATGAAACAAGCAAATGATAAAGGCAACAATGAGAAAAGGGCTCAAAAGAAATCTTTCTACTCTAGTGCGTAGGTATCTTTATCTTTGATTATAATGATATTGATAATATCTTCTTCGAATAAACCCAGCGTGTCAGACTTAGTCTTTACATTTAAATTTTCTTCTGAGAGCAGTTTGGGAGGTCCAGGAAAGTTTTCTCTGATATGAATCTGATGATAGGGTAACTCTTTAGCCTTACCCTTCCATGTTGATGGGTTAATAGTTCGATCACCTTAGCTTCCAGGGCCTTTACAATTCTCTTGACCTTGGCCTCAGCCTTCATGGTGATTATTGATGACTTCATATCCCACTCTATACTTCTTCTTGGTACCAAATGGGATAATAAGTTCTTTAATCCCTTGAGCCTTTGTCCCAAGCCCACCATTATGGTTAAATCTATATTGGCATAACACTCTTCCAGTCATAAGAGACGATGTCGAAAATTCTATAGTCTTCATGATACTACCAGCAGAAATTTATATCATGGAAATCATCTCGAATGAATGATAACTAGGCTCTTCCTTTATCTCCGGTTTGATATAGGGTATGGCACTTTTCTTGTAAGTAGCAAAGTCTGTCTCACCGTGTACGGTAATCATTTTACCATTAATAACAAATCGAACCTTCTGATAAAGACTAGAAGGAATGGCGCAAGCCATATGAATCCAAGGCCTTCCTAGCAGTAGATTGAAAGTTCTTGGAATGTCTATCACTTGAAAATCAATCAGAAAAGGCACGGGGCCTACATTTACTTCCAGTTCAATGTTACCGATAACATCTTTCTTCATCCCATTGAATGAACGTACAATCACCTTTAAAGGTTTGATAAGTTCTTCACTAATCCCTAAGCGATGCAGCGTGCTTAGAGGACACAAATTAAGTGCGTAACCATTATCGATGAGCATCCTTGACACTTTCTTGCCCCGGCATTTGACGGCAATATATATGGCTTTATTATGGGATCGTCCATCAATTGGGAAATCTTCATCAGAGAAGACAATCTAATCCTTTAAAAGAATAACACCAACCAAGTTTTCCAGTTGTACCTCATTAATATTTTCCGGGACGTGCACCTCATTAAGAAGCTTCATAAGCACAATTTTGTGGCTTTCTGAAGTCTTGAAAAGATTCGATAAGGAAATCTGTGCCGGCATCTTCCTTAATTGCTCGATTACTTCGTATTCACTTGTTTTCATGACTGATAGTAACTGCTTAACATCCTCTTTAGTTACTCCCTTCTTTTCGTGCTCGCCTTCTTTTGGAACGTAACATCTTCCTGATCTGGTTATTGCGTCAACTTCTTTAGGTGCGTAGTCCTATGGCACACATTTGGTGTCGAATTTCTCCTTTGGAGGCAAAGTGATAATTACAGGTTGCACTTCTTTGTCTTCGATTTTTAGTTGACCAATTGGGAGTTCAATGGTAATTGGTTCAACATGATGCTTTTCTTCTTCAAGTTTATCCACTTCATCAAGATTGATCAATAATGGTGTAATCATGCACACTATGCTTTTGTTAGCTTCGACAGTATCCATTCTACCCCAACCGTCAGGCACGATATTTTCCTCTTTAGATGCCCATGAAGGTGGTGTGTATTTAACATGGTAGTTATTGTTAAGGAAAATTCCCAATAGATTTTAAAGTTGACAAAACTATCCATGAGTGTTTTGTAAGTCTAATAAATGCTTTGAAGTATTTTGATTCAGGAAGTTATTTTTGGAAGAAAATCCTATGTCAATCTTGATCTAGTTCGTGTTCAGATTGTGAAAAAACGAAAAGTTCAGACTCAGACGCAGAAGCTAAAATTATTCAGATGCAGACACTGAAGTTCTTCAGACGCAGACGCTGAAATTATTTAGACGCAGATGCAGACGCTGAAATTATTCAGACGCAGACGCAGATGCTGAAATTATTTAGATGCAGATGTAGAACTCAGAACTCAACATAACAGCTAGTGATCTGGTATGGATTTCACAGAAGGAAAGTTTTGATTGTCTCAATCTCAGTCTAATTGATTGATAATCAAACATTATGACAAGTATGCATTACAACGGATAATGCTCTACTTATAGAAACCAAGATTCTGATTGTATGGGCAACCAAAATCAACGAGATTCAGATTTTATCATCCAACGGCTGTTGACACCTAATTTTTAGCCGATGCGTCATTAAAAATAAAAAAATTCGAAATTACGGTTTCCGATCGCGACGGAGCATGTTTCTTGAGCAAAAAGTGTCGTTTTTTAATTCCGTCTGTTGGCTTAGCTTTTGTAAGCAATTTTCTATTCATTTCATGTAAAAATCTGAAAAGTCAAATGGTTGACTTTGTCGTTGACTTTTTGGTCAACCCTTTGACCAAAAGTCAACCCCAGGTCAAATTGGGGCTTTTCGCATAAAAAGATTCCTTTCAAGTCCAATTTCACTTTAGAAGTGGAAATTTTAGAAAAATTCAAAGATTTGATCATAAAATCAAGCTCCTAGTGAAAAGTCAACTAGGGTTTGACTTTTGGTCAAACCTTTGACCAAAAAAATTGAAAAATACAAAAATCTACAAATCATCTTATTTTACATTCAATTTACCTTTGGCATTAGAAATTTTACAAAAATCGATTTAGAATCAATTTTTTCCCAAATTGCGGAAGTTGATTCAAATCGGCCAAAAATGAAATTACTTCATTTCTAGTCATTTTTTAGGTTAGTTTTCTTCACGACATTTGATCTAGAGGTCATTTTATATCCAATTTTTGAACCAATTTTGTGATTCCAAGCCAAACCCAAAAACCCCCAATTTAGGCCCTAATCAGTGATTTTGATCGATTCTTCATGATGTGCGCAATTGAGGCACGAATGAGCCTAATTTCTTATATGAAATCCAAATTCAAAATCAATTTTGGAAGATTCACATGAATTTGGGTCAATTTGATCAATTCAGTGATCCAATGATTAGGAAGTCTAAGAGTAATTGATCTAGTTAGTGCAATTTAACTTAACCCACTCTAGACTAATATTGAATTTGATGAATTGAGACTCAATTTGGTTAATTAGACTCCAATTAAACTTGTTAGTCTAGCTTGGTCATGCAATTACCCAAATTCAGGGCTAATTGACTCAAATCGGTTTGATTCAAATTCAACTAATCCGATCGGACTAGCCATTTTTCGGTTGAAAATTTTAATGATCGACAATCCGGTTGAACCAACCAAGGTCAATCACATCCTCTTGAGTGTGAAAATGACAAAAATACCCTTAATTGAGAATTACAAAAAAATGCCCCTAAAAGAAATGACAAAAATGCCCTTCTTCAAGAATTAAGCAAATTAATTAGGGGATAAGCAAATCAATCATGGCCATTCATTTAGAATTGATCATGTCCATCCATAATGCCATGTCATCAATCCTTAGCCTCTAAGGAATATTCTTAATCATTAAGGATGCATTTTGGACCATTTGATCAATCTAAGGGCTAGAATTCAAAGTTGAAGGGGGTATATAGTGTTTTTCCCTCCAAAAATTAGGGGGGGTTCATTTTTCCAGATCTGATTTCTCTCTCTCTCTCTCTCTCTCTCTCTCTCTCTCTCTCTCTCTCTCTCTCTCCCTCTCACGATTATCTCTCTCTCTCGAGCTCCCTCTCGGCAGCAGCTGTTCCGGCCTCTTGCCGGCCACTTTCCGACGAGCCGCTGCCCCACCGGCGTCCCCCACGGTGGCCCAAGGCCAGTCGCAACACCAGCAACCTGCTCTGGTGGCCGGAGCATCTCCCTTCGGCGAGATCTTCTTCTCGGCAACATCACCGGCAATACCGCCGGTGATGTGATCAGCTGCTTCAACCGGCTGAACCGGCCTTCCGGCGACCTCCTCCGGCGATCCAGAGCATCCGACTACATCCCTCGGCGTCCGCACGTCGCTGTGGTGGCCGGCCTCTCATCGAACAGCCACCGGATCACATCCTTAGCCTCAATTTTTACTGATTAGCTATTTGAGAGAAAACGAATTGATTCTCACATTATTTTGTGCAATCCATTATCGTAGGTTGGCCGAGCTTTCCGAGGCTTCTCCGTGCCATTCCAGATCTGAATACGGAGGCCGGATCGCTCGCTTGAGCGTTGGAGCATTGTGAGACAAGGTAAGAGCACTTGAACACAATTCTGTAAATTCGTGTCCAGTGAAACCTGTTGGCTTGAGATGCTGATTGTAGCTTGTTAACGTCGAAATCTGATGAAGTAATAAACTAGAGAGTCGTAGAGCTCGTCTTAAGCTTCGATTTGATATATCATATGCCTCAATCGGATTTGATTTGCTATGTCAAAACACTTTTAGAAGTTATGATCAGAATCTGGAATATATTGCTCAAGTCTGTTATGATGATTCCCTGACTGACGTTGTGTTGTTTGATGAATTTTATGATTTTTTACGATCATTTTCTGGAAAAACTTCCTTCATGAGAGTTGTAGAACACATCCTGATTCTGTTCACCATAAAAGTTTCACAAAATTTTGAGCATGTTAGCCTAGTACGATTTGCAACGTCATATGCATATAAATCTGGTATCATGCTAGTTTCAGTCGACCTTTGTGTGTTCTTCGATTTTCATAAATTCGTGTGTTCGAGATATGAAAAAATTTTCTTCACGAAAGTTCTTCCTGAGATCGAGATCTTTCTATTGATACTAATTTCATCAAAATCGGAGATCATTTGAATTTTTAAAAGGAATTCTCACGATTTGATCAGAATCTGTGTCCATATCTGATTTTTATTCCTTTGGAGTTCAAAAGGTGTTTCTCCGAATTTGATAAAGTTAGAGTCCTTTTTTGCAAAAAATCAAAATTACAAAGTTGCTCATTGGGGTCTCATTATGTCAACTGGAAATTTTGAGGACCTGATTGCAATTTTTGGGGGGTCAATTTGCTTGAAAAGTCTTCACGGGTTAAAATTCCATTTGCAATTGAGTCATTCGCGAAAATCGAATTTTATAAAAATTTGGAGGGCTTTTTAGCAAAAACTCAAAACATGAAAGTTGTTGCACACGGGGAATCCTAACCGTACAAAAATTTTCGCGCTGTTTTGATAAGGTTTGTTATTTTTCCCGCCATTATTTTGAAATTCATAACTGAACCGAGTCCAGCCTGTCATTGAGATTTAATTCGATATTTTCAGGAAATTTGGATAGGATTTAGAAACATTGGTCTTCTTGACTTTTGATCCTCATATCATAAGCTTTCTAATGACACCTAAACCACTTCATTTGGACATCATTAGGATAGTTAATCATACTTGAACAGAAGCAATCCGAATTAGGCATTAATTGAATAAGTGGTCTTTTTTATAAAGCCCACTTCTCATTGTTTGATTGGCTTCGAAACAAGGCCCATGGGCTTGAATGCATGCTCATTTTATTATTATGCATGTGTTTGTTAGATGAATGTTAGGCCCGGTGCATGTTCGGCGGGTAGCCCATTCATGATCATTAGAGCCCGACTTTAGGGGTTAATTGATATGAGTTGCCGTTTTGCGAATGCAAATGGTAGCCCATTATCATTAACCATTAATCAAATAATGTTAGGTGATTAGATGGGTGATGAATCGAAACGCATGAAAAATAAAGGCCGATCCCGAGGCCCGTGCTTAATTAGTGATTGATTGCAACATTGTTCTTTCATATGTCATTTGTTATGAATGAATGTTATGGATGTAAACATCGATACCCGAGAGGCGGTCCAAGGAAGAATAATCCGAAATAGTAGACGACCAAGGTGATTGACCGATGTCCAATCCGGTCTCAATTTGTACTCATTTGATGATGATGCCAAACCGATGTCCAATCTGGTTTCAATTTGTACTTAATTCATTCATCCCCGATCATGTCTCGGGTTTTCAATTCGTGTTGTAATAAACACCCGACGAGTTGCGGGTTTTTACTTTCTCGCACTTAGAATTAGCTCGTCTTTTCAATACTTCGAGTGTTTACTTTACGAAATGTCCTTCAAAAACAATTGATTGTTTCTTTCTTTTTCTAGACTAAGATAGGATTAGTTTAGAATCTTAAATGAAAATGCAAAAACAAAATGCATGATCACCTAGTGGACTAAGACTTTAGCATGAAAATGGTAAAAAACAAATGCATGACGACTTAGATAACAACCATGTTAAGTTTAGCGGTACCGAAAGGGCATTAATAGAAATATTAACGTAAGCTAGTCCCCGAACCTTTAATCTCTGGTTTTCGTAGAAACCGAAACGAAATTCCCGCGTTTCGGTTGGGTATTCTAGCCGACCCCCGACCTAGGCTAGTGGCGACTCCTAAAAAATAAAATCAATCCGCTGTCACGCGAGATATGGATTTAGGGAAAATCCACGTTCATGATCAATGGATCATATGGCTAAACAAAATATTTACACTTCAGTAAAATCATTTTTTATAAGATGCCATATGAATCATCTCATGAACACTTATCTCTAAACCCGCCTCATCCGAGTTCGGCCCTCGAGGGGTAGGTTGCGACAGGCTTGGCGACTCCACTGGGGACTAGGTTACAAACCTAAGTGGATTAAAGCCGTAATAAACTTGATTGGTTGTTATCTCACTCGTCTACATTTTGTAGCATCGACTGCAAGTCAAAGTCGCGTGGAAAATGAGGTTAGTCCACTAACCATGTGTTAAATGGTTTTTTAGGTGGGAGCCATAAGGGGTGGAGTGAATGCAAACCCTTTGTTTTGTAGGTGGTGTTCGGGTGAATGTCGAATGTATGAGATTATATTGAAGTGTTGTTTGCTTTAGATTTAAATGCATGTTTACTTGCTTTAACACGACACAATGCACCCACATCCCGCGGTCTAAAACCCCGGATCGTTTTAGGGCACCTTTAGGAGGTATTAAGAGTGGAATCCGCATGTGAATCCATGTGGTAATCCATTCTTCAATATCGCTCATCTTGATTAGTAAGAAGTGCACCGGCCGACGTTAGTAGCGGTGGGTAAACTCTTCTTATCTAATTAAGATGAGGACCTTAAACCTTTAGAATCCTACCCTTAGGTGTCAAAACTCACATGTCCTCATGCGATGTGTCAATGTGTTTGTCATTTTATCTTCATGGTAAGGTTGATTGTATCGTTCTACAATTTCAATTACGCCATTTCAATTCCACGTTATATTCTTTTCTATAATGCGTGGTGATTAATCTCGATGCCCCAAATTAGGGTTAGTCAAAATGGATATGTCGGAGATTCGAATCATCCCCGTTCCAAGAGCTCTCGTGACCATGTGGGAAAGTCTCGAGTCAAAGCAGAAGGATTACGTGGAAAAGAGGATTGGATATCTTCCCGCACTCTTATACATCGAGCCTCGTATCGCCATGATCAAAGCATTATCCCATTTTTGGAATTCAAAGATATCCACTTTTGTGTTTGGTCGAAATGAGTTGACCCCTACAATTGAGGAGTACGATATTGCCATTGGTAGAGTCGGGTCTTTTGGTCTAGTTAGTCCTCCAATAAATATAGATCCTATAACTCTTTTGAGCCAATTCTTAGGAATCGATATTCTCCAAATCAAAGGCGTTCTTAGAGGAAATTCCAACGCGCTTTCTTTCACATTCTTAGAACAACATTTTTCTAGCTTGCCAAAAGAATCGGGTAATCAAATTCCTCGAGTTTTTCTCTTAGCATTCTTTGATTTTGTGGTTTTCCCATTCACCAAAAAGACCATGGATCCTTTGGTAGTTCACATTGTCAACCAAGTGTGTATGTTCAAAAGATTCTCCAATATGATCTTAGGCGAGACCTTCGTATCACTCAATAGGTTCAAACAAAACAAAAATGGTATTTTTAGAGCCCCAATAGGTTTACTCCAAATTTGGTTGGTCTCTCACCTCAAAGATTTTGGTTTGAGCTTGAAAATCATAGATGTGTCTAAAGATTGTCATCCTATCTCGCTTTTCCGAGAAAAGGAAAAAATCTTTCCCTTTTGGTCATTCTCAACTTGGTTTAGTTTTTTCAAGAACCTTGTTCCAAATCAAATCCAATGGCATGTTCGTTGGCTTGGAAATCCTGAGGTGCGCCTTAATAACGGATCTGACAACCCAATCCCACTCTTGGGTCTTACGGGGTCTACGTCATATTACCCTTTTAGGGTGATCCGTCAATATCGTGCGCTTCAAAAGATTCCACCATTCCTCAAGCTGGGGTTATATCATTTTGACTATCGCAAAGATGTCATCCAAAAGGACTAAATGACGGACGTGAAGGAAATGGTCAAGTCTATCATTGATATGTGGTACAAATGTTGCCCGGAGCCAATTCTCATTACCGATGAGTTAGAATTGGAAGGGGAAATGAAGATATATCACGCATTGCCGGAGTACATACACCGTCGTATCGAGCCCGAGCTTAAAGTGGATCTCCCTAATGTTCCCGAGAAGCCAACTCAACAGCAAGCTATAGCCGCCAGAGCTCTTAAGGAAAAGAATGAAGCTTTAGCCGAGGTTGAACGTTTGACCCAAGAAAACAAACGAATTTGCCTCGCATCTAAAGAAGATCCATTAGGAGTTTGGCTATATTCCATGAGGAAGTCTCCTTTCATGTAATTTTCTTTTTATAGATTTGATGTATAGGGTTTCCTTTTTACTCATTTTAGTAATGATGTAATAGGATTCTTTTCTTGTCTTTAGTTTGATCTATAGGGATTGTATTTCACAAATTTTGTTGTTAATAGTGAAATTTCCCTTGTGTGTGCTTTCTTTTCCGAGATTCCAATGGAATATAGATGGGGCATCTTGATTAATCATCGCGTGTTACCCCTTTAATTGTATAATTTCTTGTGAAGAAATTATGATAAGAGATTATTCACGTGATATTGGGATCATGAGAATATTTCTTATCTCTATTTCATCTAAAGAAAATATAAAATTAAAGGGTTTTATATTTTCGTTTAAATTCATTTTCCGTATACTAATTTGATTTCTGTTTTTTACAGAGGGTATTAAAATACGGCTGAATCGCGTTTTATTATACGCACCCGTCGCCAAGTAAGGATGGAAAACGAAGACACTCGTGCTCGCGTTATTACCATCGAGAATCAAATGGCGCAAATGATGGCGCTCTTAACTGATCTTGCAAACCAAGTAAAGAACTTCACGCCTATAGCTCCTGCTGCTGCGGCTTCTACTCCTAATGCGCCCACTAATGCGCTGGTGATAGATCCTGTTGACAAAGGACCTGTTGAAGAGGTCCCCGTTAATGCCATTCCTACCGTCATTGATTTGGAAGCTCCACCTAAGGAGTCGCCTGTCGCTCATATGGATGAAGAGAGCACGAGACGTCTTGCAAAATTGGAGGAACGCCTGTGCATGTTGCAAGGTTACCAACTCCAAGGTTTTGATAAGTTGTCGCCTTTTACAAAGGTGAAAGTCCCTGATTTTTACAAGGAGCCTGAGTTTTCAAGGAAGTACGATGGAACTGGGTGCCCTAAAACCCATTTGAAATACTATTTGAGCAAGATGGCTCGTTATTCCGATAACACCCCACTGTTGATCAACAATTTTCAAGATAGCTTGGCTGATTCCGCCTTAACATGGTTCATCGAATTGGATTTGGAGAAAATTTGCACCTGGGAAGATCTTGCAGATGAATTCCTCCAACAATACAAGTTTAATACCGAAATTGCTCCAACCCGTGAAGAGCTGGTCTGGGTTGACAAAAGGAGGAATGAAACTTTTAGAGCATATGCCCAAAGGTGGAGAACTATGGCGTCTCAAGTCAAACCTCCGTTGTCCGAGAAAGAGATCATGCAGCTGTTTCTTCGAGCTCTACCTCGAGAGTACTTCGATAAGATGTTCAATAACACTTGCATCAATTTTCCCGCAATGGTTGAATTGGGAGAACGTATTGAAGGAATCATGCGAGAGGGTCGATTGTCCGAGACGACGACTCACAAATTTACCTTAAAGACATTGAAAGACATTGTTCCGACTGGATGGAGCGATGACGAAGATAATAGAGAAGTTCTTTCCGATGCTGATTCGGAATTTGAATGCCATACCTCCCACTGGGATAGGGAGTTCGTTAGGAAAGCGATTGAAAAGGGCGAAATTGTTGACACTCTCGGGCAGCCAAGTGGAAAATACGATTTCATGGTAAAATACTCTCCTCCTCCAAGCGCTTTTATCGACCCTAAGACTATCGTCCCGAGTGGATGGGGGTCCGAATTTGAAGATGATGGCATGGTAGCTGTGATTGATCCTGTTGTGATTGAATTGAATGCTACTTGTGAAATCCAAGCGCATGTTGTGGAACCTGTGGTTATAGATCTAATGGCTGATGGCTTCAGAAATATAGAGATCTCTAATGAAGATATTGGGCCTGTTGTGATCGAGTTGTCACCGAAGAAGGACGAGAATTTAAAAGCAAGAATTCCCCCTGTTTATGATTCCAAGGCAGTTCCATGGAATTATGAGTCTAATGAGATAGACGCTGTTACTCGGTCAGGCCGATGTTTTCCATCTCGTGAAGGTGTCGAGAAAAAGGCTGTAACCGAAGAAGAGGCGGAACAACTTCTCAAAACTCTCAAAACGAGTGAAACAGAAGTGATCGAGCAGTTAAGGAAAATGCCGGCTCAAATCTCGTTACTTGAACTATTCAAGTCTTCCGAAAAACATAGGAATGCTCTTTTAAAGGTTCTTAATGAAGTACATGTACCCGAGACAATTGGAGAGGTACAGTTGGAAGAGTTTGTAGGTGCTATCCTTCTTAAGGATCAAATTTCTTTTTCCGAAAAGGATTTGCCGCCGGAAGGGCGAGCACACTCTAAAGCATTATACATCTCTGTTCAACACTTTGATACAAGGATATCAAGAGTACTTATTGATAATGGTTCCGCTCTCAATATCTGTCCGTTATCAACTTTGCGCCGTCTAGGTGTGGGTATGGATAATGTTCGTCCTTCTAAAACTCCAGTCAGGGCTTTTGATGGCATGAAAAAGGAAGCTCTTGGAGAAATTGACTTACAACTGATGATTGGTCCAGTTATGTTCGCTCAGAAATTTCAAGTGCTCGATATCCCAAGTAACTTCAGTTTGTTGTTGGGACGACCTTGGATTCACGCTGCGGGAGTTATACCCTCAAGTCTACATCAGATGATCCGCTTTGTCGTCTGTGGCAAGATTATAACGGTTCATTGCGAGAAGGATACCGAAACTTTCAACAATACTGCAATTCCTTATGTGGAGCCAGAAGTAAAAGGAGAATCAAGTTACTACTCATTTGAGTTAGTGTCAGTATCTCATGTGCCCGCAGGCACTGTTGTGAGAAAGCCTCACTATTCAAAGGCAGCCCTTATGTCTAGCAAAGTGTTGATCGAGTATGGATTCACCATTGGCAAAGGATTGGGAAAGCTGTCCCAAGGTATTCTCACACCCATTGAGGTGACTAAGAGAAAGAAACGAGAAGGCTTAGGTTACCAAGGCGATCAACAAGATCAAGGTAATCAGAAAGACCCAAACATCAAAGAAAAGAGTTACCGACGTTTACTCCCTCCTCCGTTGAAAGATTTCTTCCCTGGACCGTCAAAGTTCCTTCAAGATGAAGAAGCAGACATTTATGATATCGTCGACTTATTTGAAGAGAGTTCAGTGGGTGCCATTTCCGAAAGCTTCGAGGATGATCCACTTACTAATCCCGCTGTGTAAGGGATGTTTCCATGTTTTACTTTGTTTTCAGTTGTAATCCATTTAATTCTCCCCTGCGAGGGAATTCCATTTGTTCATTTTATTTGCTTCGTTCATTTCATATGTTGTAATAATTCGGATCACGAGCTTCGGATCCAAAACACTATATAGCATTCACTTTCAATTCAATAAAAGCATATGCATGTTTTGTTAATAGACGTGCGAAAGTATACCAAACCAGCCCTATGATGATGCTTTGAGGCCTGGACTTTTGCACGATCTATAGTTTTCAAAATATGTTTTTTGGAACAAGGATGTCCAATGATATGAGGACGAGTTCCCCTTGAAATTTTCGAAAATTTGGAATTCGAAAAGTTATTTTCATCACATCTTCATGCATTGCATTTCTTATTTTTATATACTGACCATTTTTGTTGTTGCATCTCAGGCATGACACTTTGCATAACCATAATAGTCATATGCATGGCTTGGATTCATGTCCGAAAAACTCATACGAATCTGATTATTCTGATCTCGAAAATGAAGAGGATTCCCAGGTTATTAAAAGAGAATGGATTCGACATGAAGAATCCGCACCTCCTACAGAAGAGCGAACTGTCATTATAAATTTGGGCGATTCAGAAAATCCCAAAGAAACAAAAATTGGAACAAGTCTCTCTCAAGCAGATGCTGATCGACTGATCGAACTATTGAAAGAGTATCAAGATGTCTTTGCTTGGTCTTATGCTGACATGCCGGGTCTGGACCCCAATATTGTAGAACACACATTGCCTCTTGATCCTGCCATTCCGCCTAAGAAACAGAAGCTTAGGAGGACGAAGCTAGAATTATCCAAGAAGATTGAGGAAGAAGTCATGAAACTGTTAAAAGTTGATTTCATTGAAGTCACTCATTATGCTGATTGGATTGCAAATGTCGTCCCAGTCATGAAGAAAGATGGGCGAGTTCGGGTATGTGTTGATTACCGCGACTTGAACAAAGCAAGTCCCAAAGATGACTTCCCATTACCACATATTGACGTCCTGGTCGACAGCACCGCAGGATTCGAATTATTTTCTTTCATGGATGGTTTCTCTGGCTATAACCAAATCCGAATGAAGGAAGAAGATAAGACTAAAACATCTTTCATCACCCCATGGGGGACATTCTGTTACAAGGTTATGCCCTTCGGCTTGAAGAACGCAGGGGCAACTTACCAAAGAGCCATGGTGACATTATTCCATGACATGATGCATAAAGAGATTGAAGTTTACGTCGATGACATGATCGCTAAATCGCGACAAGGTGAAGACCACATTGAAGTTTTGAAGAAACTGTTTGATCGACTTAGAAAATTCAAGCTAAGGCTTAATCCCGCTAAGTGCATTTTTGGGGCAAAGTCTGGAAAGTTCCTTGGATTTATGGTTAGTAACAAGGGCATCGAGATTGATCCTTCGAAGGTGAAGGCTATTTGTGATTTGAAACCTCCTTCTACTGTTAAGGAAGTTCGAAGCTTGTTGGGAAGATTGAATTATGTTGCAAGATTCATTTCCCAGTTATCAGAAACAGCCAAACCATTCTTCAAGCTGTTGAAAAAGAATGCCAAGGTTGAATGGAACGAAGATTGTCAAAAATCCTTTCAACAATTGAAGCAATATCTTTCACAAGCGCCAGTTTTGGTACCGCCTACTCCGGGTATACCTTTGATTTTGTACCTCACCATTCACGATGAGTCTTTGGGAGCTATGTTAGCGCAGAAGAGACCAGAAGATGGAATGGAACGTGCTATTTACTACCTCAGCAAAAAGTTTACTTCTGGTGAAGCTCAATATCCAGAAGTTGAGAAAACATGTGTAGCCTTAATTTGGGTATTACACAGATTACGGCAATACACTCTTCACCATCGCATTCTACTTGTGAATGAAAACGATCCTATTAAGTATCTTTTGGAAAAGCCTGCACTGGTTGGAAGGCTTGCCAAATGGCAAATATTACTCTCTGAGTTTGATATCCAGAGCATGTCTCAGAAGTCCGTCAAAGGTCGAGCCATAGCTGATATGTTGGCTGAAAATCCCTTAAAGTCAAATGACTGGGATGAAATTGATGAAAGGATCTATCTGGTGTCACAAGACAAGTGGGTCATGTATTTTGATGGAGCCGTTAACCTCTCCGGTTCAGGTACTGGAGCAGTCTTAATATCCCCAACGGGTCAGCATTATCCAGTAGCCGCAAAGTTGGTATTTCCTTGTACCAATAATATTTCAAAATATGAAGCTTGCATCCTCGGTCTCCAATTAGCCATCGATATGAAGGTTAAGAGATTACAAGTTTATGGTGATTCCGCACTTATCATCCTCCAAACAGGAGGTGAATGGCAGACTCGTGATTCAAAACTGATTCCTTATCATAAGTATCTTAAAGATTTGGTGGAAGAATTCGAAGAGATCTCATTTGATTATTTGCCAAGATCTCAGAATCAATTTGCTGATGCTTTAGCAACATTATCCTCAATGTTACAAGTAACTGATGGATTGAACATTGATCCTTTGCAAATCGACGTTTTAAAAGAGCCTGCATATTGCATGGTTATAGAAGAAGAACTCGATGGTCAACCATGGTACTATGACATCATGAATTACCTTCGAGAAGGAAGATTCCCCCAAGGAAGTCAAGCTACGGATCGAAAATACTTGGCTAAATTAGCTTCCAAATTCTTTCTTAGTGGAGGTGCTTTGTACAAGAGATCTTTCGATTCAGTCCTACTGAAGTGCGTAGACACCAAAGAGGCCAATTTATTAATGAAGGAAATACATGAAGGAGAATGTGGTCCTCATATGAATGGCCATCTTCTAGCAAGGAAGATCATGAGGCTAGGTTATTATTGGTTAACCATGGAAGCCGATTGCATTCAACATGTCAGATGTTGTTATCAATGTCAAATTTATGGGAACAAAATCAATGCTCCCCCAAATGAATTACATCAAATGTCCGAGGCATGGCCTTTCTCAATGTGGGGGATTGACATTATCGGACCAATTAATCCTAAGGCGTCAAATGGACACCGCTTCATTCTAGTGGCTATTGATTACTTCACCAAATGGATCGAAGCCAATTCTTATGCTCACGTCACTGCGAGAAGTGTGGCAAAATTTATTCGTCGAGACATCATTGCTCGATATGGGGTTCCCGAAGCAATTATCACGGATAATGGGTCAAACCTGAATAACAAAGTAGTGGATGAGCTACTCAGTAAGTTTCACATTCGTCACTTGAATTCTTCTCCTTACCGCCCACAAATGAATGGAGCTATCGAGGCGGCAAACAAGAATATAAAGAAGATTCTGTCCAAGACGACAGAGAATTACCGAGATTGGCATGATCGGTTGCCGTATGCGTTAATGGCTTATCGAACTTCCATTCGCACCTCGACTGGGGCAACACCATTCTCATTGGTATATGGGATGGAAGCAGTTTTACCTGTGGAAGTGGAAATTCCTTCGTTAAGGGTACTTTCGCAAATAAAGCTTTCCGAAGCAGAATGGATTCAACAAAGATTTGAACAGCTTAATATGATTGATGAAAAAAGGGTAAAAGCCCTGTGCCATGGACAAAGCTACCAAAAGCGAGTGGCTAAGTCATTCAACCGTAAGGTTCGACCCAGGCATTTTGAGATCAATGACCTGGTTTTGAGGAAAGTCTTACCCATTATTCCAGATCGTGGAAAGTTCACTCCCAATTATGAAGGGCCGTATGTCATCAAGAAAGTGTTGCCTGGTGGAGCATTGATTCTTGTAGAAATGGATGGCCGAGAGTTGCCAAAACCTGTGAACGCTGATGCTGTCAAGAAATATTTTCCCTGAATAAAAGTTTCGAGTTGCTTTGGACTGAATCCAAGTCTCTTTAGAACATTTGCATCATGCATTTCATGCATACATGGCATTTTTGCATATTTGTTCATTTTGTAGGTACTCAACTGTTTCCCAGGGAAGCTATTCCAAACCTCAAGGAGTCAAGCCCAAGGAAGTTGCTACATCAAATCAATTTTCTCCCTAGAATTTAGGAAGTAGATCCTATGTGTGAAAACTTTTTCTGTCCAAAAGGTTTTTCAAGTTTGAAATAAAAATCCCCAGAGGAGTCAAAAAAAAATCAAATGTCTTGATTTATCAAAATTCCTCACAGACGAGAGATTTAACCAGATGATCCTTTGGAAAAACAAAAAGAGGATTTCTCAAAAATGCCAAATGGAAATGCCTAGGATGATAAAAGGCAAACCTTTGATTAAATACGTCCCTATACTCATTTTGAGAGAATTGAGCGAAAAAACCATGTCGTAAGACGTAGGATTCGTTCACATTGAATACATGGATTGAGATGATAAAAGGCATTTCATTTCTCTATCCAAAACACTTACGTTATCCTTTGCTAGCCACTTTGAGCCAAATAAGGAGAATTCTCAAAATACCCTTGTCAAGAACCACCCCACATTGGGGCAAAATAAGAAGTTATGGTTGATCATTTTTGGAGCAAAAAGATTAAGAAAGATTTTATTGCTTTCACTTGCATCAACCTTCTTGTGATAGTTTCAGATGGATCTTTATGGAAGCTCGAAACATCCCAAAGTGAAGAAGAGCATTCTTTTCCTCTACCCCAAACACAATTATCCTTTGCTTAGCCAAATTGAGCCTTAAGCATGTTCATTTCAAAACCCAAAGTGTTGATTATCTCCCCACATTGGGGCAATGCATATGATTTACCAAGGAAATTTAGAAATTGGTGAATATGTATAAAGTGTCTCGAGAGTCCAAAGAACTCAAAAGATAAATATTAGGGGGCATGAAAAAGCAGTGTGCCTGGTAAAAGCAAGGCCGATGCCCATAAAAAATGTGTCAAAAGCAAAAGCAAAAGCAAGAAAAAGCAATATGCTTATGATGAAAGCAAAATTCTCATTGCAAAAGATGCTTAGAAAGAGCAAAGCTCTTATGTTGCAAGAAAAATGGACTCTCGAGACAATTTGATTTTCAAGAATCAAATGATGTCAGACTTGAATGATTTGGTAATGATGCCAAGATAATCATCATTTTTCTTTCAAACCCATTCTATCAAATTTCAAGCCTTTTGAGCCTAACCCGAACCGACATTACAACCCTCTCCGAAGTCTCTTCCGATTGGGATGGTTTGAGTTAATGTAAAGTTTTCACAAAGAAACTACCGCTAGAAGGAGTGGAAGTAATTCTATCTTGTCTTATCTTCAAGGTTCTTGACTTGTAAACCCGCTGAAGATGTTGATGGTATATTTCTTTTCTTGGCCTCAAAGCAAATACCCTTTGTGTAAGCCCATGACCAAGCCTATATTACGGTCCTTTCGAAAGACCTTTCTGATCAACCAATTTGTATTCAATGTGAATGTTTCCGAAAACCTTTGACATAGGTTCGTGAGGCATCACCAGTGAGAATTGAATAGCTTTCCCACATCGATGAATGGGAATCAAAGCCTTTATGAGAGCCAGTGTGAAAGACCTTTTTGATTAGGTTATTTCCAATTTGGCATTTTTATCTAACCTCTTTAGATGGTTATTCAAAGATCATTTTGTTAAAATTTCCTCTTAAGGATTTTGATGATTAGTGCTTTTCACCAAAAGTTGAAAAATTCCGTTTGATTTGTTGTTAAATAATCTCGGAACTTTTTTCAAAATATCTTTCCCCAGTGGATCGGTTTTTGGTCAGCCTAAACCATAACTTTCATTTTCGGTTTTTGGTCAGCCTAAACCATAACCCCTTGTCTTAGGTTCCTGGTCATCCTTAAACCTTGTTCTTAGGTTCTTGGTCATCCTTAAACCTTGTCCTTAGGTTCTAGGTCATCCTTAAACCTTGTCTTTAGGTTCTAGGTCATCCTTAAACCTTGTCTTAGATTCCTGGTTATCCTTAAACCTTACCTTAGGTTCTAGGTCATCCTTAAACCTTGTCTTAGGTTCCTGGTTATCCTTAAACCTTACCTTAGGTTCTAGGTCATCCTTAAACCTTGTCCTTAGGTTCTAGGTCATCCTTAAACCTTGTCTTAGGTTCCTGGTTATCCTTAAACCTTACCTTAGGTTCTAGGTCATCCTTAAACCTTGTCTTAGGTTCCTGGTTATCCTTAAACCTTACCTTAGGTTCTAGGTCATCTTTAAACCTTGTCTTAGGTTCCTGGTTATCCTTAAACCTTACCTTAGGTTCTAGGTTATCCTTAAACCTTGTCCTTAGGTTCCAGGTCATCCTTAAACCTTGTCCTTTGGTTCTTGGTTTTCCTTAAACCATAGATTTCCCATAAAACCATTTCTGTTTCCTTTCTTCCTTCATTCCATCACATGAGAGAGAGAAGAGAAGAACACATGAATGGTCTGACAATCCAACGGTAAGTGCTTCAGGTAAGACTCTGATCAAATGTCTTTGTCTTTATTTTCTTTTTCCCAAATGGAATCGACTAAAAATTTGCAGGTGCCAATTGGTCTTTGAGCGAAACCTCTTCGAACTCCCACTCAAAGAGGGGCAGCTGTTGACACCTAATTTTTAGCCGATGCGTCATTAAAAATAAAAAAATTCGAAATTACGGTTTCCGATCGCGACGGAGCCTGTTTCTTGAGCAAAAAGTGTCGTTTTTTAATTCCGTCTGTTGGCTTAGCTTTTGTAAGCAATTTTCTATTCATTTCATGTAAAAATCTGAAAAGTCAAATGGTTGACTTTGGCGTTGACTTTTTGATCAACCCTTTGACCAAAAGTCAACCCCGGGTCAAATTGGGGCTTTTCGCATAAAAAGATTCCTTTCAAGTCCAATTTCACTTTAGAAGTAGAAATTTTAGAAAAATTCAAAGATTTGATCATAAAATCAAGCTCCTAGTGAAAAGTCAACTAGGGTTTGACTTTTGGTCAAACCTTTGACCAAAAAAATTGAAAAATACAAAAATCTACAAATCATCTTATTTTACATTCAATTTACCTTTGGCATTAGAAATTTTACAAAAATCGATTTAGAATCAATTTTTTCCCAAATTGCGGAAGTTGATTCAAATCGGCCAAAAATGAAATTACTTCATTTCTAGTCATTTTTTAGGTTAGTTTTCTTCACGACATTTGATCTAGAGGTCATTTTATATCCAATTTTTGAACCAATTTTGTGATTCCAAGCCAAACCCAAAAACCCCCAATTTAGGCCCTAATCAGTGATTTTGATCGATTCTTCATGATGTGCGCAATTGAGGCACGAATGAGCCTAATTTCTTATATGAAATCCAAATTCAAAATCAATTTTGGAAGATTCACATGAATTTGGGTCAATTTGATCAATTCAGTGATCCAATGATTAGGAAGTCTAAGAGTAATTGGTCTAATTAGTGCAATTTAACTTGACCCACTCTAGACTAATATTCAATTTGATGAATTGAGACTCAATTTGGTTAATTAGACTCCAATTAAACTTGTTAGTCTAGCTTGGTCATGCAATTACCCAAATTCAGGGCTAATTGACTCAAATCGGTTTGATTCAAATTCAACTAATCCGATCGGACTAGCCATTTTCCGGTTAAAATTTTTAATGATCGACAATCCGGTCGGACCAACCAAGGTCAGTCACATCCTCTTGAGTGTGAAAATGACAAAAATACCCTTAATTGAGAATTACAAAAAAATGCCCCTAAAAGAAATGACAAAAATGCCCTTCTTCAAGAATTAAGCAAATTAATTAGGGGATAAGCAAATCAATCATGACCATTCATTTAGAATTGATCATGTCCATCCATAATGCCATGTCATCAATCCTTAGCCTCTAAGGAATATTCTTAATCATTAAGGATGCATTTTGGACCATTTGATCAATCTAAGGGCTAGAATTCAAAGTTGAAGGGAGTATATAGTGTTTTTCCCTCCAAAAATCAAGGGGGGTTCATTTTCCAGATCTGATTTCTCTCTCTCTCTCTCTCTCTCTCTCTCTCTCTCTCTCTCTCCCTCTCACGATTATCTCTCTCTCTCGAGCTCCCTCTCGGCAGCAGCTGTTCCGGCCTCTTGCCGGCCACTTTCCGGCGAGCCGCTGCCTCACCGGCGTCCCCCACGGTGGCCCAAGGCCAGTCGCAACACCAGCAACCTGCTCTGGTGGCCGGAGCATCTCCCTCCGGCGAGATCTTCTTCTCGGCAACATCACCAGCAATACCGCCGGTGATGTGATCAGCTGCTTCAACCGGCTGAACCGGCCTTCCGGCGTCCTCCTCCGGCGATCCAGAGCATCCGACTACATCCCTCGGTGTCCGCACGTCGCTGTGGTGGCCGGCCTCTCATCGAACAGCCACCGGATCACATCCTTAGCCTCAATTTTTACTGATTAGCTATTTGAGAGAAAACGAATTGATTCTCACATTATTTCGTGCAATCCATTGTCGTAGGTTGGCCGAGCTTTCCGAGGCTTCTCCGTGCCATTCCAGATCTGAATACGGAGGCCGGATCGCTCGCTTGAGCGTTGGAGCATTGTGAGACAAGGTAAGAGCACTTGAACACAATTCTGTAAATTCGTGTCCAGTGAAACCTGTTGGCTTGAGATGCTGATTTTAGCTTGTTAACATCGAAATCTGATGAAGTGATAAACTAGAGAGTCGTAGAGCTCGTCTTAAGCTTCGATTTGATATATCATATGCCTCAATCGGATTTGATTTGCTATGTCAAAACACTTTTAGAAGTTATGATCAGAATCTGGAATATATTGCTCAAGTCTGTTCTGATGATTCCCTGACTGACGTTGTGTTGTTTGATGAATTTTATGATTTTTTACGATCATTTTCTGGAAAAACTTCCTTCATGAGAGTTGTAGAACACATCCTGATTCTGTTCACCATAAAATTTTCACAAAATTTTGAGCATGTTAGCCTAGTACGATTTGCAACGTCATATGCATATAAATCTGGTATCATGCTAGTTTCAGTCGACCTTTGTGTGTTCTTTGATTTTCATAAATTCGTGTGTTCGAGATATGAAAAAATTTTCTTCACGAAAGTTCTTCCTGAGATCGAGATCTTTCTATTGATACTAATTTCATCAAAATCGGAGATCATTTGAATTTTTAAAAGGAATTCTCACGATTTGATCAGAATCTGTGTCCATATCTGATTTTTATTCCTTTGGAGTTCAAAAGGTGTTTCTCCGAATTTGATAAAGTTAGAGTCCTTTTTTGCAAAAAATCAAAATTACAAAGTTGCTCATTGGGGTCTCATTATGTCAACTGGAAATTTTGAGGACCTAATTGCAATTTTTGGGGGGTCAATTTGCTTGAAAAGTCTTCACGGGTTAAAATTCCATTTGCAATTGAGTCATTCGCGAAAATTGAATTTTATAAAAATTTGGAGGGCTTTTTAGTAAAAACTCAAACATGAAAGTTGTTGCACATGGGGAATCCTAACCGCACAAAAATTTTCGCGCTGTTTTGATAAGGTTTGTTATTTTTCCCGCCATTATTTTGAAATTCATAACTGAACCGAGTCCAGCCTGTCATTGAGATTTAATTCGATATTTTCGGGAAATTTGGCTAGGATTTAGAAAAAATGGTCTTCTTGACTTTTGATCCTCATGTCATAAGCTTTCTAATGACACCTAAACCACTTCATTTGGACATCATTAGGATAGTTAATCATACTTGAACAGAAGCAATCCGAATTAGGCATTAATTGAATAAGTGGTCTTTTTTATAAAGCCCACTTCTCATTGTTTGATTGGCTTTGAAACAAGGCCCATGGGCTTGAATGCATGCTCATTTTATTATTATGCATGTGTTTGTTAGATGAATGTTAGGCCCGGTGCATGTTCGGCGGGTAGCCCATTCATGATCATTAGAGCCCGACTTTAGGGGTTAATTGATATGAGTTGCCGTTTTGCGAATGCAAATGGTAGCCCATTATCATTAACCATTTATCAAATAATGTTAGGTGATTAGATGGGTGATGAATCGAAACGCATGAAAAATAAAGGCCGATCCCGAGGCCCGTGCTTAATTAGTAATTGATTGCAACATTGTTCTTTCATATGTCATTTGTTATGAATGAATGTTATAGATGTAAACATCGATACCCGAGAGGCGGTCCAAGGAAGAATAATCCGAAATAGTAGACGACCAAGGTGATTGACCGATGTCCAATCCGGTCTCAATTTGTACTCATTTGATGATGATGCCAAACCGATGTCCAATCCGGTTTCAATTTATACTTAATTCATTCATCCCCAATCATGTCTCGGGTTTTCAATTCGTGTTGTAATAAACACCCGATGAGTTGCTGGTTTTTACTTTCTCGCACTTAGAACTAGCTCGTCTTTTCAATACTTCGAGTGTTTACTTTACGAAATGTCCTTCAAAAACAATTGATTGTTTCTTTCTTTTTCTAGACTAAGATAGGATTAGTTTAGAATCTTAAATGAAAATGCAAAAACAAAATGCATGATCACCTAGTGGACTAAGACTTTAGCATGAAAATGGTAAAAAACAAATGCATGACGACTTAGATAACAACCATGTTAAGTTTAGCGGTACCGAAAGGGCGTTAATAGAAATATTAACGTAAGCTAGTCCCCGAACTTTTAATCTCTGGTTTTCGTAGAAACCGAAACAAAATTCCCGCGTTTCGGTTGGGTATTCTAGCCGACCCCTGACCTAGGCTAGTGGCGACTCCTAAAAAATAAAATCAATCCGCTGTCACGCGAGATATAGATTTAGGGAAAATCCACATTCATGATCAATGGATCATATGGCTAAACAAAAGATTTACACTTCAGTAAAATCATTTTTTATAAGATGCCATATGAATCATCTCATGAACACTTATCTCTAAACCCGCCTCATCCGAGTTCGGCCCTCGAGGGGTAGGTCGCGACAACGGCTACTCAATCCTTATTATACAAATCTGTCCAAGGTGAAGATTGGAAGATGATCCTCTGAAACTGTCCAGTGACTAGTTTGGAAGTGGAGGAGTATAAAAGAAGATCAACGAGGAGAAGAAGGTAACGAAATCAAGAATTAACAAGTCCAAAGTCTGAGCATACTTCGATTCAATCTCTTGTTTTTCGTGAGCTTAAACGTGTAATCATTTAAGAGGTGTAGACAGTATTATAAGTGTGTGCTTAGGTGTGAGATAGTGTGATCTATCGACTTGGTATAAGCAGCACCAACTTCGGGGAGAAGTACTTGGGTTTAAGCGGCACAACTTACTGTAACTTCTCATTGATTTGATTAGTGGAATCCAGTCGGTAGGCTGTCAGCGTAGGAGAGTGGATATAGGCTTGATCTAAGCCGAACCATTATAATTGTTTGTGTGCAGTTTTCTCCATCTTTAATATCTCATTATATTGTTTATACTGCTCATAAGAACATTTATCACAAAGTCTAATCAAAATCTGCTTGTTGTTCAGACTTTGTTATTGATCTTTTACTTTCGCTTTAAATTGGTAAAGAATTTATTTAGATCACCTATTCATCCCCCTTCTAGGTGATCCTTGCTAGCTACATCAATTGGTATCAGAGTAGGTTGCTCATTTATTGAAGTATTTTTACTTCTGAGCTAACGATCTATATGGCTAGCATGAGTGCTCCAGGTCTCATTGAAGGACAAAGTAATTCCAGGCCACCATATTTTGATGGCAATGAATATAGCGTCCGGAAAAACAAGATGAAGGCATTCATCAAATCAATTGATCACGTGCAATGGGATGTTGTCATCAGAGGAGTCAATCCAAAATATTCCGTATCTGCTTCAAAAGAGAAGCAAGATGAAAGCAAATCAGCAGATCCTCCATTATCTCAAACTGAGATAACAAAAAGAGAAGCTTTAGATTCAAAAGCGATTTATTCATTTTATTGTGCTTTATCACTTGTTGAGTATAAAAAAATTGCTTCTTGTGAATCAACTAAGGAAATCTGGGATACTCTCCACACTACTTACGAAGGAAAAGATCGAGCGAAGGAAACACATATCAATCTGTTGCTTGGATAATATGAATCCTTCATAATGAAGACAGGAGAATCGGTGGCTGATATGTATGACAGATTTGCTAACATAGTAAACAGTATTGCATATCAAGGACAATTAGTCTCAGATGCGATGAAAGTCAACAAACTTTTGAGAGGACTGTCAAAGCAGTGGGACAACATCAAAACCTCACTTCAAGAGACTCAAAGGATCATACCACTATCAGTGAATGAACTGATTGGAACTCTTCAATCATATGAAGTAGAACATATACATGAAGAAGATACAGAAGGTAAGACGTTAATTGCCTTAAAATCGAACATCGATTCTGATGAAATAGATTTTGAAGGAGATGAAGAAGACGACGATGAGGAGATGAAGTTGCCGATCAAAAGATTTCAATGCCTTGTGAGAAAGAGAAGAAACCCTAAAGAGAAGAAGCCAACAAAGAAATCCGGAAAAAGAAAATATTTTAAGAATAGAGACGACAATGAAGAGTCTGAATCCAGCGATGATGAAATCCTTGAGCAGGGAAATCTATGCTTAATGGCGGACATTGAATCCGAAGAAGATGAGGTGATTTGTTCAGATCCTATTCTCGATGATGATGATCTTTTGAAGAGTTATGGACGGAACATGAGAATGCGTTGAAGAAGATCTCCGAGTTGAAAAAGTAAGTCTCTAACTTGAAGCAACAAAATATTACGAATGAGAAAAGGATCATTGAGCTTGAAAAGGAGAATTCCTCTGTCAAGGAAGAAAATGATATTTTGCAAAAAGAAGTTGATTCCTATAAGGAAGAAATTCCGAAGATTTGCAAAAAATTTGCTCTTGGCTCAAAGACATTAGAGCATGTTCTATCCATTCAAGTCCCCTATTACAACAAATCCGGCCTCGGTTTCGAAAATGAAAATAAGATAAAAAATGACTTTCCGAAGGTCAAGGAGAGAATAAAGCGCAGGACTTCAATCCAGTATTATAGAAATCATTTTCATTTGGGTACAAAAGAAAAGATGAGATTACTTTTCTTGTAGGGAATAAAGAAAGAGAATTTGGTAAGTAAAGATATATTTTTCATATTCTAAATTTGCTTTGGATACGTACTTTAAATATCTATGAATTCTCTTTGGACTTAACATTTTATCTCCATGCTCTGCTTTATTTTGACTTGAAATGGCATGTTTTACATCGTTGGTTGTGTTAGAAATATCGTAATAAAAGTTAAGTTTATTTTGATGGATTTTTTAGATGAATTTTATAAAAGAGATTGTTTGATATCTTATTGGAAATGAAATATTTTTTATGGACTCATTATGTGTTCTCCGATATTGTCATGCCTTACAAAGAAAGTATTTTTTTTTGCGAGATATTGTTTTATTATGCATATTTCCCTTAAATACTCTATTGAGATGAGTTGGGAAAGTATCCTTGGGCTTCTATGAAAGTTTGCTATTTTGCATCTAATAAAAAGAAAGGATCCAAATACAAGGATACTAGAAAGGAAATGAGTTTATTGCAGACAATTATGCAAAGGAAGCATGAATGCAAACCTACGCAAGTCATGATGAAATCAACAAAGGATCTCAAGTGATGAATTCTTTCTAAAGAGGAAAGGTATATTCTAAACATGCATGTTGAGATACAAATTGGTAATATTTGTTGCCATGTGTGTAAGATATTGCATATATTCAATGCTTGAAATAGCTACATTTCTTTTGCGAAATTCATTAATGCCATATAATCTTTATGCTTATGAGATTCACACTTAAGGAAAATTCCTATAATCTTGAATCACTTGCTATATTCTTAGAAGATTTTTTTAATTAGCAAGTTTGATCCGCAAATCAGAGCAAGGTATGTACGTGACATTCTCTATATTTTGCAAAGATTATTATCTCTCTTACAAGTATTTGCAGGATGTAAAAGAATCTTTCCTTGTGAAGTTTGGAAAGCTTGATCCCACAATTGGGGAGATTCTGTAACTTTTGCGAAGGATCGAAAATTTCTCCTTTATGCAATATTCTGACAAATTATTAGAGGCATGTCAAAACACGATGAGCAAACGCTTAATGCGTCATATGAAAGGATAAGCTGCTTCGGGTTTAAATATTTGATATTATTTTTTGCTAAAGAAAAGGCATTACATATTATGTGAGATATTATATCTTTAACTGCAAATTTGTGCAAAAGGTTTGTTGAGTTTATGCAGTTTGAATCCGAGACGAGCTTGATGGAAGAAAACAAATTTCTTTCTCGAATTTCAAAATGCAAACAAATGTGGCAGATGTTGCTGCTACAAAGAAAATAGAGGAACAACAATTTGTTCAAAGTGCACAAGCTGCAATGAAAGTTATTTGCAAAAGCTGTCTTGATAACAGGGGGAGAAAAACAAAAAGTGGAAAAATGCAAAAGAAAGGGGGAGAATCATCTCAAAATGGTATCAAATTGAGGGGGAGCTTAAATCAAGTATGAAAGTCAGTTTAATTTTTGCCCACTCTTGATTACTATGAAAGAAAAGGTAATGTATGTTAGAACTTGCTAAGTTCTACACAATCCGGGTTAGTATTTCTTACTTTTTGTCATTAACGAATCTCTTATTTATATTATCGTTTTTTATGACAAAAAGATTGTGAAATTTATTATGTGCATACGTGTTCGTTGATATATATGATATTTGATTCTTCAGAACATAAGCTATATTGAATATATGTTATGTTCGCGAAAGATGATGTTTTTGGAGATTGTGTTTCATGCCAAATATATTTTGAAGATAGTATGTGAAGATGAGTTCAGTTTATATTCTCTACGTGATACCCTTTTCACTACTATCACTTTTTGTTTATGACAAAAAGGGGGAGAGAATGTAAATATGCATATGTGCTTAGCGGATAATTCTACTTAATTGATGCATAATATTGAGTTGTGATTATACTTCCATATATTGTCATAATCATTAAGGAATTTTATGCATATATCTTTTTGTGATGCTGACAAAAATGGGGAGAAATATGCAGATATGATTTGGTTTGATATGCAGATTATTGGATTCAAAGAAAAGGAGATAGACTGTGATTTTTTTTATTGTTCAGATTTTGTCATACTCCTTGTCTTATTCAAAAATTGAGTATAAAAAAAATCTCATATCAAATTACTCTGATCATATATGATATCTTGAATATCTGCTACATTATATGCTTGATTATATTTTTCAAAATTATCTCAAAATCTATATATCTGCATGGAAGTTTTGTCACCATAAAAAAGGGGGAGATTGTTAAGGAAAATTCCCAATAGATTTTGAAGTTGACAAAACTGTCCATGAGTGTTTTGTAAGTCTGATAAATGCTTTTGAAGTATTTTGATTCAAAAAGTTATTTTTGGAAGAAAATCATATGTCAATTTTAATCTAGTTCGTATTCAGATTGTGAAAGAACGAAAAGTTTAGACTCAAATGCAGAAGTTCTTCAGACGCAAAAGCTGAAATTATTCAGATGCAAATGCTGAAGTTCTTCAGACGCAGACGCTGAAATTATTCAGACGCTGACGCTGAAATTATTCAGACGCAGACGCAGATGCTGAAATTATTCAAACGCAGACGCAGAACTTAGAACTCAATATAACAGCTAGTGATCTGGTATGGATTTCACAGAAGGAAAGTTTTGATTGTCTCAATCTCAATCTAATTGATTGACAATCAAACATTATGATAAGTATGCATTACAATGGATAAAAGCTCTACTTATGGAAACCAAGATTCTGATTGTATGGGCGACCAGAATCAGCGAGATTCAGATTTTATCATCCAATGGCTACTCAATCCTTATTATACAAATCTGTCCAAGGTAAAGATTGGAAGATGATCCTCTGAAACTGTCCAACGGCTAGTTTGGAAGTGGAGGAGTATAAAAGAAAATCAACGAGGAGCAGAAGGGAGAGAACGAAATCAAGAATCAACAAGTCCAAAGTCTGAGCATACTCCGATTCAATCTCTTGTCTTTCGTGAGCTTAAACGTGTAATCATTTGAGAGGTTTAGACAGCATTATAAGTATGTGCTTAGGTGTGAGATAGTGTGATCTATTGACTTGGTATAAGCAGCAACTTCGGGGAGAAGTGCTTAGGTTTAAGCGGCACAACTTACTGTAACTTCTCATTGATTTGATTAGTGAAATCTAGTCGGTAGGCTGTCAGCGTAGGAGAGTGGACGTAGGCTTGATCTAAGTCGAACCACTATAATTGTTTATGTGCAATTTTCTCCATCTCTAATATCTTATTATATTGTTTATACTGCTCATAAGAACATTTATCACAAAGTCTGATAAGAATCTGCTTGTTGTTTAGACTTTGTTCTTGATCTTTTACTTCCGCTTTAAATTGATAAATAATTTATTTAGATCACCTATTCACCACCCTCTAGGTGATTCTTGCTAGCTACATCAGTTATAATCTACAATTTCGCCTCGTCTTCGTGCTTTACAAATAAATCGTATGTTTCCTCGACGAACCTTTTCTGTCATCTTCTTGTCTTGGTCTTCTTTCTCCTTAAGACTTGATTTGTTGATTGGGACTTCATCCATGCCTCTCCATCTATCGGGCACAATAGTTTCATTTTTAAAAGCCCAAGGTGGAGGTGTGTACTTAGGCCCCGTTTGGTTCAGCATTCCAAATGAGCATTTGGCCTCTAAAGTCCCTTGGCCAAACGCAAATGGCGTTTGGCAATTTTTTTTACTCACTTTGGGAAGATGCAATTGCATTTCCAATGCTCCTCAAGGGACCTTTGGCCAATGCTCCTCCGGAGATGCTTTGCGAAATTGCATTTTCGGAATGCAACTTGCACTGTTCATGAACACTGTTCATGAACAGTAGATCGAGGCTCCGGCGATCGGCGACCATCGCCTGAGGGCTCGCCCGACCCCGGCGACCACCGCCTGGGGGTTGCGCGACCCCAGCGACCGTCGCCTGGGGTCGCCGGACCCCGGGGGTCGCCGGCGTCGCGCGACCCAGGCCAAGCGTTGCCTGGGTCGCGCGACCCAGGCGATGCCCGGGGTCCGGCGACCCCAGGCGGCGGTCGCCGGGGTCGCGTGACCCCAAGCGGTGGTCGCTCGAGGGTCGCGCGACCCCGGCGATCGCCGCCTGGGGTCACCGAACCCCGAGCGTCGAGGGTCGCGTGACCCAGGCCAAGCGTTGCCTGGGTCGCCGGACCCCGGGCGTCGCCTGGGTCACGCGACCCAGGCAACGCTTGGCCTGGGTCGCGCGACCCCAGGCGGTAGTCACTCGAGGGTCACGCGACCCCGGCGACCGCCGCCTGGGGTCGCCGGACCCCGGGCGTCGCCTGGGTCGCGCGACCCAGGCCAAGCTTTGCCTGGGTCGCGCGACCCAGGCAACGCCCGGGGTCCGGCGACCCCAGGCGACGCCCGGGGTCCGGCGACCCCAGGCGGAGATCGCCGAGGTCGCGCAACCCCAGGCGATGGTCGCCGGCGACCAGATCTGGCCGTCGGCGGTTGGCCGGCGACCAGATCTGGCCGGCGACGGTGGCTGGCGAGGTAGCTCCGGTGGAGATATTTTTTTTTTGAAAAAAAAATTAGCAAAAGTCCTTTTAACTCAAGTTGATTTTAAAATATACTTACCAAGCACCACTTGCATTTCGGAAAACCCCTTTGGTCCAAAGGTATTTGCAATCTCCCAAATGCATTCCCCCAAAGTTGAACCAAACGGAGCCTTAACACGGAAATTGTACTTTTCACTGTTTTGACCAAGGAGGTCTACAGTGTCACCTTGCTCAAATGAAGTTTGGGTAAATTACCTTTCACCTTACTGAATCTTTTCTTTTTACTCTTCAAATTAATCCTCCTTATTACGGGATGGAGGCTAATTTTGCTTGATGAGCTCATCATCTATATCACCCCATCTATCGGGTACAATTACTTCACTTTTAAAAGCCCATGGTGGTGGAATATATTTTACTTGGAAGTTGTATTTGCCAGAATCTTCTCTCAAATTGTCTATGACTTCTTCTTTCAAGAATGCTTCACGGCGAAAGCGAGCATCTCCTTGACAGGCTGACTTTAATTTGGCCTCATATTCATCTTCTGTAAGGACCATATTTACCACATTGTGCTCAGGAAGAGGATTCTGATGCACATTCGGCTTTAGCTCTTGAAATCTTAGTATCTTCTTGTCTATGAGTTGCTGGACTTTATATTTTAAAATTGTACAGTTGTCCACATCGTGTTCTCTTTCTCCCATATGGTATGTACAAGTCTTCGACTCATCATACCAGGAGAACCTTGTAGGATTATCTCTTGGTACTTCTTTGGCCACTAAATGCCTTTCTAACAGCATTGGTAATAGTTTCGACAAGGGACATGGCAACGGGGTGAATTGCCTCGCTGGTTTTTTCTTTGGCTTAAAGGGTTTTGGATTTTTCCAAAGAACGTTGGACTACTTTTGGAATGAAGCTTGATTAACATTAGGACTGGATACCATAGCCATGTCACGTATAAGTTCTTTATCCTTTCTTTCAGGATACGGTCTCAGTATTATCGCTTCTTGAGACTGCTTCTCCTTTAATGACCATTCGATCCTTTTGCCAACCTTCACCATCATGGTAAATGTTTGGCAACCTGATATATACAACTTGTCGTAATACTCAGTTGGTAATGACTTCAAGAAGAGTTCAATAAACTCGTCCTCACTTATAGCCGATTTGACTTGTGAGGCTATAGCTTTCCATCTTTGAGCGTAGGCTCTGAATCTTTCGTTTCTTCATTTCTCGGTTCTGACTAAATCTTCCCAAGTTGGAAGTACTTCAACATTGAATTTGTATTGGCGAAGGAATTCTCTTGCCAAATGGTCTCATTCGATAAAATCCTCTATGTCAAGAGTGGTATACCATGGCAAAGCTGCTTCTTTCAAGCTATCTAGAAATGTACTGATAAGGAGTGGCATATTGTCTGAATATCTCGCCATTTTGCGGAGATAATATTTCAAATGGCTTTTAGGACAGCCAATTCCATCGTACTTGTTCACGAACCCTGGTTCTTTGTAATTTTCTGGAACAACCACCTTCGCGTATGGCGAGAACTTGTCGAATCTTTGAAGCTAATAGCCTTGGCTGGCTAGATATTCTTTAATTTTGGCCAATCGTTTGGCCTCCTCTTCATTCTTGGATGTCTTTTTAACCTGAACATTTTCTTCTAGATTCACTATTTTCGGTACAGATTTTGGAGGGTTCTCCTGAATGGGTTCTTTATTTCTCATGGTCTCTTCAACAGGTACCTCAGCGGTATTTGTAGTTCCTAGATTTGCAACTATAGGATAAGATCCCTTCGCGGCTATAATAAAGGTCTTCATTTCTGCCATCATGGAAACTATTTGTGTTAACTGGTTTTCTACTTCAGCTAGCCAAGTGCAAGTCTCTTCCTCAGCCATTTTTATTTGCAAACGAGTTCGAGGTCCTTTACCCATCGTTGCTAAACAACCTGATTTCATGAAAATCATCGAGATATTAGATTGATGAAGTAGATATGAAGACCTATATTCTTTCAATTGTATGTTTTCTTGTGATTAATAAGGATGAGAATTTTTACACAAGCCTTAGCCTTGCATAAATCTTCTCATCAATGAGTTTTTTTTCAAGAAATCATATCATTCAAAAAATTATAATCCATGGTGATTGTTTCTTTTAAGCGAAATGTGCTTTAAAACATTCATCAAACAATCATACATCAAGTAATTATTTTTTGAAGATTCATATTACAATGCTTTACATCAAAATGGAGGAATACTAGCTTAAACAAGTCTAGGCCTCTTGCTAACTAAGGTAGCTTCAACCTCTTTATATTCCTTAACTCGTGTCTTCCATTCTTCCACGTCAATTGTAACCTCATCGGGAACATATGAATCGACACCTGGCATGCTCGGCACAATGCACTCCGGAATGTACGGCTCATCAAGATGGGTAATAATACTCAAAGGTACATATGGTTCGACATCGATCGGTCTTTTGGCCTTCAACCGTTCTATGTACTCTTTGGAAGCCAAGAAAAGCTTCATTTCTCCTTGTAAATCTTCGGGCCATTGTACTATTTGCTTGGTCGATTTCTTCAAGGAATACATGATCTTCTGAACCTTTATTTGCAACTCCTTATTTTCTTTCTCCGATTGGGATTTTTGTGGTATGTCAAATGTGAACTCCTCGGGATGCCAAGTAGGTGGAACTTGTTGAATCATTCCAAATTGTCGTACCACTCTTAGTGGGCAATAAACAGCTCCACCATTCAATCCAAGCAACGGCACTAAATTGCCTTCTTGACAAGTAATTTGAGCTGTTATTATCTTTGGCCATTAAATTCTTCATTGGAATTGGTCGGGAGTCAATGCCCTAATGAAGTCTGTCCACTCATGAAAAGAGTATTTTGGCAATTTGTCTTGGAGCTTCAAATACTTCTCAATAGGGTTGATAGATGAGTCGATCTCTTTAATACGCATATGACGTTCTCAAGGTCTGATATGGGAAATGAACCATACAGAAAGTAACCCGGCTGAGGTTTGAAGTACACCCTTTTGGTGACGTTGGTATTTGTTCAAAGAAATGATGGTTTCTGCTAAAAGCATGTTGGAGAAATCCCACTTTAGGCAAGCTTGCCTAGCAATCACCGCAACAAGAGGATTCAATCCGGTCCTTGATGTAGGGAATAAGACGAACCCGAAGAAAGCAAGAATGAAGACTCTCGCGGAAGTATTCCCAGTTTTCTTTGGCAATTTGAAATAATTATCCACCAAATATGATAAAGGAAAATTTCCGGTGTTTGACTTTATCATCTTTTCCACTTGAGGAGTCTTCAAATTCAAAAATTCAGCTATGACACTTGTGGGTTTCAATCCAATTGGGGGTTCAACGGTTCTTGATTCGAAATCAATCCCAATGGTTGCTTTATACTCTTCTAATGTAAGTACCATCTCATGCTCGACTAATTGGAATGTGGCAGTGGTAACCTCCCAAAAATGGGATAATGCTTGAATTAAGCTCACTTGATACTTTAGGTTGATGAGCTTGAACCAATATCCCAATCTTTCCCTTACGTAGGCTTTGTTGTTTTTAGTCATGTTCATCCACCATGTCAAAAGCTCTTTCCTTGGAACCGGGATGACTTGTATGTCTAGTTTCTCCATTTCGATCTAATCATGCAAAAAGTTCATTATTAGTCACCATGGATTAAATTTAAATGCCACCATTTTAATTATATGTCCTTTTATGGATAAAATTGAGGTGAAGTACATTTGCATTTTTATGACATAATACAAATACCACTTCAAATCCATTTATGCCTTAAAAAAGCATATACTTGAAAATGTGAATAAAATCAATGTTTAAAGCAAATGCCTTTTGACATGCTCCATTTTGACCATAAAGTACTACCCTATGGTTTACAAATTTGAATACATCGAAAATTGACTTTTGACAAATGGCATTGTACGTGTCACATCTTGAGCATCAAATTGATTTGAATTACATTGAAAATCATCATGGACCTATACATTCCATCTAAAAATATAAAATGTGATCAAATGGAGCATGTCGCCCTAATCATTCATTCTAGTATGAAAAGGCATTTTGTCCAAACATTGATTGTCATTTAGGCATTTTTCAACAAAATGACATCAATTAATTTTGCATAATTGAAAAGATGAAAGAAGTAGAACGACACTTACTTACCGACACCTTTTGCTTGGTTTTAGATGTACCAACCACAAAGACAAGCATATGCAACAAGTGAGATTTTGACACCTAAAAGGATGAGGATATACTAAAGGCTCAAGGTCACCACCTTAATGGACAAGGGATTCCATTCCAATAGGCGATCGGCCTAAAGTAATGAAATACTATTCCATCTCGATGGTCGGTATTGTATTTAAACGATCCCATGAGCATTCGGCTCATAGTTTCGCTTAAACACATATCTCTTAAGGGTGATCCTAAATGTAGCCGGAGTTGGGCCACGGGTAGTGTGTGCGAGAAGTGTAGTGCTAAAGCAATTTAAAAGCAAACACAACAATTTATAACCAAATAGCACTTTTAAAATTTGGTCAAAATCACATTCAATCCCAACACCGTCCTGCAAAACAAAGGTAAGCATAGACTACACCCCTTATACCTCCCACCTACATCACCATTTAACACTTCATTAATGGGACGTACCTGGGATCCTTGCGAGCATAAACACATGCATATCGTTCTATCTAGGCCTAAGTCCACTTAGAAATTTAAGATTTCCCCAGCGGAGTCGCTAAGCCTATCGCGCCACGCTCTCGTGTACTTTTCTGATGGAGGTTTTTTCTATATGGGCCTCTCCCAGGCCTACCTCACGTGACAGCGGGGTTTATTTGATCTAAAATTAAACTTGGAGTCGCCACTAGTCATTTGCGGTAGGTCGACAAGAAACCTAATTGTGGTACGGGAGAAGTACCGCAATCCTATGAATCAAAGATTCTAGGTAAGGGATTTGGTTACATTAACGATCCCAAATTGAAATTGTTAATGCCCTTTCGATACCTAAGAACAATTATAGCATGTCTAGTGTGTCACACGGATCCTTAAGTTTAATTGACTAATCTAATCATGGATAAACAATTAAGCATCCAAAAATCAATTGCACATCTAATGGTAAATCAATCGCAGCAACCCTAATTTGATCGCTAGAAATGAAAAATTTATCAAAACCTTAACCAAAGCTCTAATAGCTTATTCATTTCATTTTTAGGTTTTTTTAAAGGGTTTTGGCCTTAAGTTTGGAATTTTCCAAATTATGCCACTTGGGCATTTTGGAAAATCCAAATTTCACTTTTAAGGACTGGCCACAATGATTTCTAATCATTTTGTGGATTTTCAAAATTTTTTATTTTTTTTTATTTTTTTGATTTTTTTGATTTTTTTTAATGTCATTTGGACACTTCCAGAAATTCCAATTTCATTTTTTATGATTGGCCACAATGATTTTCAATCATTCTATGGATTTTCAAAATTTTTTATTTTTAATTTTCTTTTTCGAAATTTTTTTTAAAGCCGAGAAAATGATTTTTATGGTTTTCTGGAATTTTTTATGAATTTTCTAATTTTTCAATTTTTTATTGATTTTTCAGAACTTTCAAATTTTTATTTTTATTTTCTGAATTTTTGAAAAAATTTTTTATGAATTTTCTGAGAGCTTTTCATTTTTCTAAATTTTCTGTAATTTTTCTGAATTTTCGTGTATTTTCTGATTTTTTTTTAAAATTTTCCAAGGAAATCTAGTTTTTTTTTATTTTTGTGAATTTTAGTTTTTTTAGTATTTTTTAATTTTTTAATTTTTTATTTTGAATTTTCCCGCCGGGGGATTGAACTGAACCAGACCGATTCGGACCAGTTCGTTCGAGAACGAACCAGCCTTCGCCGGCGCCAGCGCCGATCCTCTCCTCCGGTGGACCCAATGACCAAAACGAAGCCATTTGGGGGAACATTTCTTTGGGTTTTTATTTTCAAGACCGTCGGTTCGAGCTCACCGACGGCGAGCCTCCGACGACCTTTTGGTCAGTTTGATTGCACCACCATGGAGCCTGTATATTCTACTTTCAATCTAACCTATTCGATACGCCAGAGGACGTTCACTGGCCGGCGAAAACCGAGCCTAAAAATATCAACTCAAAAACTAACATTTTCCACTTTCTCTAACATTCATCCTCATTCCAATCGCCCTAGCCATTTTCTAGTGATCAAATCAACATCAAAACATCAAGTGAGGATAGAAATGGCTAACTTGAGCGATTGTTGGCTACAATTTACACTCCGGTAAGGTCGGGGAAGCTCCGGTGATGATCAACAATGCCGGCCGACTCGGGTCATGCCATTCAATGACCCAAAGTATAACCAAACAAAGAGAAATATATTCAGAAACATGGTTCAATCATCAATGAATTCAGAATCATGATGAAAACGGCACAATCAAACCTAATGAAACTGAAACATGAAATCTAGAATTTTTGAAACTATGAGCATGAGCAGATTTTGCCTTCTCCGTCGAAGTCAAATCAGAAATTCCTATCCAAACTACAATCGTAGGGCGATTCCTGGTCAGTCACTCTATCAGCCAGTGGTCACCATTTCACCGAGAGAGTCCAATATGCGTCGGTCGAGCTCGTATTTCAGAGCTTTGTGAACAACTCTGACACCGATTTGCCAATGAGGAAGCTTACCACTTGGACCTATTTGCCTGCGTTTTTCCTGCTGGAAAAGCGCCGATCACTCGGTCTAGGAACCCTCAACTCACTTCGGCGATCGTTCTTTCTCGTTTTTCTTCTTTTTTCTCCCTTAAATTTCGTCGAACAGCTTGTGCTCATCCCCGTTCAGTTTTTCTATTTTTTTTTATCTTAATTCCCACCCAAAATTCGGTTGGAACCGAATACTAATATGTTAGGGTCGTTGAACAATGCCAACTGGATAATATCCAACTGGAAAAATTAATCAAAACGTGCTCATTTGATTGGGTTAATGAAGTCGCAGGCTTGAAACTGTTTTTTCTTCTGGATTTCTCACCGGTCATGGCCGGGTGAGGAAGATGAACTGTGCTGGTCGGGTCGAGTTGACCCGTTCGACCCGGCATTTCCGGTTTTGATTAAAAATGAAAATTGGGCCTTATTTCGATCGAATTTTTCAAATTAAACCTCAAAATTGCATTTCTCAGCATGTTCTGAACCTAAACATATAATTTTCCCCAATTTTAATTATAATTGAACCCAAAATTTTCTCAATTTTATATTCGGGTTAATAGGGTTTCATTCAATTCGAGGTTTTAATGACCTGATTAGGTAAAATTGATGCCAAAATTGCTTAGCCCACCCCTGATTAACCCTAGAAATGATATTCTCATATTTTGGCAATTTTATTTTGGGCACGATTCCCAATTTAGGTTCAAAATTCTCAATTTTCAATCAATTTTTGGGAATTTTTTATTTTTGCATCAAATTGTGCAATTGGACTGACCATTGTGCAATTAAAGGTCCCAAAATCAATTTTTGTGAAGACGCCATGACCTAAAAATGTCTAGAAAAAATTTAATTTAATTTTTGGTTCAATTCGGGTTTAATTTTATCCAATTTTGGGAAAAACATATACCCGATTGAAATTTTATAAAATTGAAATTATACTTATGAAATTTGATTTAAAATAAAATTATTGACTATTTTTATGGAATTTTCTGATTCCATTTACTATTTTTCTTGATTTCTTGCTTATTTTGACTAAAAGAAATTCAGAAAAAAATGCATAAAAATGATAAAAAATTATTTTTTGGTTTAGAAATAGGTTTATAGGCTTGGCCAAGATCCCTAGACCTAATTTTGAAATTTTTGAAAATATGACAAAAATGGGCTAAAAATTAGGTGTCAACATCGGGTTAATAAGGTTTTGTTCAATTTGATGTCCTAATGACTTGATTAGGAAAAATTGAATTACCCACACCTGATTAACCCTAGAAATGATGGTCTCACATTTCAACAATTTCATTTTGGGTACGATTCCCAATTTGGGTTCAAAATTCTTAATTTTCAATCAAATTTTGGGAATTTTTGATTTTTAGGTCAAATTGTGCAATTGGACCGACCATTGTGCAATTCAAGGTCCCAGAATCAATTTTTTTTAAGGAACTATGATTTAAAAATGTCTAGAAAAAAATTAATTTCATTTTTGGTTCAATTCGGGTTTAATTTTGCCCAATTTTGGAAAAAAAAATATACCCGATTGAAATTTTTCAAAATTGATAGATTTTTTATGAAATTGGATTTAAAATAAAATTAATGAGTATTTTTATGGAATTTTCGGATTACATTTACTATGTTTCTTGATTTTCTAGCTTATTTTGACTAAAAGCAATTAAGAAAAAATGCAGAAAAATGATAAAAAATTATTTTTTTTGGTTAAGAAATAGGTTTCTAGGCTTGGCCACGATCCCTAGACCTAATTTTGAAATTTTTGAAAGTATGACAAAAATGAGCTAAAAATTAGGTGTCACAGCTTCTTCGAAGAAAATTTGGCAGGTTGCGACACTCTTTGTCTTGCTTAGTCTTAGGTATGGCTTTCAACGTCTCTATGATTTCCTTGTAAGATTCAAACTCCCTCACATGGCTCCTACTTTTAATAGCTTAACAAATTCTATCATTTTGCAATACTATCTTAGTAGTTGTGGTCATTTTTTTTGTTTCTTCCCTCGAGATTGTCTCATTCAACAATCTTTTCACCTACATTACACTATATCATTATCAGTAGATCCTGCACAATCATCAATATCAAGTTGTGTGGCTATAATATCATAATCAACACAGAAACCTTGCGTAGGATTTCATGTGACACTTCCAGTAGCAATTATATCTCCAAACATTCTATCTAACAAAACTTGAAGATCTGTATGTATGCCTTTCGTTCAAAAAACTCTAACCTTAGGATTTTTTTATTATGATAAATGTGTTCGTGAAAGATTAACTTAAAAAAAGTAACAAAAGAAGGGAAAAAAACCTAAATTTTTCTCTTCCATCATCCTTCACTTGCATCAACGGTATTCTTTTTTGGATCCCATCCTAATCTTGTTTCCTTCAAAACCAATATCCTCCATTTTTTCCATTCTCCCTTAAGATTATCCCACTCACTCTTCATTTGACTTTTATCATGCTTTTTGCCCCTTAGGTCCTCAAACCCTTTAATTATGACAGTGTATCCATCCCTTTTATTGTTTGCAGGACGATTGCTATTATCAATTTGTTCAATATACAACTTACAAAAGGTTTCTACATCTTCCAAGCTCCAAAATGTTTTTTTCCTTTGATATCTACTAGTAAAGTGACATGAATAAATTCGAATGATGAGAATAAGCTAATAGAAACATAAAATGCTCAACATGCAACTTACAAAAGTTACATACGAAATAATTTCTTTCTCTGACCTACAAAAAAGGTAGTATATTACTAGTCTTATAATTATTAAAGTTGAAGATAATTGTAAAGATACTAAGATGTGAAGCAGGCTCTAAATTTTCTTTGGTCCAAGAGATTTGTGGCATGAAAGAACGAATTAAGTTTTAGAGATGAACAAAAAAAATCAAGAATTTGACAAGAAAAGAAAACCTATTTTTTAG